>CM062842.1:5612191-5986375 GCA_031772345.1 Himalopsyche anomala
TGAACATTTAACTTATTATCAGTTCTCATTAGGTGGATTCTTTGAATTTTGATCGGAGTTTAAATGCTTTTATAGATAATGAAATCGGCTATGAAAGTTTAGGTTTCAAGAAGTTTTAAACAACTGTGGGGAGGCCTTCTTATCAATAGATTTAAAATCGCTCCCGAGCACGATACTCTATAAATACAAGTGTCTGCTGACATTTCGTTTGAAAAATATGCATTATAATCTCATTGACAGCGATTTCTTGTAAATTGTTTCGGAACTTTCAAATAGAAATCATAATACCGCGGCATTTTGTTATTTTTTTTTTTTTGTTTTTATTATTGGCTATTTTAGGAACGGCTGTTGAGTGCAACTGTCATAATAAACCCACGTGTGTTCGTAGGTGTACCATAATTTGTACTTTGCCGAAACGGCTTGAAGTTTTAGGGGAAAGTGAGTTATTTATAGTAGTTTTATCACTCGTGTTTCTAGAGAGCTCTATAAAAATAGTAATTAAAATATACACTTACAAAGGGTTGAATTCTGCCTCAAATAAGATTAGTAAAGTGACTTTTTAGCCTAAATTAATTCAGTTCTAACTGACTTTTTAGCTTATGTTAATATTTATTTTAACAATTGGTAATATTTTCTTTGCTGTGTAATACCGATGAGTATATTATATTATTCATTTTCAAATTATGTTTTTGCTTGTTCTGAATAATCAAATTTGAATATATTTACATTTTGTGCCAATGTAATAATATAAACTTATAATGTTTAACAAAATAGTTATCTATCAATGTAATTTATTCGCTGATTCGCAAAGTGCTGTTGGCATGCTTATAAGTAAATCATTATTTTTTTACGTGCAATATTAGTATAATAATTTTCTGGTATCATTTTTTTAAATTAAAATAATTTAAAGAGTTATTTTACTTCATACTAATAATGCAATTGTAACGCTTTTATAATAAACACGCAGAAAATTCATTGTCTCTCCCAAACCTTCCGCACGAATGAGCTGAAAGGATGTCGATTAAAATTTGAAAACATTATTATAAATAGTTTTCATTGAGACAGAGGTAAAGTGTATGTTTTTATACGATGTATTTGTGCCAAATGCTAATCTATTACAAAATCGACGACTGTCGCCTACACTATTTCCCATTCAGTATACGGTCGCCTTGATATTATAATTTGAAATTCGCATCCGGTTTTACTCAGAAGTTTTTTCCACTTATTTTTATCCCGACGACGCTTTCCTGAATCAAAACCGCGACGGCTGAGTCTAAAAATCCAGATTCCGATCGCACAGTTTATTTTTGTCTCAATGTCATAAAAAGCATTATAGAGATTATACATGTTCATAATTTTGACACATTGCAGGCTGTTTTTAGGCTTTTTCACTGGGTGTGTGGGGGTTGTAATTCATAACAATCACCAAAAAGCCTACGTGTTCGCTAATGTCTCTCTTTAATATACGCAGAAGAGAGTGACGGCCGTATCGCACGTTCACTTTGATAAGTTATTCTGTCAATATCACGCAATGGCGGTTAGTCACTGTTATCTGAGTTCTTTTGAGAGTGAATTCGTGCATTTCTTCTGATAAGTGATGAGTTTTAGCACAGATAACTGCAATTTTAATATGGACATACGTATTTTATAGTGATTCTCAGTGATATTTCACGCATATTTCTTATGTGAGTATGAAATTGTTCGGCCAGGAAGTGTCAGAATCCGCGACTGCAATGTCGGAATATTTCTTGACGCATAGCTCCGGTGGAAGTCGGGGCGCGTCCGCAGTAATAATTATACATGTCACATACGCGTCCATTTAAGGGCATGCGGTATCGTTCCGATCAGGAGACATCCTTAAACGTCTCCACTTCCGCTGGTGTTGCTATTTTGTGAGTGTCCGTGACCCGTGCGTTGTTTTGTTTCAGCGTTTGCCTCGGTGTCTCGAGCGGACGGGAAGATGTCGAGCGACGAGGAGAAGCCCCCGGCGCCCCCTGTCCGCCTCACGAGCAATCGGGGGGCCGACAGAGCGGACTCCGCGCCCCCCGTCGACATGCGACCACTTCCCAAAGGTACTTTATTATTATTTTCGAAATATCATCTTGATATCCTCCACTGACTTGACCACAATTCTACTGAATTTTTGACATTCTGTCTACTCTAAAAACTAGCAATACCAGTGCACACTTCTATGAGTAAACTTAAATAAAGTATAACATTAGAAATGATTCATATCCGAGTATTAATATTAAATGTATTCCTATCTATGACTGAAAAACAAAAACAAATAATTACAGAATTTTCAAATAACTGGCTGGCAAGACAATAAATTACGAAATCATTTTAGCAGGCTTTAATAGGTTCTGTTCTTGTATGGTTGTTCTAACCCAAATTTCAACCAATAACTGGCTTCAATCAGTCTGTAACACCATAATTCAAATTGACTGGTCCATAAATAATATTTATTTATCAAAACAGTTAATTTTTTAACTTTATCTGAAAAATTCACCATTCAAACATATATGAATAATATTGTATGTTTGTAAGTCATTTTTATGATAATTCACAATGCTTATCGAAGCACTTCTGATTATACTACTTCTATGATAAATTAAATAAAAGAAATTGTATCACATTTACAATTGAGGCTATCATCTGCAAACCCGGCTCTTTCCAAAATTAGTGAAACATGAATGTAATTTTGTAAAGAAAAATACATCTTAAAAGTATTTGCAGAAAGCAGTCTCAAATCTGGCTTGATAACGTACAAAATATCATTCCAAAGCAGTGTTCAACTAAAAATTCCTTTAACCTTTTGGCTGCCGTAGAAAAAAAACACGCCGGCTATAATTTGCAATTATTAATTTAATTAGTTATTGAAAGGATAACTCGTCTGTGGCAGCCATCTAAATTCAAGTTTTATTCTTCAACCATTTTGCAAATAATAGCCTTCGTTATATCAAAGTGTTGGTATACTGGCAGAATTTGCTATCTCAAAAACTGGCTGTTTTAAGTTATGTTATTAGTTTGGTTGGATAGATAAGTAATTGTTATACTTCATAGTTAGTGATGTTAAAATTTCATGATTAACGCTTTCTGCCGGTACATCAACGGAATGCACTAGTTGCACATTCACTCGTTGAATTTCTATTTAATTATCTGTCTGTAATTGCTGGTTTCACGGTCAAGTGGGTAAAATCATTGCCATTTACCGTGCTCACGGATTCATAAATTGATTAATGGATATCTGTTCGAAGGTGTGGTTATCTGTGACGTATCGAATTCCCTCCCAAAAAAAATATCTTTCACTTGGACAGAGGCATATTGGTTTGATGTTTAGCATAAGTCATTTCGAGTGGCTTGGCACCCGTTTGTTGCAGTGTAAGAACCAAATCGAAGCAAGCAATCCGCAAAATTTCACAGAAGAACATAACTCATAGCATGATTATTATATTGTGCTTGCTGGCCACCCTATGTTGCACAGATTTCAAATTAGGTGATCCGAGGTCACTGGGATATGAATGATAACCACCAAACACTACACGGCTCTTTCATTATACATATAACAGCCAAGAAAGCGGAAGAATCTACGTAATTAATAGCGTCTGACAAAATTTTTGGTCAATAAGCTTTATCCTGTGTCTGTTTCCGTGAAAAATTACTCGATACTCTTAAAAACGATGCGATTAATTAGAAACATATAGCGTGTTTAATTTTTCAAATAAGTGACACATTCTTGTAAAGAAAAATGACAAATTTTCGAAATACGAAACGTAATTTTAGTAAGACAAATTCTCTACTGCGTGTCAAATGTTCCGTGGCTGCGTTTTTTTATCTACACGTTCGGAGTTCGCTTTTTGTGCAGCTAGCGGCAGTAAAATTAGCGGAATAATTTTTACTAAATATGAATTCATGTTAAAAACCTTATATAATTAATAATAGGTTACTTTAGTCTAGTTTTTTTTTAAATTATCACTACCAATGTTCCTTCTAAGATAAGAGGTTAGCTGCGCGGTCCGATCAAATATTAATTGAACAACTGTCTTGTAGTGCGCGGGAGCTTGCCAACTGCTGCGTGGCCGCGCGCGCAGCTTAGAGGGGACGTTGATCATGACCATTTCCGCTGTAAAGTGTCATGATTTATTGCCAAAATCGAATCCACAGTAAAAGTGTTTTAATAATAGCGGTGTTTTTAACAGTATCGTTTAGTAATTATCTCTAAGAATCGTGATAAACCCTCTGATAAATATTTATCAAAATTTTAATAGTGCCTATATGCCAGATTTTTAAGATTGTTTTTTTTATTTCTTTTATTAAACTTGACTAAAAAATCAATAATATATATTATGAAGAGATTCGCTATTTTTTTTTATTATAAGATGAAATGTGTTCTGTACGAAAAATTCTATCGGATTGAGATGAAAAGGGGCGTAGGTAAAGGGAACGTCACTTGCAATAAAACGATTTATACCTGTTTGTCGGTGTCTGAAAACGAGGATGAGAACTTTTATGTATTTTTATTTTTCTCTGATCTCGCTTTTGCTCAACTTAATAATTTAACAGTTTTTCGATCGACTCCAAGAGCTTCTGAGGCCCTCAACTTCAGCCTAGTTAGCTTATAGTTAAATCCGACTCTGTATAACATAAATCAGCGATGAGCAACACGCAGCTGGAAGCGACCCACAAGCTCCCTAAATGTGGTAAACAAATACTTGTATTGATAAGAACAAAATGATTATATCAAAATCGCAATTTTATTCAGGTAGAGAAATATTATCATACTATTAAGTATTTTGAGTTAGGTTAAATACACCTTACTTTACTTAATGTATTTGGGCAGTGTGGGAGGGAGGAGAAAATTTAAATTATAAATATTTTACATATATTCAGCATCTGTAGCTTTTTTTTTCTTGTAGCAAAACCTTTTTCCTGTTCATAAATTTATTTCTGACCACCCTTTTTTTATTTTTTATTGCCGGGTTGTTGGCAGTTCTTCCCAACTTTATTTCAACTGTATTTTAAAAAATTCTGTTTTGACCCGCTAAAAAATAAGGTTATTCATCACCATCGTAGATTAGAATGAAATTTTACAATTTGTTTTAACATGGCCTAACAATGTCAATTAACCTGCTCGCTGCCCATTACATATACCCCATATGGTCGTGAGGAATGGACTCCAAACCCTGAACATATTTATATGCATCATCCTATATTCGGAAAACAAATGAATATTCAAATCACATTTTAATCTATTATCACTGTAAAATTCTATTTTTATATTATCGCTACTGGATAATTTAATAAATTCTAGTTGTAAGAGGATTTAATTAATTACATTTGGTGACTGGACAGGGAAAAGGTTCAGAAAAAAGTTGACGATATTTGATATATTGTTGTAAACACTTGTCAAGTAGGGTTATTGTTGAGTTTAGCTTAACAGATATCTCTAACTCAACACCAGTAACGCACAGGGTATTGATAATTAATCCTTCCTACTCAGCAGATTCTAAAAACATGTTGCACCAAAGGCGATTAGCTAACCGCTAGCTCTATCATCGTTATAATATCACTGTATTCCTACTTTATTAGAAGAAGAGAGGACTAGTATCTAAGTAATGATCAGTTATCGTAGAAAAACTACATGCTGGGAGCAACATTCCCTCTAAGGCAGGGGGGGCAAACTTTTCGGATGAAGGGCCAAATTCGGGAATCCAAAATACGCATAAAAAATCGTTTTATATGAACACCATTTATAATCATGAAAAAAAAAAACAATCTAATGAGAGGAATGGAACTGTTTTACGTCTTATAACATTTTTTTAAGTTCAGGTGCTAATTTTGTAGTTGAGATTCTTAAAACTGCTTGTAAATGATGTTCATTGGTGATGTTTGATCGTAAAGAGGTTCATGATTAAAAATGTTTTTTCGCATTTATAGGTTGATCAAAAAAAACGATTATTATATTTATTTTCGATCATTTTTTAAACGGCGTTAAAAGATAAAATTGTGAATTTTTTCGATGTGATTTGGCCGCGGTTTGCCCGTGCCTGCTCTAAGGCAAGAGGTTAGCTGCGCGGAAATTTTAAAGGCTGCACAGAAGCTGTGCGGACCGATCAAATATTAATTGAACAACTGTTTTGTAGTGCGCACCAACCTGGAATGAGTGCGCAGGGGGTTGCCAACTGCTGCGCGGCCGCGCACGTGCACAGCTTAGAGGGAATGTTGGCTGGGAGCGGACGTGGTCAAAAAAAAGACAATGCCGACTGTATCACCTTTTTAGTATTTAAAAAAAAACTCCGGTGTAGTTTGAAATACAAAAGTCTTGGTTGATCAAAAAAAATCAGCCAAAAATATTTGTTTGATTGAATACATGATGAAAAAAATGCATTTTTTTCAATTGTGTTCTGTAGAACCACAATACTGTTCAAGGCAGTTTTGATTCAGGCTGGCATCATTTTCAATGAAATAAATTTGCATAATTTACAAGCCTTGTTCTGGCGTAAGTCTATTCACGGTGAAAAGATAAACCAAACAGTACAAATCAGCTGTCGATGTCGCTGGAAAGAGTTTTGGTAATTCATAAAACAAACACCCGTTAGAAACAGGGCAGCGTGAAAGTTGGCGGTTATGGTTATTCAAAATGTGATATTGTTCAAACATCAGAACCAGGGTTCACAATAAATCATGTTAATGTTGCAACTCTCACTTCCTTTTTTTGCAAGCGAGCATTGTCTTTGGATGCATTTTTCCTTTCCGCTCCCAACAATTCTTAGGATTTTATGTTACTCATCTCCATTGTATTATGCCAATTCGATCAGTTATCAATTGGTTCAAATTTGTCGGAAATTGAAACAGATTGAGAAACAGTCGCTGAATCAACACAATATGATTTATACGCTAGCGCTTGTCTTGTTCACTTCTTGGTATTATAGATTACGAACCTAATTTAAAAAAAAAAGATAAAATTAATCAACGCAATAGAATTGATATTTATAAACTCCTTGCAGAAATGCTGTGAAAAACTGCAAGATTTTTTTTCTTCACTTATTAAACTGTAATTAGTAATGCTATTGTTTATATCCACCCTTTGCATTCAATTAAAAAAAGTCAACGTTAATTTTGCATATCTTATAGTAGTAAAGAATTATAACCAACATATTCATTATCTCTTTCCAGTCCCTAGAAAAAATATATTCCAAGGCCACAATAGATTAACAAGGGAAACTAATGGTTTTTTTAAAAATTATAGTAACAATAAAATTTATTTTCGAAATATATACAATAATGCCCTTATTATATATTTTAAAAACGTCGAAAGTATTCACAGCCCAGGCATTCTCTCACATGTTATAGATATGTATATATCAAGTTTCTTTTTTACATGATTTTTTGTAATTTTAGGCATTTTTGCAATAGTTGATATTGGCAATAATTTTCAAGTTGTTAGCGTGTGCAAGTGTTATTGTTGGAAAGAAGAATGTAGAACTCAGCGCCCGTGCCGTGCGGGCCGAGCCAGCCCCTAAAACGATCCTTTTGTATTTGTTACACATTGCAATGTTCATAACAACCATTTGATCCTCACCTCAGAATAATAATAGTTGTAATAGATTATTAATATCAAATATGACAAATTATGCCTCCCATTGGATTGTTTTGCGCAGCCTTTAAATTCTCCGCGCAGCTTACCTCTCGTCTTAGATGGAACATTGATTATAAGCAAACACTGAATATGAAATACAATGGATGCTTGTTTTATCGATTGAATAGTTGTATCACAGACAATCTGGGTTTCACATCTGCACTTTCAAGGCCCAAAACACTCTCATTGGATCATTTTGTAGGATTTAAACGATCTACTTCATGAATTTGGATAATTGTATACAGATTTCACTGTATACTGTTTTCTGCCTGGTTTTTCTTAACCCTTCAGGCTTGTATACCTGATGTAGTCAGTCCCAGGGGCGAATTGAATTTTTTCAATAAAGACCGTGTTTTTTATATTGATATTAAAATATCTCTTACAGATTATCTATTCATTCAAATCAACATCACGTCCTCCGTGCTTGATGAGTGATGGGTTAAGTAAGTGATTACAGTAAACGCGTTTGTTTTTTTCAGAGCCGGACGATGGCGGTGACCGCAAAAAGAAGACCCTCAAAGTGAAGATGAAGGGCTCGAAGAGCGCCTCCTCGCACGAGACTTCGAAGCCCAACATCGGCTACCCAACCAACTTCGAGCACACTGTCCACGTTGGCTTTGATTCCGTCACCGGAGAATTCACCGTAAGTCTACAACGTTATTATAATTTACTCCTTCATGTGCTGTGCGCTTCGTGACTTATTTTTTTCGTTTACTTTTTTTTTTACGGAGATGGCTTGTTTTAATTAGCAATTTGTATTTGAAGCGTTTTTGGATGGAAATTGTCATCGAAGTGATCAATCTGCTAACTGAGTAGCCATGCCAGTCCTGTGTACTGATTGTTAACAACGTGCATATCGCTTTCAGCCGCGTTTAAACAAAAAACAAAAGCAAGTTTTTTCTAGGCGCATATCCAGCTATTTTCCTTTAAATTACGTAATTTTTGTTCTTCATATAGGCTAATTTTTCTTAACCTTATTTAATTAAGCCTACGTCAACAAAATAATTCTATGCCCTCTAAATAAAAACCAACGGACAATTTAAATTATACTGATTTTAATGCAGAAGAGCTCGGATACCGTAACACAAATTAATAAACACACCCTACTAGCATTCATAGCATTATTGCAATGATGTGATGTGACCCACTCAGATTTCAACAGCGCCTCTCAAATGTCAAAAATATAAAACATTAAGAATTACTGTCAAATGAAACTGTTTTCATAGAACTGAGTGTGTTTATAAGTGTTGCTCTGATCACTTCACTTGGAACTCTTTTTTTTCTAGCATGCACAGCACTTGTGACCTTTTGTTGTGAATTGGCTTAATACGATTGTGGATCGAAAGGAAATATTATATTTACATTGCAGATCCATCTGTTTTCTAGAATCTTTATTCGGAGTCAATTTAAAATAGCACAGTTGCACGGCTTGTGAATTCTAAAATTAATGTAGAAATGCATGGGCGTATCAAGCAATCTTGTTTTAGCTCAATAAACACTAAACAATTTGATTAGTTTCCGCACGGCTTTGCCAACCGTCTCGTCAAGTTGTTACTCTCTTTTACAACCAATTTAACGTTTGAGTAGTGATTTATTTGGTATTTTCACCACGGTTTCTCAGCCGGGTCCCCCCTGGAGTCCACAGCATGTTCCAAGGGAGCCATAGAGAAAAAATAGTTTCAGGGGAGTCACGAGCAAATCCATAAATTCCCAGGTTTTTTTTGTTAATTGAGCAGCGAATAAAATTCTTGAAATCTGCAAGGTCCCAGATTATTTCATTCTGTAAAAATTCGTCAATTTCTGGGTTTTTGAAATCGGCCAACGAGCAAAATTTCTAATGAGTTGAAAATTGAAATCTTTCAATTTCTCACTTTTCTCTCAGTCATAAACCCTGACATAATTGTGTCCCTGAGTCCCGAAAAACTTATTTGTACGGGTATGGGGGTCATGGGCCTTTAAAAAGGTTGTGAAACTATGGTCTACACACGCGTGTAAGTTTTCTAAGCGATTTTGTGAATTTTATGTCGATCCATCATTTGATTTTGGACGTTGCAAGAGGCTGGTTAATCCACTCTCTTAACTCTGAATTCGATACTACTGTATTCCTAGTATTCGTTGCAAGTATTTGTTTTTTTTAAGCTCGTTCTAATACTAGCATTTGCGAGATAAAATGAATGAAACATGAATGCAGCTTCTCCAGCTATCTCTAGTCAGAAACATAAGCTCTTTACATAAAATGCCATCTCCTGTGATGTGTTTCTCCATGTACCCGAAGACGTCGACTCTGTCGATGCCCGAGTCAGCACTGTTACCATTTTCCTCGCATAAAATGTTATGGTATTATCTTATGTATATCTTAATTTAATTTTTATTTTTGTATCTTTAAGAAAAAAATATTTATGTTCATAATATATATATATATACATATTATACAATTATCGTTATATACCTACATTATATTCAGCTTTTGTGTCGTATTCTTTTGTTTCAAGCTGCCACTCACCGTAAGTATCGCTTTTGATAGCCATTTTTTTTTTATCGTAGTACGTTTTCGTTGTTATAGTTTATTGAAATAGTTTATTGAAATTGAAGAGTTAATTTTATATGACGATGTCCAGTAGCGTTGCATAGGTTAATCCTTTAGGATCAGCAATTTGAAATCAATTTTCAGTCCTGGGGACGGATCATATGTTTTTTTACAGATACAATTGTAAAGTTGATATTAATATTATGTTTTATAATATTTTTTTATTCGTTTAACACTTTGAATGTTACTGGAATTTCATTTTGTCAGTTTCAATGAATAACATAATGCGCCTAGCTTGAACACTTGTGATATAAAAGGATTTTTTTGGTTTGTAAAACATATTTGGAGACATTCGGATCAATTATTTTACGACACCGCCGAATCGCTAACTCCAAAAAGCTCCATCCGCCTTTATTTTCTTATTGCTTTGATTGATATTTGACTAATATTATCTAAAAAATATGTGAATACCTTTTAAGTATTATGGTAGCAGCTACAAGGGCCATTTATTCGTTTAATCTTTACAAATTATGTATATAAAAAAAGTACAATTTATCAGTTGATAACTTTGCCGAACTAAATAAAATATGATAAAAAATAATCACAGCTTAAGCTTGAATCTATTTGAACCAAATCAGATGACTATTGCTCTTTTAATTGAAAGATAAAACCTTTGGGCACGTGACTGTCCCTGGGAGTAGTATTTGATCCACGTGCACAGCACGTCGCACAAGATTGAAGGATTAAGCATGTCTTCAGTTTTTCCCACAACCTGGAGTGTCACGCAAGCAACTGCCGATGACTCAGTCGCATGTAGTTTAGTGTGCAAAGAATCAACGCTTCTACGAGTTGGGGGTCTACTCGCTCTCAGTTTAGGCCAAAGCGATGCAAGTTTTAAGGATGACACTACCTTGATTGATAATAGATAATAATATAAGTAATATAATGTATAATAATATAACAATAACGTTGCAAATAGTTTGCCTCATTGTATTCTCTTTTATTGTGACGTCTAATTGGCTGATTGAATTATGCACAATATTGTAAATATTTCAATATACAACAGTATGCTTTTCAAATTGTATGGACAGTAAAAAGAAAGATTCGCCCGCTCCAATTTAGTTACGACGAAGATGAACTATTCCGCTCAATTTGTTTGCAGAGTAGCCAGTGAACGCTTTTCAAATCTTTTACCATTTCTTTAGCACACTTTTGTGTATATCATCCGAGACTCGGGCGACTGCGATTAGATATTCCTGGCAATCATTTGAAAGCGGTGCTGTGCTGCTGAATACACCCAGTCAGGCTTGCCAATCCGTAGCTGAAGATGATGGATACGATGACGAGTACTTTGAAAAGATAGACCTTTTGTAGGCAACAATGCATTACCTCGACGGGGTATTCACTGGGATTTGTTCTCAATGCCATACTTCACATTATCGAACACATGATATTCAAAACACATTTTGTGTTTATATATATTTGTTTAGACTAGTGCATGGATGCAACACCAAATGTATATTTGTACCCTGCACTCATTTTTCTTTATGCACTGACTGAAAATTGTGAAAATGTTTTGTTGGGCAGAACACGCATTTCATTACTTTTGCCAAATCGCATTAGATGTGTTATCACGGAGATTCGTTTTTGTTTGATTTTTTCCCTATAAGTTATCGAAAACTGTAAGCACATCTCTCAAGCGCCTTTTAAATTGTTGCGGAAATCAGTATTAATGACATGTCGGTTATTGTCACCAAAATTGGTCCGCTAGCTAAAGGCGCAATATTATTTTTGACACATGTTTGAATTAATTGACCAAAGCTTAGATACTATTCAGTATTATTATGTTATCTTTCAACCTAGCTAATTTGTATTGATTGAAATAAGTTTGTTACAATATTTTCTGTTTTAATTTTGGTACGGAGGAACTAAGTACACAAGAATAAATCCACAACTCATTTAGTTGTTTTTAAAGAGAGTTACGACTCGAAATCTATGTTTTTATTAAACTATGTCTGATCCTAACAGTGGAATATCAACAAAATTTGGATAGCACTATAGGGATAGAATGGTGTGAATGAGGCAGGACTTACAGTTAGCTAATAGCAATCTTTTAGGATAAGATGGGTGGGAGAGAATTTTCGACATCCATAAATAGATTTATAAGTGTCTAAACTGGGATTCAAACCAGTAGACTTCCACGCCATAACTGTTCAGCAGGATATGTCAGTCAGACAGATAAAAACAATTATTCTATAACTTGGGGACTTACCTTACAAGTAATCACTACTGTTGGTATCTTTCATCCGTCTGTGCCTGGTGAATGAAAAAATCCCGCTATTTTCACAAAAGTAAATATATGAAAAATATAGTCGGAAGATGCTTCTTAAAGAGGCAAGCGAAACTCACGCCTCACCTAGTAACACGACATGTATAGTTTCAATGTCATGTACTGTATTTTCTTCCCTTATTTTTAACCCTTTGGGTAGTATCGCTGTGCCAGTACGGCAAAGTATTTTATTATCCATTGCCATTCTCATATTCTGTATTGAATTATTGTTATTTCTTGAAATATGGATACCGCACACATTTTGAATTATCAGTGATTTTCGGCAGACACAATATTTGTATTATTTGTAGCAAATGAACAAATGACTTCTTTAAAAAGGTTAATATTTTTAAGCAAATCAGTAGCCTTATAATATTGAGTGTAAAATTCCTTTTCGATTTGATTTATTTCCTAGAATCAACGACAGTAGAGCGCACGATACACTCACAGATGCAAGCAAAAAAAGATCTAGGCCTGAATTCAAAGTAATCTGTTCTAGAAAATTATTTAAAATTTATAATGAATCCTAGAAAATATCTTCTTTTGCATTTTTCACAGCGATTGTAAGATGCCATTGATTAAAAGATGCACTTTGAATTCTTAAATAGGAAAAAACATGCATTTTAATTTTATAATAAAAACGGAGCTTTTGACGACACTGTAAATTTCATTCATATTTTTCCTTTGTTTATAAAAACGTCACATTGATACCGCATTGGTGTTTAGTATTCTTATTATTCCCACTTTACTGATAAAGTGCTTCTCTCTTTTTTCATTAGGGAATGCCTGAGGCGTGGGCGCGGCTGCTGATGTCCTCGAATATCAGCAAGCAGGAGCAGAAGAGCAATCCTCAGGCTGTGCTAGACGTCCTCAAATGGTACGACGCCAGCAGCAATCAACCCCCGCTTTCCAAATACATGACGCACGCGCATGTGCATCACACCACACACTCTGGTAAGTCGGATTCCGTTCATCTATTACATTTCTTATCCGCTCGAACAAGTGATATGAACCAAAGGCAAGTCACTTGTCGCACTGCCACTAGCAATGCCATACCAGTGTCTGTTCTTCTTCACCAGTGGTGCACAAGCTGTTTAACAGTAGGAACAATTTAACCATTTGTTCATGGACTGCAGACGCTTAAAGTTTTGCATATTGTGATGTACCCTCTCCCAAATCTAGATATACATAGTAATTTTTTTCTAAAGTATATAACTGATCATCAGATAATTTAAAATTTTAAAAAATCATTTATTATCTGAAATAATAAGTAATATTCTTCATAGATTCACCCATAGCCAATATATATAAAACAAACAAATTATAAAATAGCTCGCTACACAAAGGGCTAATCATATGTAGTCTCACACAAGGAAAAGGTGAGCATCCTGGTGTTTGTTCTCTTATCGTAAGCGATGGAGATAGGGAAACATCCGCCTCCGAAGATAAATATAAATGAATAATATTCTATTTACATGGCATTTTTATTGTATAAAGGTATTTTTTTTTAGAGGTTTGTTTTTTTTTTTGAATCGGCAACAATTTTCCAGCGACACCCAATTTGACAGCTGACAGCTGATTAGTGCTCAGTGTGGTTTGCCATTTCACCATGAATAAACTTACGCCATAACAACGCTTGCGAATTTATTTTGAAAATTGTATTCAGCGATAAGGCTCATTTTTGGTTGAATGGCTGCGTTAATAAGCAAAAGTCACCGCCTGGTATGTTTTATGGGCCTGTGGAATCATTAGTCCTACCGGAACATTAAAGTCAACAGAGAGCACTATAGATCCATGATTACTGACACTTTCGTTATCCAATTGAATGGCATTGATGTGGACGAGCTGTGGTTTCAACAAGAGAGGTGTAATTGTCATACGACAAGGTTTTGTTAAAACGCTGATTATTGTATCTATGAAATGTCCGAGGAAAAATTCTTCAACATATGTTGAAAGTAAGATAAAGTTGATTGAAAGAGATCCAATTGTTCCCTATGAACTCCGTGAACTCTTTGCATGTCATGTCTCTTGATTCACCATAGATGCAATCAAGTTGATGTGGCCGACAGATCTGCCTAATAGTTGTATTGTCTTAAGCAATTCTTCCCGCTCATTGAATGGCATTAGCATCCTCGATCATATTGCTGAATTTGCACGCTGAACCATATTCTAACCGCCGTGTTATGTTCCAGGATCGTCCCTCTCGAGAGTGTCATCGAGCAGTCCGAGCAGCAGTACCCCCACCGACTCGGAGCAGCATCCTGACCCCCCGCCACCTCCTCCCCCCTCTAGGCCGGATCGCACCAAGAGTATTGTAAGTTTTCGATATTTTCATTTATTTTTTTGTTGCAGCATTTTGTTGCAGACACTGACGCGGGAATATAAAATAGATTTTTTATACCTTACAAACTGGATGCGAGATACCGTGCGGGGCTATTCTCATGTGCATAAAGATCTAGACTTATTTTGGACAGTCTGAAATATGCCACACCGTTTTGTATTTTTGCTATTGGTAATGTACAATTGCATCTATGTTCATAGTTGTCATATTTTATCTGTCTAACGCTTCACTGTTGTCATCATAGAAGACACTTTGGTTCTCTGTTAAACTTATACTGTTGTTCTTACCTAATACTGTAGTCTACGACATTGTATGCATTTGACAGATCAACCAAAACAACCAAGTATATTAATCTATGACAACAGTGAACATAGCCGCAGTTAATGCGCTCGTGATGCTGCATTCCTTTAATAGCGTCGTCGGCTCAACTCCATCCCCAAAACCTGTTTATTTTTCAGTATACCAAACCAATAGAAGAAGAAAGTGGCCCACCGAGTGCCGTCAGCGGCGGCCAGAGCCCAAGACACGCCCCGCCAATCCCGCAACAGATTAGTACTTCGCCTGGACCCCAGGTAATATATATATTTTGATTGATTTAATAAACTATCGATAGGGTAATTCTATCAAACAATATTCTGCACAATTTATTTTCCAATTTCAGGTAGTGAAGAAAAATTAAAACCGCAAAGTATACTAACAGAAAATTTTTTTTTGTTATTTTAGTATACTAGAAATAGATAGTTTGATCTAGATTTTGCGACAATGATAAACTTTAAAGGAATATTTTTTTTTAATATGTGTAATAACGTGTCGCAGGTGGCGGTGAACAATAACAATAGCATCGGTCAAGTGTCGCCGGTGGCGTGTCCGCAGCAATCGCTACTCCAGGAGAAGAGCGGAAGCAAGATCACCCCGTCTCCCACGCCGCCTCCCACTTCACCGCAGCCTACCAATGGAGCCACCGCTACGACGACTCCGCACCAGGATTCCAGGTTTGTAAAACATTATTAACTATTTTCGTGTAAGCTATCTGCCATTTGCCAACTGTTAAGTTTTAGTGCTCAATGCCACTTGCAATTGACGTTTACGTATCTACACTGGACAAGCAAAGGAGCTTAAGTAATATTAGACTCTTCAAAAATCACCTATGTCCCCCCCTCCTTAGTACGAATCTTGTACTTGATGTAAGTTGCAACGAGTTTTTAGGTGAGCTACTAATTACATAAATTTAATTGTAAATCTCTATGATTACTTTTTTTTTTTTCAATAAATCATTAAAGCGGTAAAGCTGCATTCAACTAAATATGAAGATAGAAATAGCAACAGTAATTTTTGAGCTAAATTTGTCATAAATCATAAATTATTAATATTTGTTACATGCTTGAAAAAATAATAATAATTAACACATTGCCCACAAAACGTTGGGGCGTACACCCCACCCTGCGTTGGGAAATGCCATACCATATCAGTTGATTTTAATACCATAAATATTATCACATTCTTTATTATTAAAAATAATATTTTATTGTCGGGGTTACAATTCCACAAGGCACAAAATGAGGGAATATTTAAATGAGGCATACTGTTCAAATAAAGAAATGGTTAGTAGTGAACGAGCCAATTCATTACTAGACAAAGTGTTTTCACTTCCAAAAATTTAGGGTTCTTTGATATGTTAATATGGCAACATCGAGTAGGATACTTACTGAACACATCCTGTGTCATTTGTTGCATGATGAAAGGGAAGAACTACATACAATTTCAGTTGATGTATCCGTCACTGTTATTCTGATAATTCATATTGTTATATTCGTTCTTTCAGAGCTGCCGCACAAAGAAAGAAAAAGATGTCCGACGAGGAGATCCTAGACAAGTTGAGAACAATCGTCAGCGTCGGCGATCCTAATAGAAAGTATACCAAAATGGAGAAAATTGGACAAGGGTAAGTCGAGACAAATAATCACAGTGGTCTTTTAGTAATTCTATTTTATTCTTAAAACTATCGCGAGAAATTTTTGACAAGGGGTCAAGCAATTCGGTTAGAATTAAAGAAATTCTGGTGGAGACCGTTTGTAAATCTTCAGTTACTCTGACATATTTTTTAGACTCAATATAATACTAACCTTCACGAGTATTCAGCAGAGCTAAATGGTTCTGGTTTTACATGACAGGAAGCAAAGTTGTTGACGGGTGAACCTGTTTTTTTGAAGAAATAGTATTAAGGCTGAAGTATTGTAATTTACTACATTATCATCTTATTAAAATTGATATTCTTTCATTGCAGGGCGTCGGGTACTGTGTACACGGCGATTGAGACCTCAACGGGAATGGAAGTGGCCATAAAGCAAATGAATCTTGGACAGCAGCCCAAGAAGGAGCTCATCATCAATGAGATCCTCGTCATGCGGGAGAACAAGCACAACAATGTCGTTAATTACCTCGACAGCTATCTCGTCTCGGAGGTACGTTTATCTTTTCAACCATATTCAACACAATATCTTAAATATTAAACCGCGTGTCAAAGTTTTTATATCATTAAGGTTACTTTCTTTTTGACGTTTGCTTATAATTTGATTTGTGTTTTTCTACAGCAAATGTGTTGAAATATATTTTGCTTTGAACTTCGTACTTTATGTTGCTGTTAAATTGACAGATAACGTGAGGAATATATATGAAACATTTATTACAATACATTTGATTAAATTATAAACGTAGAAGAAAAAATATAAAGACAATCCAGGGGGGGGGGAAATGGAGGAAAAAAAAAAAAAAAAAAAAACGCATCTCAGCAGTCGCCGCAGCGCGAGTGACGCTTGTGAAAAATCTGTTCGCACCCGCATATTGGGAAAGAAGGGGGGTGGGGGGGGGAGGAAGAAAGAAAGAAAGAGGGGAAAAAAAAAAAAAACGGCGCGGGTCGCCTTCATCTGTGCGTGCGTAAAAACGAAAAACAAAAAACAAAAAAAACTTCACCGATGGATGAATTCCAATCAGCCGTTATCACTTGCTTATATTTTGGTTTCAAATATAAGCAGATTAACCAAGACCTTCTGTATCATTCAAATGCCTATTACATGTAACAAGCTACAATGATAATGTTTGTATTATCTGAAAATGTTAAAAATCTCAAACAATATAATTAACTTGTAAACTAATGTAAATTTGGCATTTTAGTAACCTTTTTTTTTCAATTCGTATAAATTAAATTGTACTCGGTGTTTGTCTTAGAATAAAACATAGATTTTAGAATTGCTTTGTATAATGAATAATATGTCAAATAATAGTAAACTTTCTTTCTTATGGCTGGCTTACAATCACTGCTGCGCACAGACTGAGGTAATAAAAATCATTAATTTAAATAATTGATTCAATTGTGTATTTCGTCGGTATTTTTTTACTATGTAAAAAAGTTTTTAGGATAATGTTAACGTACTTAATTCTATTACTAACCGAAACGTTGGCAAAAAAATAATTTGGCTAATTATATGGTCGTTTACTATGTTTTGGCATGAGAGGAAATGTCTTTTTTTTTCCTGCCTTTTTGACGCCAGATATTGAGGACAAAACCACTCCAGTGGTGTTTCATAGCGATGGATTTGGATGTTGTAAACTGAATTGTGCGTCACCCGAAAACTTGTACTTTTTGAGTCACCAGGATGTGGAAAATTCGCGACGATATTTAGTTATGAAATGTTATAACCTCTGTATTCGATTGATTGAAGTTCCTTGGGCAATGTTTTTCTTGTCGGTTGCAATGGTGTTTGATTTATGGATTTATGTCGATGACATAGATATCTGTGATGTTTTATGTACCTCCGATCCAATCCACTCAACAAACGCTCATAGGAAATTTTCGAGAATGTCACTAAAACATAATAAACATTGTGCCCGTTGTCGTTTCCAGGAACTTTGGGTGGTGATGGAGTACCTTGCGGGCGGTTCGCTGACGGATGTCGTCACGGAGACGTGTATGGACGAGGGGCAGATAGCCGCCGTTTGCCGAGAGGTGCTGCAAGCGCTGAGGTTCCTCCACGCCAACCACGTTATACATAGGGATATCAAAAGTGATAATATTCTGCTAGGATTAGACGGCAGCGTTAAGCTGAGTAAGTATTCTTCCTCTTCTTTGTCCAAATTCGCTCACTATGTGGAGCATATGGCTGCCACACGGCACCTCCATGTTTCCCTGTCTCCCGCCAATTGCTTTGCTTCCTCCCATGACATCCCAGCATCCCTCAGTTCCGCCGAGTACATCCTATGGATAGTACCCGACGGACGTCCGAGGCGCCGGAATCCCACCGGTCAAAAGAAGAGGCAAGCAGGATTGTGGCTTTCCGGAGGCATCCGCAGCACGTGATCCAGCCAATTCCAATGTCTCCATAACCACTGACGTGACGGGGCTCTGTCATGTATGCATATCTCCGAATCTCACAAAATCAAACCACCTCACTCCCATTATCCGACGCAAGCATCTGTTCTCGAAGCTCAGTATACGGTTATTCCGAGTATTACTGGTTAAAAATCAAGCAATTGACATCTATGTTCAGTAGAATATTTCAGTAGAGCGGAACTCCAATCTATCGTTGTCACATGCATCATTTTAATCAGTATTCTTCTTCCATGCCCCGATTCACTACCGCATGAGTCTCCAGTTATTAACCCTTTAAATAGTATGGCCGTACTTGTACAGCCAAATATTTTCTCACCTCTTGTTGTTATATTTTTTTAATTAAATTATTATCATTTCTTCAGACATGGAAATTTGAGTAAAAAAATCAGTTATATAGTATTAAAAAAAAGGTACGTTTGTACCTAGCACGCCGGCTATAATTTGCAATTATTAATTTAATTAGTTATTGACGAAGTAACTTGTTTCTGGCGTGTTGAGCACGAAAAATTTGACGAGATATCTCGTCTGTGACAGCCATCCAGTAAAATACATTTTTTTCTCTCTTACCCAATATATTCTATTCTGCACATTCAATGCCTAACACAAAATATTTCTTTTCTTTCTAGCCGATTTTGGTTTCTGCGCTCAGATATCGCCGGAACAGTCGAAAAGGACGACAATGGTGGGCACTCCTTATTGGATGGCCCCCGAAGTAGTTACTAGGAAACAGTATGGACCAAAGGTGAGGAACGTTAATGACATTATGATGATGATCCACATGTTCCTTTTTTTGAACAGCGATGCAACAAACTGTAACCTTTCAACCCTCCATAAAAAAAAAATCTTAATCCGTTGGCCTCTTTATGGGTAAAAAATACCACCCTGCGCTGCGCCACTTGTATTTAACCTTTAGAGGAGTGAATAAATTTAAACAGACCTTACTTTAATTTACTGCCCTTAACATGACAATTTTGCAACCTTTTCCCAATGAATATATGTAATCCATACTTAGAGCATATATATGCTTACAGACAGACACTCCTGTGTTGAGTTTAAAGTATTTCCATACTCATTTACAGAAAAATGGCGCCGACGTACACGTACGTCCGTACTCCTCTAAAGGTTAAAAACATCCATTTTTTAACAATTTTCAAATTTGATTAATAATTTGCCCGTTATGTTCTGAGTGGTATCGACATCTGTTATATAAAGATTTTGATGTTGTTTCTCTTTCCAGGTTGACGTGTGGTCGCTGGGCATTATGGCAATAGAAATGATCGAGGGGGAACCGCCGTACTTAAACGAGAACCCTCTACGAGCGCTGTATTTGATCGCGACCAATGGCAAGCCGGAAGTGCGGGAGAGAGAGAGGCTGAGCTCGGCTTTTAGAGATTTCCTCGATAAGTGCTTAGAAGTCGAAGTAGACGCCAGAGCGCCTGCGCACGACCTCCTTAAGGTAACCGAACTTTGTGACTTGAAAAGATTTATGATCAACGTCGAGGACTATTTCAATTATATACTGTTATCGTGTTACAACTGGTGAATAACATTTATCGTCTTGTCAATGAATTTCACAGCAGTAACCCACATTCATCTGTCTTTAAAAGTTTAAGATTCTGTTTAATACCATATTTCCTCGATTATAAACCGCATCTTTTTGTCCTATTTTGGTGTCTCTGAATTCGGAATGCTTCTTATAAGCGATGGCGTGGTAGTTGTCAATTATTTTTTGGCAAAAATAAACTATTAATAACTTGATACTTTTGAATATATGGATCAAAAAAAGTAATAGATTTAGCAGATGAATATAGATGTTAAAATTTCATGATTATCGACCAAGAAATATATCTCGAAACAAGGATCTTTGACTTATCGCCTTCTGCCAGTATACTAACGATTTTATTCAAATGTAATAACACAGTATACAATTTATAAAACTTGATTATTCATGACTTAAATGATGGTTTCGCAAGAATGGCAACACCATTATGAATTGTATACCTGTTGATTGCACTATGTTTTAAGATTGCTATAAATTTTTCTGACGTGATTTGTTTGCCTTGATTGCAGCATCCGTTCCTGAAGTTGGCGAGGCCGCTGGCCAGCCTCACGCCTCTGATTATGGCCGCCAAAGAAGCGGCCAAGAGTCACTAGTAACCGCTAATTTAACATATCGCGCGCCTCCCCCTCCCTGTCGTCGAACAACGCTCGCCCACCGAATGACTGCACTGCCGCGTAACAATACTCAACGGACGTCTAGAGAACTCTGGAAAATGCCTTCCGACACGGATATTGGTTAAACTCGCAGTATTGCTCGTCATCTTCAGACGTCTACGGATTCAGACTGTGACATCGAAATAATATTCAGTGTTTTGCTGCTTCAATTTTTGATTATCAAGAAATACAGTGGAATGTTTCATATGACTGTGTCGCATGAACTAGTCAGAATGATATCACAATGTTTTGTATAAAGAAATATGCAAAATTGTATTGATCGCTGCAGATGAAGTGCATTTTATCATTTTTTTTTCTTAAAAATACATTATTCCGCAACTCATCGTTCTGCTTAACAAATGCTGTGACGTAATTCCTCAATCACAGATGTCAGATGATTAGCTGTACATGATTTTGGATAATGTTGTGAATAAGTGTCGTAACTAATTATAAATGACAAATGGCACCTTATATAAAAACAGTTAGAGAAAAAGTAACATGGTAAGATAGCAAAACTTGCTTTGGCCGTGTATTTCTTTACTCGTCTTAACTGCAATGGGACAGCGGACATTCAGACCAGCAAAATCGAATGTACACTTTGAAGGCAAAAATCATAACTTTATTTGAAGCAAGAAAAACAGTGGAAATACAATCAGATCTTCTTTCTCCGTGACAGTATTGAATCTAAACTTTTCTTGTTATCGTGTCACGTTGGATCATATCCCTCCGTTCGTCGCTGGATAATATTGTGAAGAAATCCGACACCTACTGTAAAACAAACTACGTTAACTGTCGGATATATATATGATGATGAAGAATTGAAGCAAATTTGTTGCCTAAAATGCGTTTTATTATGTAATAATGAATTTGATACGTTTGCTTCTATTCCGTTATATGTCATTTATTAATATAACCTTCCTTACGATATATAAGTCAGCTTAAATAAGCGACCGTGCAAGAGAATATTGCTTACAGCAGTAGTGATACTTAATATTTACGATCACGGTTAATGAAATTGGTTAAATTTTTCATTTTTTTTCATAATACGTGAAATTCAGTTGAATTCATTTAGTAGTAAAGGTACTGTTGTTGATATTGCTTTGATTCAGTTGCACTGTTTGTTAGTTACGCTGACTTTATCAACATTTAACCTTTCTTAACCGAGACGGGTGACTAAATAAATAGCTGACAATTTTAACACTAAGAAAATAACGACGTCCCCCTCGGAACGAAATCGAAAGGTTACCAATGAATGGTTTATAACGAAGCAGTAGCCGTTCATCAAAAAAAAAGTGGGAGGTCGCTGCTGTAACAATAATTGTAATTGACTATTTTTTATTTTATTTTACTTATAAATATGTTATTTTTAGTAAGTTGGTAGTGCTTTTTAAATTAACGATTATTACTATTATCATTCATCGTTGTGACGATGTCGGCAGCAGTGATTTTTGTGGTCGTATTTTGAGCCAAACGGACTGTCATCTCGGTGTGTGCACCCAATCGATAAATAATTATTGCCGAAATACGAAAACGGCTTCCGTTTATTCGGTCAGTGTGTTATCAAAGTTATTCTATTTGAAATTTGTCACTTTTAAATTCTGTCAGCCCGTAGGTATGAAGCTTTCACACGTTGATTTTTATCTGTTGTATTTATGCTTTCGCATCTACCTCACATCTGCTCATCAAAACCAAACATAGAGAGGACAATTAGCTAACCATTTCTAAATTCATTTTTATTTTATTTACGACCTTGTCACAGAGCTGTCGACTCTCAACCAGTACTTGTTAACCCTTTGAGTGGTTAGTTAATTTTTACTAAATTAGATTATTTGTAGTATTGCCTCACACAAAAATATAAAAACCTTTTTTTTTGAATACGGACCATTCTGGGAAGAATATTAGTTATTTTTTTTTTAATTATAAAACTCAGTTAAAAATATAAAGTAAACTAGTTCATTATTACTTTTGAATATTTTTCTAGAAACTATTACTTCGCTTTTGCGTCAAGATCTTTTTTGGTTTTATCTGTCTACGTGTGCCGTTCTACAGACGTCGATTCCAGATAGGAATCGATCCCAAATAGAATTTTACGCTTAATATTATATGGCTACCGATTTGTTTACAAATGTTACCCTTTTTTTAAAAACATTTTCTTCATTTGCGATACAAAATAAAAATAACGCGGTGGCCAAAAGTCACTGGTGGATGCGTCTAGTATCCATATCTGATGAAATAACAAAAATTCAATAAAAAATATGAGAATGGCAATAGATAATAGATGACAAGCTATTCCAACGTACGGGTATGTTGATACTCATCAAAGGGTTAAACAGGTTCTGTTGTAATACTACATTGGCAGTCCGGTTTCTCTATATTGGGAGCCGATGTGTTAAATTAAATACTGCTCTCGATTTGACACAATGGACTAATTATTCCAATATCTAATACACGAATTAGGTATGAATAGAAAATTTCTTTATTGTTTCCAATACGGTTATACCGACACTAACTATTTTATTTTGGGCGTTATGAGACGGGAGAGATACTTGAATGACGTTAAACACAAACACTTTCAAATACGTACTGACCGTATAAACGCGAGCCATGTATAAAAGGACGGCAGTTGTTCGTTATATGTTTAAAAATAAAAATATGAAGGCCTTCGCCAGTAAAGCCTACCATTGCATAATATAATGTACATTATATTATTAATATAAATATTAAAGAAAAATAATTAATAATTCGTAAAAATATAATTGTAACTAATAATCAAAAGGACTTAGACAATTTTCTTTACATTTTTTTAGAAGAAAAAGTAAATAAAAAAAGAAAACTATCGACTTATAATTAATTATACGATGTATTGTGATTTTATTCTTTTTTTAAATTTCGGCGAGGCTTTTTGTGATACATTTATATTCCAGTGCTGCTAATATTTTAAATTTGCTATTTGACTACACTGAATCCCCTATTGTTGTTACCAATGCTTTAATTTCATCGCCATATCTCTAAGTGTATAATTGACCAAAGTGTCTAACTGAAAAATTAACACAGATTTTTGTCAGTTATACACTAGCGGCACGGCGACGACTGTCTTATTGTGTGGTCACGAATCGTATAGCAAAAACCCACATTCAATTATGGGCGTCGACCGTAAATATTGTACATAAATTTTTGATCAAAGAAAATCTTCTTTAATTGCTATCGGCCGAGGTATAATTTTATAAAGAAACGTTATGGTGCCATTTTTAAAAATGTACTCGTTTGAAATTATCGACTATGTTATTCGAAATTAATATTATTTTATTACACGGTGTAGATTTTTAATTTTATCTATTTTAGTTCGTCGAGCTTTTTTCAGTATTTTGTTTAATTTTAACCGCTGATTAAAAATTTATTTTAGTTTAGTGAAAATAAAATATTAAAAAAGAAGACGAATGTACGTTACCTTTTTTTCTATTGCTTGATCAGCCGCCTTACTTGAGCAGTCATTTACAACCATTTTGTGATGTGTTTCGTCCTCTTTTTCCTTTACATAACAGACTACGTTCTGCTGGACGCGGTATCCACCTTCAATAATGTGATGTAAACTGTAATGACATCTATATTTTCACATGTGAAATTTTGATTGTGACGATATGACGCATGATTTTGTTCATATTGCCATGCAGAAACCAAATTCATCACAGAACGGTGCCATTGACAGTGAGAATAATGTGGCGTGCCTTATATTTTGGTAGTGTGTAATTTTTTATGCTATTTTTATTTTTTTTTTATGTTAGTTTTTGAGTATAGTAAAAAAATGGTGAATTTATGTTTCTCATTTCGAACGAGGGTGCTCTCTTGTATTTTATTTTACTACGAAGGAGGTTTCCATTTGCAATAATTTGACGGCTTGTCAAATAGACAAACAAGGGTTTGTCAATTTTTTCTAGTTCATTAAATCACCAGTAATGTTTAACTTTAAACTGCGTAATGTTGTTATTGTATAATATTTTATAAGACTATACATAAAAATTTTAGTATCTCCATAAGCAATAAAAACTGACAATACACTATAAATTATCAAATATGAACATTAGGTTTCAGATAAACATTGCTTTATAAAGTTACAAAATAATAAAAAAACATTTATTGGCTCTCCTGTAATATCACACTTTTGTAAATAGTGTTGTTCAACGTTCCCTCTAAGCCAAAGGGTTAGCTGTGCGGAAATTTCAAAGGCTGCGCGGACAGATCAAATATTAATTAAACAACTGTCTTGTAGTGTGCGCCAACCCGGAATGAGTGCGCGGAGGCTTCCCAACAGCAGGGTGACCGGCTTAGAGGGAACGTTGGTGTTGTTTGACTTAAACCCCTTGAATTATTGATTGTTGTAGCTCTTGTAGCGTTAGCTTTCAGTAATGACAAGTTTGAACTAATTTTTTCAAATATCTAAGTAAAGCAGATAAATTGTTTGACGTCCTTCAATACATGTCTTAATATTGTCTCGCGGGGTGTGGCTATTCTCAAATTTATTATTATCTAGTCGCTAAATAAAGAGTTTATTACTTCAACATAATTTTTGTATTTGGTTTAATAGTGACCAATAAGTGCGTAGTTCACTCGCGACTCGTGTCACTACAAAATTGCCACTAATCTACATTGGCAAGTGTCACAATATAATAAGTTCTGAGTAAAATCTGAAATTGAATGTGGCCCATAAGGAAGCCGTTCGCGGTAACCCGCCTTGGTAAAAAATATTGCCGACTGCTGCTTTCAATGTAAAAGCTGAAATTCCTTCATAGTAAAATGAATAATAGATTTTTAAAAATATTATTTTGTGCAAATAAATTTGCATGTAATATAATACATTTATTTTAATTACGTTAAGTGATAATTTTCTTTGCTATATTTTTTCTAATTTTACCGCACGTTGAACAGTATTGAAATATATATATTTTTTTTAATTTCGGCTGAAATCTACGCTTGTATATTTTTTTATTTCAATTTTGTCCGTCAAAAAATGTATCTTGTTAATTAGATTTAATTTCGTTTTCGCATTCTCCAAACAGTAAATATATTTAGATTGACAAATTGTAAATAAATAAGGCGAGCTTGAAAGTGTTTCATTGCTGTCTTGTAATCTGAAAATGTTGTAATGAACGACACACATTTATGACATTGTGATTGATTACACTAAAATGAATGTAAAAAATTTGGCCACACTGAATGACGGCTTATTGATTCTGCATGATTTTATCTCGTTTCCACTTTTATATTCTATATTTTAATCACATGATTTTGTTAAAAACATATAATTTTATTATACATTTTTCATTGTCGATTTATTTTGTACGGGGTCATAATAAAACATTTTCATACATAGAATTCCTCACAATACAAACTATTAATAAATATCATTCCATTTTTCTTTTTTTCTTCAAACACAATCTTCCACTGGTAGAATGTTATAATTAATTATTGACACATCTCGACTTGGGTTATATTATTTTTTAGCTTTATAACTTTTAATGCCATTTTTTAAAAAGATTTTTTTAATTATTGTAAAATATACTTATTACGTTATTAATTTTGGCAGCCATTTTAGTTTTTAATCTTAAATCGTGATTCGATGATCAAATGGAGGCTAGACTTGGGTCATTTGACGATTATTCGAGTCATTAATCATGAAAATGTCACAAAACGGCACGCTGTCATTGCAGATTACTTTCTACGAGAAATAATAGCTGTCGGAAAGTGCATAGTTTATTTTGAATGAATCCGACTACTAATACAATCATTTTTATTATTTAATTTAATACGTGGTATCAACACATTCCCAACATCGTGACTAGGGATTGAAATACCAGCATTGCTGTATTTATTCGTAATTAACGGTAATTTGGCATTGAAAATCTTACAAATGCTAATTTTAAGATTTATCGTAAACGTCACAGTGCTTATGAGTCCTTCGAAGGCAACTTCCTGTCGTATGCGTTATTGATGGCAAGCTTATTGACATACAAGTCATTGATCACGCAGACACATTGTTTTTTTTACAATTCAAATTTAATAACACTGTTTTTTGCAAATCACAATTATATGAAGTTTAGTTTTGTAGTATCGGTTTTATCGGCGTATAATGTCGGTGTTGCAATCCCATTGTGTGACTGTCAAACATGACAGCGGGGCTATTCTCATGTGGAAAGTGATTTAGACACTTATTTTGGACAGTCTGAAATATGCAACTGAGTTTTGTATTAGCTTTTGACGATGTACATGATCGTCATATTTTATCAGTTAACCATTTCATTGTTGTCACCATAGAAGGAACTTTTGTTCTTGTAGTGGATCTATTAAACACATACGATGCCGGAAAAGGTGATCATTTACTGCTTGGACATTAAAAGATTCAAATAATAAAACAATTCTGTTTTTTTGACTAATGTTGTAGATTACGACATCGTTTGTGTTTGACAGATCGATCTAAACATCCAAGTATATTACTCTATAAAAACAACAATTAACATAGCCGCAGTTAATGCATTTGTGTTATACCAACTTTCAAAAGTATAACAATAATATTTTAGACCGTCCACATTAAATTTCCTCGCTCCTTATGCACATGAGAATAGTTTATTTGAGAAATAAAAATAATCTAAAGCAAATTGACTTATAAAAAATACTTGTACCCCTATTTTTACAATTTCCTGGTTTAGATGTGCGGTACGCTTGTATGTTGTACAGCCGACATGCAACTTTCATCAACACGTAAGTCATTTTACGTATGTCAATTGTATCGAGTGACTGTACATCAAATCTTAAACAATGTATATTTTTATTACTAATTTTAATAAAGTAAATAATGTTTCAAAGAAATGGTCAAATCGTGAAGTGAAGAGCCTATGTGAAAATGTTCTCTTGGCAATTCGCCAACTTCTGAAATGACTCAAATAATCGAATGACCCATGTGTAATAGAGATAGTTCTACTATGTAGCTATTATTTTGTATTCATATAACTTATTGTAACGATTATTATCATTTACCTAAACGGTAGTCTAGATTTTTTCATTAAATATTTTTTATGAAGCCTATTTTGTTTTTTTATTTTCATTCTTATTTGTTGAAATTAATTCTTCAAAACTCTTGACATCAACACACGAGCCGGTTCTTTGATTTAGCGGTTACTAAATCAAGGGATTCATATTCACTCCCATACTCAAAACATTAACATAAAACTTCTTCATTATAGGGTGTGATACGTTCGAATTTTGCACGCTTCTGAATTTGTCATTGACGACTCGAATGTCACAGGGTACAAGGTAGAAGTCTGACGACAGCAAATGATTTATAACCTGTTACCCAGCATCCCTATTCTCAGTTTCGTTACTGACCCTTCAGTAAGGCTCAACGCTGAATGTAATGCTTTTTGTATTCGCTCTTTACGTTATGATTAAGTTGGTTCATAACAAAACCATTGTTCGGTCACTAGTGAATCTAAGAATAAGGATGTAGATGTGATATATTTTATATTGACAATGGATTTCCACAAAGAATCAACTAGATATGACATTAATTGGTGAAAAAAGTAAGTAAAAAATATGAATATTCGCCCATATCTGCTCCTTATTCCGAACATATGACCAATGTTTATCAGTCTTCTATGAATCTCTTTGCTTCTTCCATCTTCACACTGGCATCTTATAGCTGTACCGATTGTATACAATGGATTAGTGGCCATCCAGTGTGAAAGACTCCATAAGGAGTGGAATGTTAAACAATCTCTGACTGTTTCTTCTGATAGTTATTACAAAATTACATTGAGAATAATTTAAACAAAATTTCTTTTCGACACTTGTATAATTTTATTTCTATCGAATCATTTAGCGAGTTGAAAGATTGGATAATAGTAAGTATATGTAGATAAAACCTAGACAATCGACTGGAAGAATAATGATTTATGCTTGGCTTTCTTTTACTTTGTTAATTGATGTATAAACTCCAGTGGCACTTAAAACCAAATCGCTCACGACAAAACAATACCTCACATCCCACAATATTGACCAAAAATTTTTTTTTTGTATATTCTGCTTCACAATGATATAAAACTCAATCTAGCAAAATTTCGCATCGCAAAACTGATTGATCTTAATCACTTGTTTTCCAACTTGAAGCAATACAATTGATTTCATTTATTATTACTTTTATAAATATATTTCTTATCCTACAAAAATAGCAAATGTTATTATTGTATTAAAATAATGTTTGGTTAATGATGATATACCAAAAATACAGAATTTATTGAATACAAGATATTGTTTTATCATGACCGAACTGCATTAAAATCAATGACTTGTGCTATTCAGTACAAAAATTCAAAGGTTTGATAGTAGATTTTCAGGTAAAGGATTAAGAGCTGGGACATAGATAGCCGTGAGGTACATAAAGACTGTTGAACGTTAGATGTTATTCAGTGAACTACAGTAAATCGACATCCAAAAGAAGGGACTTGGGAGAGGAATACAGAATCTTGGAAGACTGTGCTATTGCTATATGCTCTGTAAATGAAACAGATTTGGTCAAATTGAAATTAATTACTTTGTTACCACTGATGGTATCGCAAATAGTGAAGAAAATATGTTATCAATTTTAATATTTTAAATGGGTTCGGTGACAATTTTGTGGAAACTCATTTTTTATGCAGTCTAAAGATGCTTCTAATACAGGCGATACCTAGTGACCAGTGGCATTGCTAAAAATTTGGGGTCTTCATGCAAACATCACACAAGCAATGTCGGATAACCCCATAAACCTGCTTGGGGCCTCAAAATAGCATGTATTCTATAAAACCTATATAATATTTTAAATTCAGATTAAGTTATTCGAAAAACAGGGCCTATAAATTTGATTGCGCCTGAGGCTCCCCAACAGCTTAATCTGGCACTGCTCACAAGGCCCTTCAACATAATTTGTTATATTGAGTATGTAGAAATATGGGTCCCCCTTTTCGCCGGGCCCTCATGCATTGCATAATGCTACTATTAGGTGGCTTCGCCGCTGCTGGTAACACAATAGTAGAACAACAGTTATAAAATTTTATTTTTAAAATTGACAATGAATGACAATTAAACCACACAAAATAAGACAGGAGTGATTTTAAATGGTTTCAAGGTTTCTAGCATGTAACAGAAACTTCACCACCAAAATTTATTCTTTTCGATATAATATTAAGCATTGTGGATTTGCAGCATTTGAAGATAAGTGTTATTGATAAAAGCTACCCGCGAATGAAATACTTAATCTAAATATCTAGTAAAATTAAGTGACACGACATCTAGTTACCGATCCTAAATTCTAATTTTACGTCTCTCATAAAATCATTTTGATTTTTGTTGTTATTTCTTTACATTTTACGGTCTTGTGTGAGAATATTGCTTGGGAAAGACATTGTTTATGACTGGTGTAGGGGTAATCATCAGACATTTTAAAAATTGTTGTAGGTTTGTATTAAAACAAAGAAAAAATATTACGAATGATTGAATATGATGAGAACCTTCACCTTTTGAGCAGTATTGTCTTAAAGGTACGGTAGAGTAGTGTAATTTATATTATCAATTGCTATTCTCATATTTTTGGATACTATGCATATTGATCAGTGACTTTTATTATTATGTATCATGTGTATTTTCAAATTGAATGGCCCTCTCCTGGGTTAATTTCTGGATCCGCCACTGCCTGTTGTGGTTTTGAGGATTTATGACTTCTTTTACAAGCTGTGGAATAAATCTTTATTTTGGCTTAGTATTTTCACTTTGAAAATGAATGCGTGGTATTAACCGCTGATATAGTGTGATGCTTTGTATCATTCTTTGATTACAACTATTAAGAATGAAACCTGCAGGATTTTTGACACATGATTGCCATAAATGATGTTTTCCAAAAAAAGTATTCTTACAGAAAGCCTCCAAAACTTACGATTTATTGAAATATACCCAGTCCAATAATACGAATATTATTACAACCAACAAAATATCACTAAACCAAGTCGTTATTAAATATGTGTTATTGTTTAAGAAACGCCTTTGTTAAGACAATTTTAGCACAATATCAAGTGCAATTTTATTAAGTAGACGATAATTTTTAGCTCAAACTAGATCATTGTTTATTGAGAAGCTTCTATGATTTTTTAGATATTAATTAATCTATGTTTATTTAGAGTTTATAATTCGGAGTGACCAAAGTATTGTATCGACTGCTAAGAATATGAAAATAATTTGACGCAACTAAGTGTGTACACTTGTAAAATAGTATAACCAGCTTTTGTGAGAGTGACAAATGTATTATGTTGAATTTGAAAAAATCCATTTCAGGTTGAATGAGCAGATTCAGATTAAGTGACAGAATTATTCAATATTTGATTTAATAAATACTATTTAGTAAATAAATGCTATGTGCTGCAAATCAAAAGTGTTGGGAATGAATAAAAACGAATTATGTGTTGAAAACATGTATTCGTTCCAAAAGAATCATATGAATTGTTCGGACATGGTTTAAAAAAATATATATACAGTTGCTATTTTGTTACTTAATAAGTTATTAATGTGTAATGGAAACATAGAAAACTTTGTCATAGAATCTGAAACTTTTCGTTCTCTCTAGAGAGTAACATAAAAATTTACTGGATTCAACATAAATTCAACATAAATCATTTTGAGTTGTATTGGTAATTGATTGTTTTAGTTAATAAGTTAACATATTATTTGAAATGTATAAAAGTAGATGTTTTTATGTAACTATTGTTTTATAAATGCAATGTTAATAATATTATATATCGCTCATTTTAAAGTAATGCCTCACACCCCACAACCTTGACAAATATGAGGTTTTTTTAGATATTTCTTCTTCTTCTTCTTTGGCCATGTTTGCTCCCTATGTGGAGCATATGGCCGCCACGCGGCACCTCCATGTTTTCCTGTCTCCCGCCAATTGCTTTGCTTCCTCCCATGACATGCCAGCATCCCTCAGTTCTGTCGAGTACATCATATGGATAGTAACCGACGGACGTCCGGGAAGCCGGAATCCCACCGATCGAAAGAAAAGGCAGGCAGGATTGAGGCTTTCCGGAGGCATCCGCAGCACGTGACCCAGCCAGTTCCAACGTTTCTCCATAACCACTGACGTGACGGGACGCTGTCTTGTGCGCTCCCCTATCTCTGAATTCCTCAAAAAATCAAACCACCTCACCCCCATTATCCGATGCAAGCATCTGTTCTCGAAGCTCAGTATACGGTTTTTCTGAGTCTTCGTCAGGTACCATGATTCGCAACTGTAAAGCAGTACAGTCAGATTAATGATTTTTTAAATGATGGAATACGAAGAATATACAGAATTTATGCTATAATAATCACAATAGTGCTTTTTTCATCTTCTGTAAAATATATGTGGAATACCAGGTATTGCTTTATCATGAGCTATATGCTATTTTGTCTAGATTTTCTAAGCCAAACAGAGCCGCTTACATATGAAATCAAAACCAGAGAGGAGGATCTAACAAACATGATGATTTAATTTGATGTCACAAAACCAATAAGAAATTTAACTGATCAAGAGTTTAATGTAATTTAATCAATCTCTTGGTGAAATTTAGTCAGAGAAGTAAAGTCTTTTGTGACGGTGGTTAAAAAATATTCAATATGTTGTGATGTCATTTACGAACGGTTACTAATTGAAAGGTTCTGTCGTAAATATAATAGTGACATTTATATGAACATGATTCTAATAATAAAGTAACCTAACCTTAACTTCCAAATATTACTGAAAAAAGTTATGGCGGAGAGTAATGGACGGTGACATATATTTTTAGTAAAATTGTCAATTGAAATTTACACAACTTTTTTGATAGAAGCGTCGATTGAAATCAAAATAAATTTAATATTTACTTGTGATGGATTTGGTAGAAACTTTAGATATTAAATGAGACTGGTGCATTATCGTTTTGCTGGTCATGTGATTAGATTTGAAATTTCGTAAAGAAAGAATTTAACACTTTTCACATTCAAATAGACAACCAGTAGTAACACCACTGGCACTCTACCCACCATGTACAGCAGATGGTTAATGGCACAGTTCTAATAGTAGTACTAAAATCACCCACAGAAATTTTCACAACTAGCTGGTCTATTTCATCATTAATTGTTTAATTATTTGAATAGATTTGAATTAATTATTTTTTGCATGAATAGATGTCACCGCCGTAAGCTTTCGTTTTTATCTTCTCCTTAACGGTAATGTTTAGGTTTTTTTAAAATATCTAGCTGTTTAAAACAGATTTCTATTATATCATAACTTAACGTCCTAATAATAAATTATACCTACAATTCAAAAACAAAACAATAACAATGTAAAATTATGGCGACGTAACAATCGTCCTACTCCTTCCAATAAACTATTTTTTGCACTGTAAATCGAGCGCACTCGCTTCAGTAACGAAACAACCACGCGGGGAGGCACAGCGGTGAGCTAGTAGCAGCTTATGGATGATAATATATTCAAACATTTGTAAAGTAATCAAGAGCTGAATGTAAAATACCAATTAATATCATTTAATGGTTGCATTGTATTACTAGTCATAAGAGAAATACTAAATTAGATGTAATCAATTTATCTGTAATGGATTATTCTTGTGTTTTTTCGTATACTTTTTTGCATAACGCTGTACCTATCATTGCTGAAAACACTGTTGACTCCTTTTATTATTTCATTATCCGTGAATATTATTTTGGTAAGACACAATTTAGTGGTTCATGAAAGTATCCCAACAGTATGTTACAACTTAATTGTGAATGTTGTGAAAAAATTTACATTGTATAAACGGCACAGGCCAGTGAACTTAAGACAACGTAAATACTCAAAATTACACAATATCTGCAGTCGTCAAACTCTCCGTGTATATTGCCTGTATGCTTAACTTTTACCCCAAAACCGCTTTAGTAAACTGTAATAACTCACAATAAGTCATATACTGTCAATATAGATGATGGGTCGCATTTGAATACGTCATGGCTTTCAGCAATTGCTTGGATCTTAGAAGTCATTCGAAAAATTCTCACTCATTCTACAATCTATCAGTAAGGGCCCCATATTTAACACCAATGATCGTTTCTAAGAGCAGCTGTTATGAATTCATTCATTTATCATAATTCCTGACTGTTGGATTCAAACGTCCGGTCACACAGTGCCTTCCCAAGATAATATTCATACAGATAGTTATCGTGCAAGCCTAAGAATCTTAAAAGCGAAAATAATATTCACAGACAATCTATGAAAAGTCAATGTGAACCTGATTAAAATCAGACATGGTTAAAAACAATGATGGCTAGAGCGATATGATCATGTATTATATTTATACTATAAAGCAAAATATCTTCAATTGAACATGTTTAAGATTATTCTTATAATCTCTATAAAATTTTAATAATTGCTTAAAAGCTATAGAACCAATATTTATTACTTATTACATAATATGTACTGTGGAGCGCTGCCTGGTAGATTCTCTAATCTTACACCAGTGTTCATGTAACGGACTGGGCACGTGCTACGGATATCCCCATAGAGCCTCAGCCCTGCTTGTTTCGTCTTCCGACCGGTGGTATTCTGGAGTCCTGTACGACTTGCGTGTACTATCCATAAGATGTATTCGGTGTAACTGAAGAATACTGGTATGTCATGGGAGGAAGTGAAACTATCGGCGGTTAACATGGAGGGAATCTTCGATTGGTTTGAATATGCTTCACAGAAGATATACAGTGTAACCCTGGTCTATCGTTTTGTTAGCCCCGAAAATTGTATTCATCGCTTTTATTGAGGGGCCATTAATAAACGATATATCGGGTTTTTACTGTGATATAAGTATTGCGTTTTGGTTTTTTATTTTGCAGAATTAATTATAAAAACAATGTTCAATTGATAAACCTTTAAACGTCTGTATAAAATGATATACATTGTATATATAACCTTTGATTTGTATCTGGTTTAATTGTTTATTATTGGTAGACAGCGTCTTATGAACAATGATGTGTTTCTATTGTTTAATGGAACAATGTAAATCGTGGCCTACACAAATTAGACTCTAAACTAGATTATATAGCAGGAGAATAAAATGTGTGACGAATGAACCCAAAATTATACAAAATAGTTTTATTTTTCACTACGATGAAGTAACAAATCAATAATATGATTCTCCGCTCGAAAACTATTATTAAACTAAGTTATTTTGTTTACTATAAGTATACTCGTTTGAGTTAGTAAAAATAATAACAATTTACTGTTGAAAACATAGCAAAGCAAAGAAGTTCGAAAAAGAATTAATACTTTATAGATATGAATTTATTTAAAAACAGTATTTAATAGTTTCGATGGATTAGCGGTATCTTTGTGGATGTTTATTTTTAATACAAAACCAAAATTGATTAATCAGTTATCATACAAACAAATTGTGACGCACGTTTCGTTTTTTTAAGATGCAACTTCAGACAAACTATTGTTAGGATATATACGAATAAACTAAAACTTGATTCTTAACTTATAAAATTTCAAAATGGAGGTTAGGTTTTTTCCTTTCAATCTGGGCGTAAGCTACCAGCGCGAATAGTACTAATTACTTACATGAAGACGGGTAAATCACAAAGGAAATAAATTTGATAATGGTGAACCGCATGTCATATTTAAAATATTATTTACTAATATTAGTCAACTGTTTGTTGCTATGTTGCTTAACCTCTCTTTTTCAAAGAGAGTAGAGATAGAAAGTGAAGGCTTGGATAAAATTAGTGATTAATTAATTGTTTTGGCTACGCCCTGTCATTTTTAGAATTGGAAACTTGCAAGGAAATCTTTAGATATCTTGAACATGCCTTCTAACATAAATCGATAAATAATTTGAAAAAAATACTATTTTTACTGGGAATTGACCCCATGAGATCCGTCACGGGAGCCAACAACGATGACCACTAAACCACAAACCCGACAATGTAAAATTTTTGTCAACCCTCTTGAAGGTTCATCGTTTCAGTAGTGGTGTCCATGGGCTTGAATTCCTTTTTTATCAAGTTCATAATTGAATTTCAGAGTCGTTTTCAAAAGCATAAATGTCTGTGATACTTACATTTCTTTCCACATATCTGATCCTCAAACAGGGCAGAGTGATAGCAATTGATTAACTAAAAGTCCTGTCTATCCCCATTTTTCTATCCATTCCCTTTACGAGTGAGAAAAATTGAGCGCCTGAACAGCAAACAGTCTCTCAGAACAACTTCTGTATATATGCTGTATAATCCACATTTTTAACGGAAATAGTTGAAAATACTACTGAACACTATTTATCAAAACAGGAATGATGTCTTGTATCCAAATTTTCAAATCAAGTTTGTTTTCTATATCAAATATTATAAAGTAGGCTTTCATCACTTTGCTTTGCGATGTTTTCAACGATAAGTTGTACTTAAATAAATTGATGTAAATTTTTAACTAACAATTATTATATATCTCTCTATTTAATTTCTACATGTAAACAATCTCGTGCCATACATAAATAATAAGTGCATTTAAATTTAGTTAATAACGGCCAGTTTATAAACAAAAGATATTTCAAATAGCTTAGGATAGATTGGCCTCGTATTGAAAGAACGCTAGAGTCGCTAATTTAAAATGCATTTAATGTAAATTTGTTCTGGAAATTATAGATTGCAATTCAGTGGAACCTCGATTATTTGAAATTGTAAAAAATAAATAACTGTCTGATAAATACAACAGATTTGAATGTCTGTGATGTCCCTACGTTATCTCCATCTCATCTGATTTAAAAAAATGTGGTGTCAAAAGCAATTAATAGCTAACTTCAAGCTATTTAAGCCGCTGAATACCAAGCAGCAGTATAATATATCAAAATATAAAACATTCCCTGTTTCAAAAGTCTTATATATTTATTTTAAATTCATGATGAACAGGATTTTTTATAGTTAAGACAATCTTAATCTAAATTTTGACCAAATAATTGAGGTTCTACCGTATTCGGAATGAAATACAACATAATCTCTTTTTTCCTGTCAATAAATACTTGGTGGAAAGGCATTATATTCAAAAAATAAAATACTCATGCATACCAATTCCACTTTAATTTAACATGACCATAACCGGTTAAACTCGTGACATGCATTATCAACTGAATTAGTAAAAATGCGTATTTTATTTTTTGAAGTTTAGTGTCAGGGTTTTATGTAGTTTTTAAAGTTAACTCGCATTAAAGTACTCAAACAAATTTTCAATTTTCTCAAGAAATAAAACTATCGTGGCCATGTTTTGATACCGAACGCCTCAATTAATTAAAGGGTGTCCAAAAACGTAACGTGATTCAAACAGCGAGTAAATAATTTTGTAACGAATCACGACAATGAGTGAGGGGAATCAAATATTAACTGAAATTATGTAATTTCATTTATGAATACAACCCTGAAGCTACATTCCTTATTCTGTAAAATATTTGATTTTATATTGGCTTAATGATTTTGATTGTAAAACGAGTAAAAGTTCTGTTAAACGTTTTTATATAATTTTGTATAAAATATGTAACAATAAAAGGGAATTATTTATTGCTTCTCTATTCTCTCGCCTTGTTCAATATTTATAATTATATTATCTTTGCTAAAACTGCATATTTAATATTATATATTTAAAAAAGATTGTAAACAAAAACCATAAAGAAAATAATAGATTTTGAACAGAGGAAATAGATTTTTCTATCTAGACTAGAATTGCCTATGGATAGATTGCAGAGACTAATTATTAAAAAAATGTTAAAAAGCTAGTTTTTGGTATTTATCAAGTATAAGCGTTAGCCGTAGGAATATTGTGAAATAATTATAATGGAAAATAATAAACATGACAACAATTCTTGAATATAATTATAATGCAATTGTGACAAAATGGTGGACGGTCTTGCCTCGTTCACCGACTCCATCTCTCGAATGACTGTACATAGTATAATATTAATAATAAAAAAAACTTGTTATATCTGTGTTTTATTTGACTTATTATTACGCTTGAGACAATAATTGGTGGGTTACGGCATATTGCTATTTGTAATAATTGTAATTAATGGCTCAACCCTCGAGAAGTTCTGCCCGACACATTTCAAAACGAAAAATCAAATTATATTAAGGGGACCGAAAAGAAATTCATTTTTTTAACATGCCTTGTTTGAGATCAGTCTGTACCTGGACACGGTGGAGTCGACATCTTTGTAAGTGTTCTATTCTATAGTACTATCTCTCGGCTTTATTTTTTTTTGTTAAGGGCAAAATGAGCAAGCCAGAAGCAACCGAACAACACATAAGACATCGCATGCTACTTTTTTACGATCACAAAATAATATACTCCCATATTTGGACCAAATTGTGACAAGCGACGAAAAGTGTATATTATACGAGAATGTGACCCGAAAAAAACAATGGCTTTCATCAAACGCAGTACCTGTACCCGACCTTAGGCCTGGTCTTACCCTCCACAAGGTCTTTTGGTTTGTCTGGTGGGATTTTCGAGGAATTATCCATTATGAATTGTTTAAACCAGGAAATACAGTAAATGCAGAGCACTATTGTCAACAACTTGAAAGATTGAACGTGAAATTGAAAACTAAACGTCCGAGATTGGCCAATCAAAAAGGGGTAATTATGTTGAAATGGCCACTATTCAAAATCCATTTCTGAATGCTTGATTGCAGGTAAATAAAACAATCAGATGAATATTGCGATTTTTTATATCATATATTTTATATTCAATGACAAATATTTATAAATTCTCTTACGATTTTTTACTGTTATATTTTACAAGCAGTGTTTACATAATATCAAAAAATGTGATATACTTCTGCAAACATTTTTGATGGATACGGCGGTAAGTAACTTTGTGAAAGTTATTTTTTAATATTAAATAACATTTTATAACTTTGTTAACACACACGTTGTGTTACAAATTGTGACACATGTTTCGCCTCTTCCAGCCTGACCTGGACAAAAAACCTGCATCTAGCAGAAAAGGAAAAAACACTATGCTTCATTTTGAAAGGTATTTAATGCTCTTAAAAACAACACAAGAATTTCAAGAAAACTGATGAGTAATGCAAATTATAAATTGATATTTTAGTCACAATGTCACCATTGTGTTTCCAATTTTCTGTTGGTTCGTTCTTTTAACTAGATCTTCAAGACAGGTTGTTGTGCTGTCAGTGGCAGGAAAATAAGCGGAATAATTTTAACTGAACATGATTTCTTTTATACTATAATATTATTAATATTAGATTGTCTATTACTCTTTTAATGAGAGAACAAACCATGGAACAATTTTTGAATTATGACAGCTTCTTCATTATAATAACATAATAATATGTGATTTATTCCTGAATAAAGAATATTTACTTCATTATTTCGTTGTATTTATTTCTTTGTGCGTCATAAATAGATCTGTCTTCATTTCATAAATTGGCAAATGGTTCCTTTCAGTGTAAACGCTATCCAAAAGTGAATGCGTGTAATTGATGTCAAATTATATTTCTACCTTCAGAAGTATACCACATATTTGGTGAATTTAGCGTAAATTTTATAACTATTTATACATTAGACAATCGTTTTAAGCCTAGTGTTTATATATATCAAAAATGAACACAAAATAACATTACTATTATAATTATACTGCCTTTATAAACTTAAATACCACTTAAAAAATGTCGAAGCCTTTTTGATTGGCAAGACCAAAACTGTGAAAGTCTGGTGCCAATTATCGCTTATATACTATATTTTTAATTATGACATTTCACTGAATCGGTATGAACGTATACTATTTCATAAAATGATAATTTTGAGTTCTGAAATAGCTGGTATAAAATATTTACCACGTTGTTAAAATTAAACGATTCGATTAACAAGTACTCCAATATTACTTTATTATACAGATAAAACACACTTTTTTAAACTTTCAGAAACTATTATTGAAAATAAACTCGATAACAATTTAAATTAAGTCACCATAAGCTCAACCAAGGAGAAGTCATCACAAATATCCATGTATAAGATTTCGAATGTCTAATTAAGAAAGGAGGCTTAAATCGGATTACTAATCACCAAACAAAACTCTTCATTTCTTTTGGAGGTCAATGGGGTGACCAAAACCGCATGGTGTACCATCCTCGGGTTATAATATTGCGTAGTTTTCTACTTGGATGAGCAAAAACTTAATAGAAAAATATGTTAAAGTTGTAAAAAAAAATATTGCCTACAGTAAGTGCAATCTGCAATACGCAACCGACACAAAAAAACTGTCTTACTTAATCTACACTCGCTGACACGTGCAATGTGATATCGATTAAAACCCACGTTTCTCTGAAAGGTGATTTCGTATTAATTGCTTCATCTGTTTGGAAATTGGCTTATAATAATGAACGAATGTAAATATTAACTTTCTATCGAACTTAATTGATAACATGTTTCTCAAATAATGTACATTTGTACCGAGACAGCGATTCCTTCACTTAAAAACAAAACCAGTCTATAAAACGTAAATGAATTGCACTTTTTGACAGCTACTACCTACTTATAATAAATTAAATAAAAATAGGTCCAAATTTAACCAAAAAATATCATTTATATTTGAATTAAATACGAGTGAAATATCATAACAGCAAACTAAGTAAAAGATACAACAATGTTTCAAGCAGAATGTCTTGCCATTATAAATTATAGAGGCTGATTCTAACAGAATGTTGGTAACTAAATATTCTGTATCCTGGACTTATTCTTGCAATCATCGTTACAACCAATATAAGACTGACTCTCGAAATCGGTGTAAATTTCTTTTCTTCTCTGAAACTTATTTGAGAATCTCTTTCAGGATAATCTAATAATAATCAGGATAAGGATAATCTGTTAAGACATGATGCTGATCACATCCTATAGAAGTGTTTGAAGATGAGCGATGAAAGAAGGAAAGAATTATTTAAGTCAGTCCGGCTAAGTGCCGTACCAACAAGGGTGAATTCTATTGTATTTGCTAACCTTCTGGCATGCATATAATGCATGGTTGGCAAACCTTTGACTCCTGCGGACAACGTCATACTGAAATTAGAAGTAGCTGTAGAAACTAACACAACATGTGCTAAGTTGTCATAAAGAGTGAAGTAATTCAAAGCACAATATAATATGTATAAAAGGGAAACAAAATGAAAGTTTCGAAGCATCAGGTGGGCAAATTAGCCACCACTGATATAGTGCGAGTCGATCTCAAATCATAAAACCTTTCTTATTACAAATTGTCTTTATTTCAGCACACTATAAGGCATAGCAACCCAAGTTTTAGTTTTAGCCACTCATTATGGCAATAATTTAGAGTTTAATGCTACATGTTTAGGGCTGTAATTTCATGGTGGTGGGTTCTCCATGGTTGGTGATGAGGTTGGGAGAAATGGTTGTTAATCAGTCACTCAATACTCCATATTACGTCTACATGCAAATGGAAAAAGGTGTTTAGTCTAAAAAAATGAAAAATTAATATTCTGTAATAACTACAATACGTATATGCGTAAAGGAGGACCAGTCAAATCAGCGTTGCCGAATTAATAAATTTCACGTTAAAACATCACATTTTACATTTAAGTTCATATAAATATATATCTTGTTTTGGCTCTTCTGAAAAGTAATGATTTAAGACTTAACACATTCTTTTTTTGCACTTTCATATATGAGCTTAGTAAAATGTACCCAAAAACATTACGGTCTTTGGATATGTTAAATTGATATTAATTTAAAATTCAATAATAGTCGGAGCCCAGATTTATCAGTTTTTAAAAACTTCTTCAAACAAACGATGAATGCAAGAACAATATATCGCTGTTCCACTGTAATACATAAATATTAAGTCTGTGATTTGACAAGCAAAATGGTGGCACAGAATTTTACTGTATGGCAATAATAAAACTACCAATAAGTTGCTGCTATCATTCATAACAGATTGTCTCATACCATCGATAGATTTTACAGTATTTTATAATGAAAAGAAAAAAAAAGATTTAAACATTGTTGTATATTTTGTTTCATTAGCTCTCAATAATATTTCACAAGGTTAAAACATAAATTTACAATATTTCTTATTAATACACAAGGTCCTTAACAAATGAATAAAACAAAACAATGAAATGCAAATTGTGAATTAATCCTTTGAGTAGTGAGTATTTTTTTGTAAAATTAGGTTTTTTTTTGTTGTTTATTATACTATTACTACACACAAAAATATAAAAACATTTTTTTTTGGTAATAAGATCAAATATTACTTATTATTTCAAGTAGTAAATATTTTTTTTTAATCTTTAGAATGCATAGTTAAAAGTGTAAATAGAGAAATTTTTGATTACTTTTGAAAAACTTTCTAGAAGTTATTTCTTCCAATTGAAGCCGAGATCTATATTGCTTTCACGTGTGGGTATGTGGACTCTACTGCTGTTGATTCCAGGAAAGGATTCGAGCCAAAATCAAATCACACGCTCAATATTAATGTAATGGCCACCGATTTTTACATTTCTAGAAAATTCCTTTGTTCACTCGCAACCAGTGGCGGCCGGTCAATGATGGCCGGCATTGGATCAATGCACCCCTTGTTTATGCAGGAGCGATTATATTTCATGAAATAATATTAAAAAATAACATTTATACTATTCACGCGTTTTAAATTCTTCATGTATTTATTGTCTATAATAAATATTAAAAATTGTCTATAATAAAATAAATATATAGACAATAAATACATGAAGAATTTTAAATGAGTGATTGGTATAAGTGTTGTTTCAATATTATTTCATGAAATATAACTGCCCCTGCATATACAAAGGGTGCATTGATCCAATGCCATATTGATCGGCCGCCACTGCTCGCAACAAATAATAAAAATAATGTGACTTTTAAAGTGACATAATGTGACTGAAAATTATTGAAAGGTGTGTGTAGCATCCATATTTAAAGATATAATAATAAATATGAGAATAGCAATAGATAATAAACAACATAATACTTGAACGTAAATGTACGGCATTCTTATTCAAAGGGTTAATGTCTTTTAATCACTATGCGTGATTGGCCATGTTGTTACATTCGATACAGTAAAAAATATTTATGAAATCAATATGATGTAAGTATTTATCTACTTAAAATATAATTATAAATAAAAATTAAATATAATATAACTTATTTATTACAAGACTATTTTATTCTTCGCTTTACTAGTGGCTACGTTGATTCTAATACAATAAAAAAATTAAAAATAATTTAGCGTACCATCAACTAACACTGTAATTGTAATTAAATGATAAATTAAATATAAAATATCTCACTAAATACATTTCTAATATCAGTATAATCGCTTATTTTTATATAATTCATAGAGAAATCTGTTTAACTGGATGACTGCCACAGACGAGATATCTCGCCAATTTTTCTGTGCTCAACACGCCAGAGACGAGTTACAGACTAGATACAGACATGCTTTTTTCTACGGCTGCCAAAAGGTTAAGACTGAGTACAATGGTCTACACTGACATCTATAATTAAGACAAATTGTAAAGTGACTTATTTATTTGTGTAATTGACAAAATATAGCTTAATAGGATTTTTAAAACATCCCAGTTGAGTTAAGTATTCCTTGTCATTCTATTCCACAAACAGTTAACTATAAAAAATGGACAGAGAGCTATTGGCGAGCTTCAGCAATGACTTCTTATTTTTTTTTTTAATATCTCGACCAAAATACACTATTTTTTTTTTCAAATATAGTCAGCACTAACAATAAGTGTTGCCTGCAATGGCCCAGTTGGTTAGAGCTTGCTTTATCGATCACGCAGGTCTGGGTTCGTTTCCCGGTAAGATCACAGTGAATTTGAGAATTATTAAATTCAATGTCGTGATCGAAGACTGGGTGTTTGTGATTTCAATTCACATAATTTCCTCTCCATCCTTCTGATCCTCTAATAATTGGGTGTAGCAATAGCGATTAGCCAACCACTAGTCCTGTTCTAGCCTTATCCGTCTTTCCCTACTACTCACTTTGAAAAAAGAGAGGTTGAGCGACTGAGTAACAAACAGTTCTCGTAGAAAAAACTTCTGTTGAGATACCTCCATTAGGAGGACATATGCTCTACATTGGGAGCGGATATGGATTAAAAATAAAAAAATTATATCGTCATTCCTTTTTTTGTCATTTAATAACACTGTTTCAGCGTTTAATTAACAACTAATGTTCAATAAAAGCTGAAAAAAAATAAAAAGCTAATATTCATGCATTATTTGATGTTTAATAAAATGTTCAAAAATTAATAGCTTGTTTTGTATTGTGAGAAAATAGAGTTTAAGCACGCCACTGGTTACCTGTTTATAATATACAGTAAACTATCAGTGGAATAGTATATTAGAAGAATGCCTTATGAGTTACACAAATGTTTGCAAATAAGCCACTTGATAATTTTTCTTATAAATAGATGTCACTGTGTACCATTTCACCCACCCTTAACATAAGACTTTATTCATGTTTTGACGAAAGCAGTATTTTATTATCTTCTGTCATCTGACATTTAGTCAACTATGATTTTAAATTGATTGATGTGGCGTGTATTTGGTGACTAACTCCATTGTAATATTACAATAGTTTAGTGCAAGGATATTGTATTTCCAGTTTCTGTCGAAATCGAGGATTATATCCTTATGCTATAGAAATGTTATTTTACGTTGAAAAAAGTATTTGAGAAGATATTGTATCATTCAAATACATAATATTGTTGGTTTCCTACAAGAAGTCATTAATCGAAATTTGGTAAAAACTGAGTTAGATGTGTGTATTTTTTCATTTTGCATAAACTCATCAAGTCACTTAGCATCTAAACGTCAACCAATATTGTCAAATAACAAACTTTTAAAATCATTTTGTTGCATTTCATGCATCTTTAACACGCTGCAATTCTTGCATCGAGCCGACAATATGTCCATTTACCATAATTTAGCATCCAAAAAAGTTTGTCATATTCGATGTTTTCAAAACACGCAAAACTGGACGTACAATATCTTTGCACTAAGCCGGTCTCCAAATTTTTTAGCCTAAGGGCCACACCCTAGCTAGCTCATTAAGCCAACATATTGTATTATTGAATACCAGGCATATCCAGTCAGTTTTTGTTGGCCAGATTGGTCGTACTCGCTGGTCGCTGTTGGCTCGCAGGCTGTAGTTTAAACTCCCATGGACTAAGCCATCGATAAGATCAAAAAGAGCACTGTATTTACTTCTACAGTTTATTTATCAATATGATAGCTATTTCAACTTCACTTCATCATCGTAACTACAATCGTAGTTATGACAATGGTGTAAAGCTAAAAAATCACTGTATGACAGCATGACATCGAGGATTTGACTTAACTGTTAAATGAGTAAGATGAATACTGCTAATTAGGGTGACTAATCATTAAAATAAATTTGAAATTCAATTTTGTTTAATTACTGTTTGGACGTATGTGCTCCGCTTACAAACTTGACAGATGACATAAATCTATAGTCTGTATCTAGATTAATTGAAACAATGAAAAAACAATGTTCTTTTGTTATACAATTGAAAGGCAAAAGACGTTGAAAGTCATTGAATGGCAAAATCAATATGACTGTGGACAACCGTGACCGTGGCTTGCGTCTGACATTTTGAATGGGACATCTATGTCTATGTCTATGCTAAAACGATCTCTAAAACTTACAAATCATTTGGTTATACGTTAAAATACATTTTAAAATCTTACAATATCACAAAAGCAACATGACACACATATTATAATACTGGATATACATTTCTTAACTAGATAGATTGGATATTCATTGGATACACGGTTACAGCTCATTTAAGATATCATTTGAACATAGCTTCTATCGGATATTGGAAGGTATTTTAATACAGCCAGAAGAAAATATCAAAATAATTATTTGTTATACAGTGGATTTTTGATCTATTATTTTTTAAGGCACTCGAAAGTGAAGAGTTGCATTTAATCATCGTTTACCCATCCCAATCACTGTATATTTAAAGAGTAGTTTTCACATCATGTTCCACTCATGCTTCTACATAACCTCAATAAAATGAAGGCAAGATTATAATAACAAACAATGGTGTGCCTCAAACACAGTTTATAGAAATGTTATTCCTTTTTACACTGAATTAAAAATAACTATAAAGGCAAGAGTTGGCAAATAAGCTGTGACCGAATATTCAATCTCAAATCATCACAATTATCATTGATTATAGTGTTATTATTATATATAGTTTCAGGGTTATGTTTGAAACAGTTGACAAGCTGAACCCACTCTAGAAGGCCTTTGGATGTTCCAACGAAACGGTATTAAATCAAAAACTATGACAGTAAAATTTACAGACTATTGACAGCCAGAGAATTTAAATTACGTGATGAAATTTTGGTAAACCTTCACAGTTTCCGTTGTATACGTTTTTTTACTGAAAGCCATTGCGAAATACCCCTAAAAACAACGCCTATCACAAGTAAACTGTCTGTACTCAAGAATGGCAAGTCAAAATTATCATATCGTAGCACAAAATAGTAATAAAATGCTTCCATGACAGGAAATTTATATTGTTGGTTAAGTATGTCATTCTTTTATTGGTTTCAAACGTATCTTATTGGTAATGATTTTAGTTATAGATTGTAATTCAAGATGTAATCGGTTGGCTAGTTTATGGCCCAATTCTATTATTGAAACACTAAATTATCATTGTCATGGCAACATTGTCATACAGTGGCGGATTACCCCATAAGCGCAAGAGGCGCCCGCTTGGGGCCTCCAAACTTTAGGGGCCTCAAAAATAGCATAAATTATATAAACCTCTATATTTTAATTTCAGTTTTCAATATTTATTATTATTCTACGAAGAGTTTTGCAACACTTTTATGTTATTTGAAAAACAGGCCCTCCAAAATTTATTGCGCCTAGGGCCTCCGAAGTGCTTAATCCGCCACTGCTGTCATAATAATACTTTGTAATTAAAAAACTTTCAGTTATATTGATTCGTTCTTATAATTTTTTAACCTTTCCATTCATAAATAATAAGTTATATTGCAAATGGCATCGTAAAAGGTATTTCATAATGTTTGAAAAAAAGGTGCGGTAGTCATAAAGAATCAGATTGTCAAAGGCAAGTAGCATTTTAAACTCTAACACGAATCGAAACTTATTTTATTTCATGCGAGATACCATTTTGTGCAAACTTTGGTTGCGTTTGTCGCCTGTTTGTTGTACAATGAAACATTTAAGCACAACAAACGGTTAACATATTTCCGTAACATTACGTGCAATATAAATTGGTTTGTTTACAGAAATCCACCTTATTGACTCGTCTTAAGAACGGAGAGCATTCTGGTGTATTTCAAACTATAATAATACTTGATACACCAACCTCTAAATGTTCTAGAAGAAATAGTACGTTTTTAGAATAATAACAATTTCCAAAATTCACCACTTCATAGATTATTATAACAGCTTATTTTTAAACAAATTTTCGAAAGCGTTATATAATAAAATTAATTTATCATCTGTAAAAGACGCTGGAGATTCCATTATAATATATTTCGGTTCGTCGAATCGCCATTTCCTAATGACAATAATCTGACGCGAAATCCACTCGAAGCTATATTAGAGAAGTTTTCACATTTTTGATTGTTTGATTGCATTCACTTAATGATTATTCTAAATTAGATTCAGTAGCGGCCTCTGTGCGAATAGTCGTGGCGGTGCCTCATTCTCTCCCGCTCCCGCCGCGATAAACTCCACGGCTTGCGCTTCCTCCACGGTCTAGAATCATAAAAATCAACAATTTAATACATAAACATGAAACTTTAACCTTTATCATCTCATACGCTGTGAGCAATAGGAAAAGTTTACTGCATAAGCACTTTTTCGCATTGTCGATGTTTAAATTTGGTCACTTTGGTCACAAACCATTGAACATATAAGGGTAAAATAGAAAGCTTTATAAAAAAGATTGTTTTAAATTTATAACAATTATTTTATTGCAAATATATCAGTAAATATATTTTTTTAAATGCAATGAAATGCAACCAATTAGAATATTTGTTTGCCTGGCAGTTATCACATTACATAGTGTATGGTGTGGAAAAAATAACTAAGTAGTCAACTATGAACCCAATAATTGTTGTCTTTCATCTTTTACAGAGAGAATAGCTCATGCTCTATTTCTCTTTCTTCTCTTGTATTTTGATGTTGTTTTTATTTCTTCTTTTCCTTTTCGCTCTTCTTCGGTGCTTTATGATTAGCTGTGGTCAATGTCCTTTTCATCTGTACAGGGTTTAACGTCGTCAACCAGGCAGGTGAGATCGGGAGTGGTGGAAGTAAGGGGGGTTTAAGGAGGTTTGAGCAAAAGGACCCTCCGTGGTCTCACATTGTTCAATCATGTCATGGGTTAGAATGATCAATCATGTCGATATAAAATTTCTTTGTCAGCTTCACAATGTGAAACTCAACGTAAACATACTCATTTTAAACAATGAGGCGTAAATATTTATTGAAATCCAAAATAAAAATTCACTTTGACTTGTCAGTGAATGAATTAATTATTAAGGTTATAAACTTACTGACAAGCACTACCCAAAGTAGAAATGACCTTACGGTTTAGGTTAGGTTAGATACGTTGAATAGAAAAAGAGGGAGAATGACAAGACGTTGAAATTTTTATTTTAATTGAATCGGTATTTATCTTTTCTCTAAAATATTTTCATCACTTTTTGTTTATTAGAAACATGTAAAAGAAGTGTGTCAGCCAAAAATCGCTGATAGTTTTATGTGTAGTGTCTGTATAATTATATGAAAAAATAATAATAAATTAAAAAACATTACGAGCATAGCAAAAGACAATATACAACACAAGCTGCTAATTATTATTAGATAGATTAAAATTTCCACTGTTTTTTACAGAAGTTACTAACTGATAGATTGATAGTTGTGAGTAAACAGCAAATGAAAAATTTCAGCTTTAACCTTTAAAAGCTCGGCGGTCTCGTACGGGACCAGTGATTATGGTACATTTCGCTATCGGATTACACTGATTTATGATAATAGTATTCAAAATATGAATATTACCTTAAATAAATGATGACTTTGAGATACCGATCTATAATTTTATTTTCAGTTTCGATGTATATTTTCAATATTTTTGTCATATTGAGTAATATAAACATCAGCGTTACAAGGTCGACTCTTGGAATATGCGCTGTATTAAGCCCTATCGACACCATACAACATATTTCAATGGGGATACAGATTTCTTTCTATCCCTAGAAAATTCTCTTTTTTTTGTAATTTTATGGTTTAAATTTTTAAAGTTTTGTTTAATTTTTATCGTTTTAATTCTTTAACTTTAATGTATAATAAAATAAAATGTGAAAAATTGTAAATAAAGCTTTTGTTAATTATGAACAATCTTTTATTTTGCTAATGCTTTTATTTTACCCACATAGGCTGACTAGTTTTAGAGATATAATTATTTTTATAAAAGCTACGGGTCGTGCAAATATTTCGCAAAAAGTCCACGGGCGTTTAAAGGTTAAAGATAGAGCTTCAAGCATCGATATTTTATGTTACATAGATAAAAAAAATATCAAAATATAGATGCATTAATGCCGATCTGACACAAATAAGAGTTTAAAATTAATAATAATTGCCTGTAAAAGTAAATGGTTGTTTTGGCAAACTGTACCGACTGATTTATTCCAAACAAAGAATTTATATCAATTGTCTTTGTTATTATAAGTTTTATTAGTTACCAACTTCTGTCAGAAAGGTGACGATTTATTAGTATTGGCGTAACGAAAGCACTTACTTGACAATTTTGCCCCTCGAGTTAACATTCTTCTTCTCAGTGGCGACCAATCGTAGAGCGGAAGGAGCAGCTGATTGGTTAGTGATACAATACAATAAAATATTAGTGACACAGCAATTAATTGAGTTACATTTTAATTAAATTCAATGCGTATTTAATATGGAAAACAAAAAAAATATATTAATTAGGGCGCAGTGGTAAAATATCTGAGAAGTGTCAAAAGCCAAGGGTATATTTCCCGGTAAGGTCAATATCAAATTGAGATTTTTTCAATTTAAATTTGACATTTAAGACCGGATTATGATGTCAATTCTTCTCGAGCTGATCTCGGGTGAATTATCTCGGGTGAATTATCTCGAATGATCTTTCTTTCATATTCAAAATATTTGGCACATAAGCATTAGCCGTAATGCCAAATATTTTAAAAAAATCAAATAAAATTATTTTTTCTGGCTATAATTTTTTTTTATCATGTCCGCTCCCAATGTGGAGCATATGGACTCCTAATGGAGTTTATCTCAACAGAAATGTTTCTACGAGAACTGCTTGTTACTCAGTTGCTCAACCTCTCTTTTTCCAAAGCTACTCTCTTTGAAGAAAAGGGCTAGGACAGAACTAGTGGTTAGCTAATCGCTCTCGGTACGCCCTGTTCATAGGGTAAGATGGGTGGGTGGGAGAATTCAAGACATCAGATACATCCATGCCTTTGAACAGAAATTCATAAATCAATTGAAAAATCAATTTATAAAACTGCCCGTACTGGGATTCGAACCCGTGCCCTCCGTAGCGGTAGCCAACGACGTTGACCACTCGACCACACAGGGGGCAAAAGCGGAGATAACTCGTCCCTGGCATGTTGAGCACGAAGAAATTTAGATTTCTCGTCTGTGGCAGCTATCGAGTTAAAGGACACTTCCAAAATATTTTACCATTGAATTATCAAGCAAGAATACAGCGAATAAAACAATAATGTATACCTAAAGAAAACTATTCCTCACACTGATGCAATATTTAAAAAATTAATGAAGTTACAATAAAAATAGAGGTTAAAAAAATCAAGATTTAAAATTCAAATTTTAAAAAAAAAAACTACTTCAATGCTACAGCTTAAGTAAATTGGTTTTCAATGATTGTAAATTTCATTTAACAAAATTCAATTGAGCATTATCAAATCATTGTTTCCAATTTACAAACTCTTTGATTTTTATTTAAACAATAATTATTATAATACTCATGATTCATGTTCATCAAACAAAGATTAACCACTCGAATACCAAGCGGACACAGGTGTCCGGAACATATGCAAGCAAACACGGATGTCCAAGACATTTAAAAAATCAAATACCAGGTATTCTAATAGAATATAAGCAATATTTTGATAAATATGTGTAGTGCGTCAATATAGGTTTTTAAAATATCGAATTCGAGTGTATATTAGGCAAAATTATTTTTCTGAAAAACACACAGTATCTCTGGGACATATTAATGATTTATTTACCCGGTAGTCAAGCGGTTAAATTAAATATCCCAATTGTGACCGAATTAGAGTTATCAAAAATGTATTATTTTATTAGATTTTAGTGTATTACCAGGCAATAAAGCAAGAAAAATATTGCATATGTGTAAGGAGTTTTGCAAACGGATATGGACTAGATGGTTTAAAAATAATCAAAGAAAATAGAACCACAGGGATTGAAAATAAAATATTAAATAAGCCAGATAAAAAGCTATTTATAAATGTGTAAGCTACCATAATTTTTAATACAAAACTACGGTAAGAATATTTATATACAAATTGCTTTATTTGGTTGAGATTGTACTACAGCAACATTGTCCTCTTATCTTGCGTAACACGTAACTACATTTGAGAAATTTTTCGTATCATATCAGCTCAAAATGTGATATATCGATGTTTCTGGATATTAAATTAATGGAGCATCAAGTCCTAGGGCGCATAAGCATGAAAGATCTTCAAGTATCCTTCATCAGTGATGAGTAACCACTCTGTTAGTGAAGGATGTCGATAACGACTCCTGCATTGCATGTTTTTAAATTTATTAGTTCCCAGACACTAATATAGTACTCGACACTTACACAGTGAATGTAATGACGCTTGTATTGGTTGCCTGCAAGCTTTTTTAGGTTGGTATATTATAAAGTTAATACTGCTCAGCAATAGTACCAAGGTTGTTGTAGTGTAATCATACCATTTTGCAAACTAAAATCATAACATCATTTCTTTTTACCTATGGACATAGCAGCAGCCGCTGCGGCAGTGATGGGGCTAACTTGATCAACAAGTGAACCTCCTTTATATGGACTGGCAGACGGCGGATTCCTGCCATTGGCCTTCCAATTGCTGTGGTAGTTCCCACCTCTGCCATTCTGATTGGCTCCGCCGATGTCTGTTGGATTGTTTTGATTGGTCCCCACGGTGCAAGAGCGGCCTTTGCAGCGTTTCAGCTCTTCCAGCTGATCGTGAAGGAAGGATTTCTCGTCGGGCGTGAGGTATTTTTCACGGTTTTGTGTTTCAAACGGATCTGTAATAAATTTATCACATGGAAAAGTTTGTTTGTCTTCAATATTTCAATTTATTCTGTATCACAATGAAAAACAACTGAGTAAGTTTGACATAGCCACTAAGTACTGCGACACTAATTTGAAGTGTACAATAAGAATCTTAGTTTAAAGTATGAGAATGGTTTATGATACCTAATAATCAACCATGATGCAACCAAATGTTTCATTGTCTGTCAACAGTATTCATAACATTAAAATGAAATATAGTTTTTCTTTGGCCAAATCGTAAAAAGCATATGGCAAAGATTTCCAGGACGTCAGAGCACCACAGATGGAAGAAGAGGGAAGCAAGGTTAAGGCTCTATTAATGCTGACCTAACAGGTTACTGCTTGGTACATTCAGTAGTTCCTCAAAAAGCCTACAGTCCTCAACTCAGTATTTAACCCAAGCATTTATTTCCAAAGTTATCATATTTATCATATGCAGTCAGTCACAAACTGGCTCCATTGAGTTAAATATGACTCCAGCTATGCCTTTTCTTTATGATGCAGATTAGAACCCTGATGACCCAGCCCTTGAGAGTGTACTGTTAATCACTACGTCCCTTTTAACCATTTGGCTGCCGTAGAAAAAAGTATTTCTGTACCTAGCACGCCGGCCATAATTTGCAATTACTAATTTAATTAGTTATTGACAAGATAACTCGCCTCTGGCATGTTGAGCACGAAAAATTTGACGAGATAGCTCGTCTGTTAGTCAAAAGATTATAAATCCAGGTCAGAATTATAGTTACCTATTCTTAAGTTGTAGAAAGTTACAAGTCCTGTAACAAACTCGCAGTACAGGAAATTGTGAGTGGAATTGATGGTTCGCAAGCAGGAGTAGGTGTTGTTGTTAGCGTTCATGCAGAAGCAGAACGGACCGTGGGTCCAGCGCGGCTCAGTCCTCCAGTGGTCATTGTCGTGGCTGAAGCAGTTCATTCTCTCCAGCAAGCATTCCTTAACAAGTTTAGCCTGGAACAAACCATTGGAGCATTTTTCGCTAGATAAATTTATCCATGTTCTGAAAAAATTGACCAGCCAGGTAACAGATAGGGTAGGTCAGTGGTTGGCAAACTCATTAGTCAACTGAGCCAAATATCAATTATCCAATGATTGAAATTTCTTTTGAGAGCCAATTTTTTTAAACTTAAATTATATAGGTAGGTACATTTTTATTAACTTGTTTATGGTACTCCTATACTGGCTCTTGCTTAACTCTCGCGGCTCGGAGACTAGAAAAATACTTCTCGGCCGATGGGGGTCTTTTAGGGACCCCAGTGGTTTCCTCATTATTGGCCTTATTATTATGAATTTCAAAAAAATAAATAGTCTAAGGGCTTTAAAATATCTCTCTGCATCATTCCTCATACATTTTTTTATAAAAATCCGTGGTTTTTTAATAAATAATCATATTTTAAGTTGCGCGTGAAATATACGTCGTTTCAATGCAAATGTCAATGTGCGACGGGCGCGCTTTGCAACACTTTACAAAAGGTCCAAAAAACTATGATATAAGAATACCTTAATTATAAACATTGTATCACCCATATTAAAATAGATATTTAAGAAAATGTGGGTATTGGGGTCGCATTTCTTGAGCTTAGAACCGGAAAAGTTAACACTTCCCCTACGGTGCTAAAAAATACTTCCGATATGTTGGTCCTTAGTGAACCAAGTGAAAAAACATGTTTAAACACTTACCGCCCTTTGATGGACGGTAAAAACCCAGAACGAATATTTAAAAAAAAAAGGTTTTTCATATCGGACAGCAAGTATTTTTTAGCACTGTAGGGGAAGTGTTAAAAGTTCTCAATTTGATTGAGGTATGTTCGCTGAAATTGCCCTTTTCAACTCTTAAGTTTTATTACCGAAAACTGACTTCAGCACATGGGACACGAAGTTTTAATTCTGCTGTATTTGATATTTTGTGGAAGACCCACACTCTAGGGGCCAAAGAGCCACACGTGGCTCGCGAGCTGCAGTTTTCCGACCACTGGAGTAGGTCATTTATAAACCTGACCAGTCACATATGCACCAGTTCATGTAAGATCAAAATACAATTTTATTCAAAGAATTATTCTAAAACTGATAAATATGTTTTCAAAACCTAACCAATATTTTTTTCAATCTTACCTGTGGGGTTATTCTCAAATTATTTATAAATTACACACTAATTAAAGGAGGGTTCTTTTTTACAGTTTGTAGAAAGTGTAATAATTACGGCTGCGTTTACTATTGTTATAGTCGATCTATCAAACACCAACGATTGACAAAATTTTGTGTCATTCTTTCAAGTTTTTTATGTCTGATGAATCATGTCCACTCGTTAAACTTATTAGAGTGATTGTAATAATGAAATAAATATGCTTTACAACATGCTACTTGACGAGCTTACGTTAATTTTGACAGTTTGTTTCAAAATAACCTCATTCTAACGCTCTTTTGATTGGTGCAGTACATCAATGAATATAACCGCAATTTTTACATTAAAGTTATTCTAACCTTAAAAAATAAATACAAAAATCATGTTAAGTATTAGAGCCAACCCATTTATTAGTGTCTAGGTCCTTTAAATTTGACAATTGCCCTGAAGCTTGTCTTGTTATTGTTTGACTAAAAAATATATGATAAATTTAGATATCATTCGTTGCTTTTTTTATTATGTTGAAATTATCTAAAACTGATGACAATTTTGACATGGTGTATATTGTCTTGAGATGTTTGGCATATAAATTTGTAAATATCTTTAACCAATATGTGGTGAGACATTTCTCACCTTCTTCCGAGCTTTCCTTTGTCTCTTCTTGATCCTTTCTTCCTTGAGGCGCCTTCTTTCTTCTCTGGCCAATTCCTCTGCTCTCGTCAGACCACCAGATCCTCGCCAGCGAGGTCTGGACAACAAAAAATGAAAAACTAACATTACTCAATGAAATCGGTATTCAATTCAGAGTTTTGAATGTTTGGGTAAAATATTACAGTAATAAATTTCCAGTCTTATTGTTCTTTATTTGTTCAAGAGAAATTGTTGTATAATTAATTGAATAATGGAGATAAATCTAGCAGAACAGAGAAGTTGAATTATGCCTCACCTGTCCTGTTCGCAATAGCACATATGCTGGTCTTCATTATCGATATAGTAAGGTGGCAGTCTATCTGGAACTTTTCCGATAGCTTCTGTCTCATCAACAACCGGATTAAACCTATCCCCTTCGTTAACCTTTCTCTGCGATTCCCTAAACGTGGAAATATCAATCCTGGCAGGACCCAGAGCGCTGCTGACTCTGTTGGGGTCGTACTTATCAAACTTGTAGCCATTGGTAGTTGGAGAAAACGACGGTAATGCTGTTATAACCTCAACGGAGATAAAGTATTGAGATGTGTTTACAGGTTTCTCAATGCTCGGCCCGATTGTTGTCATATTGAAGTCGCTGCTATCAGTTAATTCGTCTCTACCGAAACTTTGACCGGTTTCAGTTATATTACCGTACAATCTCTCGTAATCAATATCAGTTTCGTTTCGTAACGTCGAATCAATATCGTCTCGAGTAATTGAATTCTGTGTCGTGATTGTTGGACGTGTCGCCTTAGCATAGCTAACGGTTGAAGAGTGATGGCTTTTAGGACTGCTGCCCTTGAATCTGGTGTTGCCTTTTTGATTGTGGTGATGTCTCGGAGAATGTTCTGTCGACGTTGTAATTTTAGATTCTTCATAATCTGTATAAAAAGTACGATTTGCTAGTTCTTCATTATTTAAAGACTCCGTCGTTCGTCTGTCAATGGACATATCTTCACGGTTTCGATTCCTTGATTTACCGCTAGTCTTTCGTACACCATTCTTCAACACTTCTTCGATATCTTCAGCGGTACTTTGTTGTGTAGATCTTGGATAGTTTTGTTTCGTTGTACTTTCAGTATTACTATAAACAGGGACACTTTCTCTAGCCGATTCTAATTCATTCGAATTCCTGCCGGCATTTTCCGAACTGGTACCGTGATGTTGATTCCCGTTTATATTGGCGACATTGCCGAATGCCGGATCAAAACCTTCATTAATGACACGACTACGATTCACTGTATCATCTTTATCGCTCTTATCTGGGGAATTAACACTGGAAAATATATCAAACGTATCAGCACTCTTTGAATCGCCAGCCGAATCCGGTCTCGACTCTTTTAAGTGCCGTCGTATCTCTTTCAAATCATCAAGTCGGACTTTTAGCTTACGGATTTGCTCCTCAATCGACAACCGATTAGCGTGCCAAGTCTTAAGATCTTTATAAACAGATTTCGAACAATTCACCATACCGTTCGATTCGATTTTACATTCCATATCAACAGTCTTATTATTATAAAAGATCTTTTTTTTTTGTCCATCAAGACCGTCTGTAGATCTCTGCTGCACATTCTTTGGACTCCTCTTAACTCTTTTGAATCGCTCGTCTGATTCGTGAGATCCTAACTCGGATTCATAAGTGCTCAAAGATTCCTCCGTTTCAAGAATGTGTTTATCGATAGTTTTTAGCATGGTATCCATGCTTTGTTGTTGATTATCCTGACCCTCAATGTGGTCATCGTAGAATGGTGTCAGATGTGCTACGCTAGGATGTTCTTTAAGGAAGTCTTCAACAGATATTGCATCGTCTTCGAGGCCATTGTCTTCTGAGATATCTCTTTTGTACCTGACAAAGGAGTTGGAGAAATCATGCTTGTTTTGGTTGGGTGGATTTCCATATTCTCCGTCTGTTTCCAGCCTTGTGTACACAACACCTCCTGGTGTGAAGCAAGCGCACTTCTTACTACTCGCTTTGATTTCAGCCTGGAATAAAAGAAGCATAACTAATAATTAATTCATTCATATGAGATTTTTCAATATGAAATCTATATTAAGGGAGCAGATAATCTTTATTTAAGGATTATTAACCCTTCCTCTACCCAACTGCCTAACACAATTCGAGGGTTTAAAGTCAAACAAGACTATCTACAAAAGTGTAACTTTTCAGGAGAGCCAAAAAACGCTTTTTATTATTTTGTAAATTTACAAAGTAGATGCTTATTTAAAACCTAATTTAAGATTTCGACTGAAGGTGCTTGGTGGAATTTCAATATTAAATTTGAATCGTTCAAATTATGTACACTCCCACAGATTTTGTCACTAACGACGCGAGTTTCGCCTTTCGGCATCTTCAGGCGTTCAAGTGCACGGATGAACTTGAACTGACGCTTAGTAAATGAGTGTTTCGTGTTTATATAATAAATAAATGTATCACTGAGTCTAAAGCCATTGCTGGCGAAAAGGATAAGCTCATGGGAATACCCAAAGATTTGAGTAGTGAGTGGTTTTAAGAATTATATTTATTTGTTTGTCGGCAAAGGTTTTATGATATTGTTTATATAGTAAACCAGACAACTAAAGTACCTAAACTTCAGGTACTTTAGTTGTCTGGTCTGTCAGGTATTAAGTTGTATACATTGTGATTATCGAATAAAGGTTGTTTTAAAAAGGGTGTGGGTTACGTCCTTTTTCCTTTCCAAAGTCGATATATACAGAGTGGGTGTGTGAAATTAAACTCTTGATTCCGTTTATATCGATAGTCCATTTCATAAGTCAGACAATTCTGAATAATCGAAATTGAAATTAAATATGTAGTTATGTGGAAAATTGTACAGTAATCAAAAAATACTAATGCTAATAAACTTCTTAAGAATTTAACAAAATGTATCTGGTTCATTACATGACTATTTCTCGATGTCCTAATAGTGAACCCAAGTATCTAATCTGAATCATGTATTGGAAAGTGACTCTTGATTCTGACTGTGAGTGCTGAACTTTCCGCCCAGTTACAAATTCAATAAACAGATGAAAAACATTATTTTGAAATAGTTGACAACTTTGCAATTATAACATAGTTCTAGTAACCTCATATTTGCATTTGTGCCGCCTCCACCGTCCGCCGACGAGAACACAGCGCCATCTCTGAGTTTTGGCGCACGGTCTACGGAGGGCGGGTGACGCACAGGCCTGAGCTAGACGAGCAGCTCGAGCCCCGCCTACCACACGAGGAAGTGTGTTGTCTAGCTGCTCTCCTGTGCCTGAAATTGAAGAAGACAGTCAATATTGACGTATAGTAATATCGGGTAAAACAGAACATAGTAAAGTGATTAGTCAACCATTAGTCCTGTTATTTTTGATACACTTAAGGTCTGCTTTTCCGCAACAAACATTTAGCCCAAACTCCAAATTTTTGCAATCAAAACATGAATTGGAAAATTCCCACTGGATTACCATAATTCATGTTGATTTTTTTAAATCCATGTCCGCTTCCAATGTGGAGCATATGGCCTGCTAATGGAAGTATCTTAACAGAGGTTTTCAAGAAATACTTGGTGATCTGTTGCACAACCACTCAATTTCAAGGAAAATAAGATTGGAATTATGGGGGGGGGAATTTTTAGACATCACAAACACCCATGCCTTCAAACAAAAAGTGATATATTAACACTTTGTAAGCGGGTGTTTTGTAGTGATTAGTGCAAAAATATATTACATTCTTAAAATCAACACAACTTCTAAACCAAACAATATTTTCGGCTGAAATTTTCAAGGAAATCATATGTGACATTTAATTATTAAAAATAAAATGAAAAGATTTTTAATACATCATAATTCCACTACTTTTTTAAGCTGAATATAAAAACCTGTTATTAATTAAGTAGATAGCACTCCTCTTGTTATCAATATGAAATATTCAAAATATTCTGTATTCAAAATAACATTAATCCATACCATACAATTATATAAATAATTATAGTATAAAATCTTCATTCCTACAAATTTACAATCACTGGAAGTGTGAAATCTGATGCCCTAAATATTCAAGAAACATGTGCGCCTTTTTAAAATAAATACTATGTGTGAACGAACATTCAGGGCATAATAAATTATGAGGTTTATTGCTTATTGTCAAAAAGGGTCACTTGCCGCGGCAGCTATTTTGAAGAAACAATTTAATTATGAGTCAATGTACCAACAAAACCAACAGTACGCAATAAACGTATTTTTACGTTTCCCGCCTATAATGTGTTAATTGAGAAAAAAAAAAAATGCTGTTCATACTGGAACTTGAACCCGCAAGATCCTTAAGGAATCCAACGATGTTGACCATTGCACCGTAGACCTAGACTTGATTGATTAGTAAATAATAACTCTTTATAAAACAGTTAAATTTTCAAGATAATTTGAGAACAATAGACTATATTGTGGCTTGCATCAAGATTTGAGCCCGTGAAAACCATAACCCAAGCCAATGAACTCGATCACTCGTCTACAGGCCAAACGACAGATGCTTAATGTAATAGTTAACTGCTCACCTATAGGCATTCCGTCGATGGGTGTGGAATCCTCATGTTCTAGAATGTCGTCATCATCTAGTTCATCGTTCAATGCGTCGAGTTGTTCATCATCAATCTGTAAAAATAAAAGAGCATTTTAGGGTGTCCACTGTCAATACTTGTAAGAAAGGAATTATATTAATAGAAACACAATATTTATTTTTAAATAAAGTGAAAATAAAGTACAAAGGAATATTTTGTTTTTATTAATAAAAGAGAGCGTAATGTAAATCAAATAAAAAAGATTATACCATAATTGTAGACCCCTGCGGTCTAGTGCAGTGTTTCCCAATCATATCTGTGACATGCCCCACATAAACGCTTTAAAAAACCTCTATGCAGCACTACCCCAATCAAAACTTTATGGTAACCTAATTCAAATTTATTTTTTAAATCATTTTCGTATCAGATCATTCTAGTATATTTCACCAATCAATATGATGGATAAACTAATAATTTAACTAGCAGTTCAAGTTCATTCATGCACTTGAACGTATGAAGATGCCGAAAGGCGAAACCTGGGTCGTTAGTGACAAAATCTGTGTAAATGTACATAATTTGAATGATTTAAATTTAATATTGAAATTCCACCAAGCACCTTCAGTCGAAATCTTAACAGCTTAACGACTGCATGTTTTTTTTTTATTAAATTTCACCTGGCGAAATAAAATTTTGCGAAAAATTGTAATTTTACTAAATTCACTATAATTTCGTCCGCCGGCCAGCAAACTTTGTTTTTCAAAGACTCAAATACGCGTCTGCGGTCGTTAAGCTGTTAAACTAATAATTGTTCTTCATCTTTAAATTATTTTTCTTCGATTTTTCCGACTCTGCCTTGACAGCCCTGGTTTTTTCTCATTTGGTTGATTTTGAATAACATGAAAAAAAACGGTAATGCTAGAATTAAAATCAATGTTTAGCTTTTAAATGATGTAAATTAAGGGTGGGAATTTTTCTTTTTACTAAGCGCAGGGACAGCTGTAGACACAAACAATAACACTTCCAACTATAAAATTAATAACATGTGTTTGGAGAGAAAAATTCCATGGGAATAGATGTTATTGTGGAGATATCTTATGATAGTTAGTCTGAAGATGGAAAGATAATGTTATCAATTTTAATTTGATATCAAATAATATGTATAATTTTAAAATTTGAAGCTAACCTCAATTTCCCCGTCATCCCCTTCAATGTACAAATCATCATCGTCCTCTGCCGAGTCCTGGTTCGCAATGATAGCTTCTATTTCTGACAAGCTCTCTGTCCCATTGACGCTAAAATGGTTTCTGTAGCCACCATTTTGATGGTCATAGGGCATGACACCAGCTGTGAAATTAATCCCGGACGATGTGATTCTGTTGTTGGAGCCGTGCGAAAACGGATATTGAGTGGTGGCTCGGCCGTTGTTGGCGTTTTGGGAGTATTTGTTGGCAGCTGCCCTCACCCGCGCTTCAGCCATTTGCTCAGGAGTCTCGCGACGGCCAGAACTGTAATTAACAAAATGGTTGATTTCAGATTAAAATGATAAAAAAAAAATTCAACATTACACTGAAATATGGAAAACAATAATTGTTTTGTATATACTTTTTTTGCAGTACAAAAAAGGAGCTCGCCATTCATTTAGGAATGGCTGGAGCCACATTCAACTCATTGCGGACTGACTGTACTTGATTAACCATAATGCAATGACAATCTAGGAAAAAAATGAATTTTCTTCTAATGTTCTTGGCTCGATACAGACCTGCACAGGACCGAACTTTTAACCATGCAATGTTGTGCTTAAAAAAATATAAATGTGACTTGTGCAGTCACATGTTAAGTGATATTAAGTATCCATATGATGGACTAAATAACAACCAGTTCTTGAAATAAAGAAATCTCTTATTGAGGTGCTCCGTCAAAAGAGAAATTACTATTGTACCTTTCGATGAGGAATGTGTGAGGTCTGGGTCTGGCACGAGCTCTCGGCGCAGACAGAAGAGGTAGAAAAGATCTTCCGTCCATGTGTGTCGGTTGTGGTACTCCAGCCATATGCAGGAACGTCGGAGCCATGTCGATGTTCAGGACAATATCGTCTACACTAGAATGGGAAAATAATATAAAAATAATGCCTGTAGAAAAGGATGTTTTTTAAAAAACTTATTGGAGGGGTCTCGACAAATGATATACAAATAATAACAACACTGATTACAAAAACTAAATAGGGTGGGTTATTCTCTACTTACACAGTCCCGGGTTCAACTCCAGGGCCTCTCACAAGGAACGGCACCCTCACGTCAAACTCAAACGGGAAACTCTTCCCTTTGATGAGGCCGAACTGTCCGAGATGATAGCCGTGGTCTGACGTGTACACTATGAAGGTGTTGTCCAACTCCCCTAGTTGTTTTAATTCCTGATAAACCCGTTCCACGGCCTAAAAAGAAGAAGAATTTTCTATTAATGGATTATAAATCAAATACAATAAAATATACACAAAAACCTTGTTACAACGGACTAATGCTGGTAATGGAGTAGGGCTTATACAAAAACTAACTTTTGAAAAAACCCGTTTTCAAATTACAGCGTTCTCTTAAATTTGGTTAAGCTGGTTTTTCGAAATTTCACAAAAGATTTTTTTTTAAATTCCCTAGGGTACTCAACAATGTACCCACCACCACCCTCTACGGCTTCACACTTTCTTATAGGGTGTATTCCGTAGCGTAACAACGTTAGTCGTGTTCAAAATTTTGCCAGAAATGTCCCGAGAAGAAATTCCTCAATTAGACTTGGATTGGACTTGGACTCAAATTAGACTTGGTTGCATGCACTACAGTGTGCAGAAATTAAAAGTTAATAAATAATTTAGTGCAGTTGAAAATATTAGATTTTATCTAAATAGAGTTAAGTAACTCAACTCTTTTTCCACAACATGCGGAGAATTCTTTAAATGCCCTATAATTTGCCTTAGATGCAACCAAGTCGGCACGACCGACGGGGCCGATGGATCCGACAGATAGTCGTATCGTCTTGAGAAATTTTTCTCGTTCGTTATTTAAGTCTGGATATTCCCAGAGGATGTGATCAGCATCCTGAATCATATATCCGCATTTACATTTAGGACTATTCACTAACCGGCCAAGCTGGAAGAGCTTGGCAGCGAAGTAACAGTGGCCAGTTATGAATGGCTGGTCCAGAAATTAGGAGTCAGGACTTTGGTTATCTCCATTCGCCATTTAACATTTGGAATGAATTTAAAAGTTTGCATCCCCTCAGAAGATTTCTCCCAGGGACCTTTCTTGGGACAAAAAACAATTATCAAATTGAATTAAAATAGCGAAAAAATTTAAAAAAATGGACAACCGGATGGATTCCGCTGTCGTGGAAGGCCACTGATGACCATCTATAGGATGTACTCGGCGGAGCTACGGGACGCTGGAATGACATGGGAGGAAACAAGAAGACTGGCGGGGGACAGGGAATCGTTTAATTATTATAAACACTGTTACAAAAAACTTTTTCTATTTTGCTACTTGACTCACTTTTCAAGAGCTCATTATGTCGGTTTGATGCAAGAAGTCATTCCGTGTATTTCGTAAGAATAACATAAGCATGTTTTATGATGTCTTTTAGAATTGAAGATGGAAATCTGCTCCATGGGGTTCTAAGAGAGCAAAGCCAAACCTTGTGTTCTTCTAGCGCAGCGAAATTGATGATGTTAACGTTTTAATGTAAAAGTTAAATGGTGAAGGTATACCTGATCGACACTCTGCAGCGTCTGAAGTCTTTTTGTCATGAGTAGGTCGGTGAACTTTTTGTGTATAGGTTGCATCTTGTTGGTCACCTGCAGGATCCACTGCTTGTCAGGATTCGGGGCGTGGTCATACGTTGGCGTGCTGTAAACAAAAAGAAGCAAACAATATTCATCTATTCTCGAAACAATCTTTTTGGACCAGGCCTGTCAATTGATAGTATTCATATCACTAAATAAACTCTCTTGTGAGTTGGTTCTATTCGGTTGCAGTGATCATAATTTCCTCAAACTTACTTATACATTTATGAACATGTGTTCAAAGCCATGTATGCAGTGACGTTACTTGGAATATTGTGCACCCAGTGACGAACTACAATGATGTCGCCCATCTTTTTATATTAATTTTTTTAAATAATTATTATTACCTATCAATTACATTGTTTTCATTGTTTGAAGTTATTGTCTACTTACAAAGGGACTATTATTTTAAGAAATTTTGAGGAGGCGCCAATTTTTGTTTTTTAAAGAGTGGTGTAGTAACATAATGTTTGGAAACCACTGCCTTAAGCCCATCAAAAAGACCGCAGATTAAGAAATATATTTTTTTAAACATTTATTTAATATAGGGGTTAGTAAATGTCCATTATAATACAATATTTCAAATAAATGTTCATTGTAATGAAATATTCAAATGATAAATGAAACAATAAAAATTATGTTTAAATATATTATATTTTTTTGGCACTCTGCCTGACCGACGCCTGAGGATCTATGCACTTCCCCCCTCCACACTATTTCAATTAACCAGTTGAATACCAAGCGGACACAGGTGTCCGGAACATATGCAAACGAACACGGATGTCCAAGACGTTTAAAAAATCAAATACTTGGTATTCTAATAGAATATAAGCAATATTTATAATTTAGAATTTCGACTGAAGGTGCTTGATGGAAATTTATGTTTAGATTAGAACTATTTTCATAATGTACGTTTCCATTATAATTTTGGGCGAACACGACCCGGGTTTCGCCTCTCGGCATCTTCCGGTGCTATCCAGGGCGCGAATGCACTCGAATGCACTGTCAGTTCGAGTGCATTCGCGCACTGGATAGCACCGGAAGATGCCGGGAGGCGAAACCCGGGTCGTGTTCGACCAAAATTATAATGGAAACGTACATTATGAACATAGTTCTAATACAAGCAATATTTTGATGAATATGTGTAGTGCTATCTATACTGAGTCAATATAGGTTTTTAAAATATCGAATTGTAGTGTATATTAGGCAAAATTATTTTTCTCAAAAACACGCAGTATCTCTGGGACATATTAATGATTTATTTGTGCGGTTAATATAGCAGAGGGAATACATTAAATACACAATGAGATTCTTGTATATCAATTCTTTGTCAAGAAAAACTCATTTGGTTGATTTATTCTACCAATTTGCCTCCACAAACCGCAATTTTTTTATCATTAATAATTATCAGTGTTGATTCAATTTAGTGGCAGGCAATTGTCTTTATTAATTAATTACTTTATTTGTGTCCAAATCGGCATAAATGCATCTTTGTTTTGATGTTATATAATAATTGAGTTGTCTGGTATCAAAAGCAGAACTATGTATGGAACAGTTCTGCTTTTGATACCAGACGACTCAATTATCTATGTAAAATTTGAATCGTTCAAATTATGTACATTCACACAAATTTTGTCACTAACGACCCGGGTTTCGCCTATCTATGTGGTTTTTTTAAGTGTTCACTGTCTATACTTGGTGAAAAGGTATTATATTCATAAATATTCATTTGTACTAATTCCACTTATATTTTACATGATCAGAACCGGTTTCGCTCATGACGAGCATAATCAACCGTTAATAAAATACAGTATTACAGGGCAGTGGCGTAACCACCATACAGCGGGGGAAAAAAACTTAAAATTGAACAATTTTTAAATGTTCTCGCCAAACGAGTAAATGGTGAGAGCCTATTTCACCTGTACATACGAAATGAAAGTAACTGTATTTTGTTATTATAGCCAGCTAAAAATCCATATTCTGCCGACATCTGGGAATTAGCAACTCGAAGTCGTCCTTTTCTAATACAATAGGGGCCTTACTTACCAACTTCTGCCAGTATGATGACGATATGTCCTTTATTAGAATAGAAGCTGACAAGGTTGAAAAAAAAAATAATGAGTTCAGCTGTCATATTGATATTTTCTAAAAGGCGCCGTGAAGCCGAAAGTTTGAAAACCACAATTATAGTATTAGATAAAAAAAAAAATGTTTTTTTATTTAAATTTACACGGAATTTTGTTTTAAAATTGATTAGTGATTGCAGACGTTTTAAATAATTTATGTTCAGCGGTGATTAAACGCCTCACAGAGTCATAAAGTGTTTTTTTTTTTTTATTTATTTATTTACATTATCATTATGATATTACATTTGAAAAAAAAATGAGTGGTGGGCGGTGATATATTGCTTCGATTACTGGCAACACCACCGGTGAAAAATGAAGAGAAATAGTTCCGACTTCAAAATTGTTTTTTTTTTGTCGTTTTGTTTTGAGTCCGTAGCAATTTTTTGACAGATATATAACATACTTATATCATTTTAGAATATTTAAAATTATGTTTTATTGAAAATATAATAACTTTATTAGGAAAAAAACTTTCAATAAAGCAAAAAAAACAATACGACCAATCACGACAAATAACTTCAATTCTGACACCTGCCAATATTGATACAATTATTAGCAAATTTATAATAAAACTTTGAATTATTTTTATTCTGTACACTTCCATAAATTTTGTCGATAACGACCCGGGTTTCGCCTTTCGGCATCTTCTGGTTTTATGCACTTGAACTGACGGGCAGTGAACGGTTTGCATTGTCTATATACAAACATAAATTTCCATCAAGCACTTTCAGTCGAAATTCTAAATTTATAATAGTTCAATTGATCGAGCGCGGATCCTCTGACGTAGCGGTTAGCGTTCAACGAATGTAATAAATGCATTGTATTTAAACAAGTTTTAGATCAGAATTACATCACATGATTTAGCGTAGGGTTACTCTTCTGTAAAAAAAAATCGCATTACATCGAGTGAATCGCGTAAAAAAAGGAACGGTGTATATAATTAATTCAGTTTTAGTTATTCGAAAAAGACGAACTTTAAATTTCTTAATCCGCCGCTGCTTCTACCATTCCAATCCTAAAATAACATGGCTTAGTGATAGGGACTAGCTAACCACTAGTTCTACCTTAACCACATACAGTAAATCCCTCATTTACACTAAAGTTGGGACAGTGTAATTCGGGGTAGTATAATTGGGGGTGAGAATCTCATACAAAATTAGGGATTTGGACGCAGACAACGCAAAACTAAGATTTCCTTTAGTTTTAAAAAAAAATATGGACGAAGTTTTTAGTTTTTGTAGTAGTTGATATCCCGCACACAGACAGACGCCCAGCTATGCGTGTATAGTCTTGCACGTATTGAATACACAGACGCTAGCCAACATTTGACTGTATGCGCGGCACAGACGACCGTCTCTTAGTAACAATGGAATGCGACCGTGCAATTGGGGGATTTGCGGCGAATATTTCAAGCCAGCGCGTAATTCGGGGTAGTGTAATTGGGGGTTCCACTGTACTTTATATTCCTACTCTTTTGAGAAAAATGGTTGTGAAGCAACCGAGTAATAGCTATAGTAGAGAAACTTCTGTTAGAGATACCTTCATTAGGAAGCTATGTATATGCTCCACATTTGGGGTATGTATGGAATTAAAAAAAAGTCTAAAACAACTGTTTACAAAAACATGTCACACTCGTTAACCGTGTTATATCGACATCGTGTTGTACGAGTGTAATTGAAATTAGCTACCGAAGTGAACGACCTCCCGTACAACAACTTATTTTCCGGCTGAATAGAAAATGACCTTTCTAGAGAAGAAGCAACCCCATCTGTTTGGGGATGAATAAATAAATATGCGAAAGTTTTTACGCAATTTGCGTGAGAGGGAAAAGAGGCAGTGGAGCAGAAAAAATGACCCCCATCTCGCTATAGATTATGTTTTTGAATAATAAATTATTCCCTCAGTTTTAGTCCGGTAATGCAGTTAGGAAAAACTCAGTGGATCTAAAACTTGTGGAGTATTTTAGCATATTTTATTGTATTCACTCACAGTGACTAGACATATCGACTGTGGAAAGGAAAAAGGACGTAACCCACACATAGAAATTTTTACAGTAGGCACAAAAAACGTGTTTTGATTTTGTGACATATACAAATTATGAAATATACACAATGTGGAAGTGCACGGAGACTTCTACACTGGTGTTTAATGGACATAATCTTATATTACTTAAAGAAATTGTCTGAGAATTCATTTTTTTCAGTCATTTTTCTTGGTTTTAATTTTTTAAAAGGTCATCTTTTTCAAAGTCTTTTTGGGATTTATTTTAGTTCTATTGAAGAATAGTATGCCAATGACAAAGTATTTCAGCACTGTTGATTATGTTATTATTACATTTTATAGTGAATTTCGAAGTCCCGGAATTGGGAGCCCTAAATGATATCTGATTAATAAATGCACCCTTCAGAATTGAAAAGGTTCCTCACCCAAGATGTAATTAGTAACTTGTTAGTAAGGTGCGTAAAAATGATCTTAATGAGGTAATTAACATTAAAATAAGGAAAAAAATAGCAAAAAGGTGTACATGAAGTATGTTGTGTCGATAACTATTTCGGAATGACGTTTTGTTCATAAATATTTAGATGGTATAATGCTAAAAAACGTCTCTTATTTTTCTTATTCAGAAAAGGTGCTAGTAATGTACTAGTGGTTAGCTAATCACTCTTACCGAAACCTGTCTTTAGGATCAGATAGGTGACAACTGACAAGGAATTAAGACATCACAAACAACCATCCCATCGAGAAAAACTTCATTAATCGATTTATAAAAGAGTCCAAACTATAATTCGAACCCGCAGACAGCACAATCGAAGACAATTACGTTGACCATTGGGCAACAAGCTCGGAATAAAATATCTTTCCATTTTTTCTGCCGTAAAGTTTCGTTGTGTAAATTAAATATTTAAAAAAATGTTTTGGAGCACTGTAAATGGAAAATAACTAAGAGTAAGGGTACATCTTATAAAAGGGATAAAAATGTTTCTCAATTTATAAAGACTGACAGATGTAAATAGTCCGGTGGGCCGCATAAAAAACTCTGAATTATTTATCGAACCTAACATCATTGTTTACTAAATGAGATTATAATGTAGGTCATCTTGTTATACATCTTATCAGACCACCACGCTGCCAACAGTAGTACTGGGTTTGAATCAACTGCTTAACAAGATAGCTTTATAACCACGTCCACTCCTTGAGTAGAGCATATCGTCACTGTTCTGGCAGAAGTTCGTAAGTAACATATTGATAGTTCTCTAACCCAACGATCTCTGATCTCCACAACTATGACGAGACACTGCCTGAGAATCGTTTTAGACCCAGAGCAGTCCTGCTCGACGACCCTCCATAGATCTTATGTCGTCTAAAATTGTCAATTTTAGAACGAACTTAGCATCACGAAAATGACTCTCTTTGTTTAAAAACAATTTGTGTACTGTATGTGTGTATGTATGTATGCGCATGTGTGTGTACATGTACGGATATAGTATGGAGGAAGCATATGGAATGTGATTTGCAAAATAATGCATATGGAGTTCCCGTGAACTTCTTATCTCTGTAGTGATCGCGCCCTTCCGTCTGCAAACGACGGTAAGGGGATGCAATTTACAATTTTTCAAGATCTTTATCGATGAAGGAGACTGGAAGAACATTGGTGCGTCCTGGTACTTGAAGCTCCATAAATTTGATATCCAAAAAAAAAAAAAAAAATGGATAGTTCTGAGTGAACAGTAAATGAAAAATTTCATCATTTAGTACAAAGCCTCTAACATCGACATTTTATCACTTTTAGGGTGTTCACTGTCAATACTTGGTGGAAAGGCATTATATTAATAAAAACACAATATTCCTTTCAGTTCACTATCAGTTGACAATGCTCGCAATGAGCGAAACCGGTCCTAAACTATTAAATAAAGTGGAATCAAGTACAAAGGAATATTGTGTTTTTATCGATAGTTTATGTTACATGGATAATTATAATATCAAAATATAGATGCATTAATGCCGATCTGACAGAAATGAGTCCTTAAAACTAATAGACATGGACAATTGCCTGCCTTTAATCAGTATTAATAATAATTGATTCTATAAATGAATGATTTTTTGGCAAACTGGTATAATCAATGCACCAACTGAGTTATTACAAAAAAAGAATTTATATCAAAAAATGTCTTTGTTTACCTTACTCATTTTTGTAAATTTTGTTACCAAATTCTGCCAGAAAGGTGACACACACATTTTTTTCAATGAAAAACTTTTTTCATATATTCTCCCCCATTCAACGCTTTCACTTGATAAAGCCTTTAACTCGATGGCTGCCACAGACGAGATAGCTCGTCAAATTTTTCGTGCTCAACGCGTTAGAGACGAGTCACCTCGTCAATAACTAATTAAATTAATAATTGCAAATTATAGCCGGCGTGCTAGGTACACACGTACTTTTTTTTACGGCCACCAAAAGGTTAATAATAAAGTATGTACCTATTTAGCTAGAATACATGCGGTAAAACTTTATAAATACATGAAACTCGGAGCCCGCTAAGCCGGCTCCAGACAGTATCAGGTAAATATAATTTTAAAAGAAACAAAAGTTTAAATAGAAAATCAACATCAAAGAACTCGACACCTTCTGATCGCAATGTTATGGTAGTGTTACGAGAGTGGAGTGAGGAGAGGGGGGGGGGGGTTTCAAAGACCCCCAAAGATGAGGACCCACTTATTAATGCAAAAAAACATCGAGAGCTAATTTATGTGGACTCGTTTTTAATCAGCATAAATCATTAATACGGTGACCAGGCGTCCTTCACTTTAAAAAGACAGTCTTGAGTGATTTATTTATTTTCTTACATTCTCTGTTTGTCTTGTATTTTGAGAATCTAGACCAGGTATGTTGGGTTAGTGTTGTTGGCTTACGTACCTGATCTCACGGGTTCGAGTCCCGGTATGAACAGCATTTTTTCGGTTGATTTATCGATTTCTGTTTGAAGAAATGGGTGTTTGTGTTGTCTAAAATGTCCCCATTCCCACCCTTCCGATATGGGCATAGCGAGAGCGATAAGTCAACCACTAGTTCTAGCCTTACACTTCTTTCCCTACTACTCTCTTTGAAAAAAGAGAAGTTAAGCGACCGACTAACAAGCAGTTATCGACTAACAAGTTAGGAGGCCATATGCTCCACGTTGGGAGTGGACATGGATAAAAATATTTTAAAATAGGTATGCAAAACCCGCGGTCTGAATTCGGTCCTTTTAAAGTTTCTTGCGGCCCTCAACAAAAAAAAACTTGGAATTGAAATATTGAAAGTACATATATTTTGAGTAAATTATAGCATGTAATTAATAACCGGTAATTAATGTTAATAAAACTAAAAATAATTAGCTTAAAGTTTACAAAGACCAATATCGCATAACTTTTTGAATTTTATTATAAATAGTTTTTTTGTGTGTTCCTCTGGTTTAACACTTCCATGCCCATGATGCAATCGTCAATAGTTTAACCATTAAGTCATTAAATATTTCTCTAAATATTGTCAATAAGTATTTATCATTTTAGGTATTCTAGCATATATACATTTTTAAAATTATTTTTTAGCTGCTAACTTAGGTTTAAATACTGTCAATAAACAGTGAAACTGAGATGCCATCATGGCAGGGAACGTGATTTTTTAGGATGGCATGTTACGGGTTAAACAGTCTGACTCCTACTCCGCATCTCTTATTAAAATCAGGGATATGGAGCTTAACCTGATCTGTGCCGTGTGGTATTAATATGGCCGTGCATGGAGGGCCGTGATTTTCTTTCAAAAAATAAAACCTAATAAATATGTACTTTTTGGACATATAATAATAGTACATCACAAACACTTACCATATAAATACACGATGGGTCATTTCCGCCATCATTTATCGAAAAACGTTTCAAAAACAGAAATTACCGCCAAGGAATTATAGCCCTGCTAGCAACAAATTTGAACACAACAAAAAAGTTTTTTAAAATCGTTGTATTATAGATTACAAAACAATATCTTTTAAGTTTAAGTATCACACTATGATTCCAAGCGATTTCACTATATGCATGATATTTTAAAATTATTAAATACGTTTCTTGTGGCCTTAAACCCGTTAACGGCTAGAAAAAAATAACGTTTTTTGTCCTGTAAGCTAGCAATTTTCTATAAACCAATAAAGGAAAACTTAATATTCATTTTGTGAGTCCTTAAGAGATGTCGGACCCTTTTCCAATAATGCAAACTCTAAAAAATATTTATTGACGTCGTAATAATGATAACACACTGGTGGATAGCGTGTGTGGTTAGTAGGTATGCGACACACCGGTGGGTCGTTAGCTTTAGAGTGGTTAAACCGCGTCTCAAGTACTGCGTGTAAGCATGCACATTTTGTACGGCCGGTCCTACGAGCACGAAATTGTATGGCGTGTTAACACGTCCGTGGCAGAGAACCGGTTAAAAGCTAAGTCGTCTTATTTCTTAACGACTCCGCTGCCCTCTGCATTGCAGTACCAATCATAAAATTTGGATTTGTATTTTAGTTTCTCGGAAATATTACGGTCACCGTAAATATAATATGGATAAGCCAAAAGGGTCGGTATCGATGAAATACACAAGTGCCCAATCCCGTGCATATATAACTAAGGTCAAAAATCGTGCAATGTATTTTGTATTTTTTGTTTTCCCCGCTAGCAACCGCCGCCACAGTGACGTCCGTTTGAGTTTTTTTCTCTCCATTCTGACTTGTTTTATTTTGCCGCCGACTCTTTTTTCGCTTTACTTCTTTAGATATTTCGTTTGGCGGAATGCCCGCCCTGCCTGGCGCCACCTCTGTGATGTCTGTACGTACTTACAGTGTGGCACAGAAAAAAACAATACAGAAACATATTTAGTAAATATTGAATTTTAAATTGTCTGAAAAAACCATAAATTTTGTCGATATCGACCCGGGTTTCGCCTTTCGGCATCTTCTGGACATAATAAAATTAATTCAAATTTGACATTAAATTTCCATCAAGCACCATCAGTCAAAATTCTAAATATTAAATTGTCGGGTTTTATGGCGCGTTAGCGTTGTGGGCTTCCGCGCCGGATCTCACTGTCAAGACTCTAAGACAGGGGTGGGGAACCTTTTCTTCTCTAAAGGCCGCATTCATTTTTAAAATTCGACATAAGGCCGCAGTAAAGATTGACTAGGGAATCTTTGACCGGAAATAAGATGTTACGGTCAGATTATGTTAGGAATTTACGAATTTACATAAATTTACAGAATTACAGAATTGGCCAGAAGGACGCACCAGAGTAGCCAAAAGGCCGCAGGTTCCCCACGCCTGCTCTAAGACATATATGGGCAACCACCGGCCCCCCAAGCTATTTTGTCCGGCCCTGATTATCCTTAAGCAATACCAACGCCAATATTGATAGTCTCGTAATTTAATTACAAAGCCAATCTTCACACAAATTTTGTAATCAGTATATAATATTAATATTATGTCGTTCATTATATAAACAAAAATAAATATATAAAAAGAAGCAACGTGTTTTATTTAATTTAATATTACTTTATTATGTTTTTTTAATTTGGTCCGGCCCTTGACTCGGAGACAAGGGCGATAAGTTGGCCACAGACCTAGGAAAGGTTGCCCATGTCTGCTCTAAGACAAGAGGTTACTGCGCGGAAATTTAAAAGGCTGGGCGGGCCAATCAAATATTAATTGAATAGTTGTCTTGGAGTGCGCGCCAATCCGAAATGGGTGCGCGGGGGCTTTAAGCTGCTGCACGGCTGCGCGCGCGCGCAGCTTAGAGGGAATGTTGTGTATAACTCCTTGTAATTTGTTTTCCCACTATTCCGCTGATTTTCTAATAGCAAACTAAGTGAAAAACCAAATGACTTCCGGAGAATTTAACTAGAATTAAGTCGCAAGTCATTTATTTTTCGTTGCGCAGACAATCAGTAAGGATCAATCTAAGAGGGCAATTGAATTGATAAGGTTAATTTACTCCCAAGTGACTTTTTTCCGCTTCTAAGTCACGTCACTAAATTAAGATGCGTAGCAAAAAATAGTTTTAAATTGTCATTTTAAATTATTCTAATATATATTTAGTTGCGTATATTTTTGCGGACTCTGTACAGAGTAAATTTCCTTAATGCACTCTTCCATATACGTACCTAAGTCAGGAGTCGACAACATAATTATTTCAATATATCAAAACATACTATAATAGATATAGACGAAACGGACGGCAATAAAGTAAAGAAAATGGAAAAAAACAAACCTAATAATAAATAGTTGATGCAAAAAAATTAACCCATACTCAAGCGATGCTTACTGTATGTATGTCTTTTTTTAAAAATCAATGTCCGCTCCCAATGTGGAGCATATGGCCTCCTAATGGAGGTGTCTCAACAGGAGTTTTTTCTACGAGAACTGTTACTCAGTCGCTCAACCTCACTTTTTTTTCAAAGTGAGTAGTAGGGAAAGAAGGATAAGGTTAGAACAGGACTAGTGGTTGACTAATCGCTATTGCTACACCCAGTTATTAAAGTATCGGAAGGATGGGAGGAGAGAAGTGATGTGAATTGACATCACAAACACCCAGTGTTCGATCACAACATTGAAATGATTAATTCTCAAATTCACTGTGATCTTACTGGGAATCGAACCCAGACCTGCGTGATCGGTAGAGGAAGCTCTAACTAACAGGGCCACAGCAGGCGACAAATATGTGTCTTACGTGGACGAAAACAAAACGAATGCAAAGCGACTCGGTGCGTCACGATAATATCAAACTGTCTCCGCCGCTATAGTGTCCTACGTGACAAAAAGCACGCCACGATCAGTTGATGTAATATTTTGATTCGCTTTATTTCGCTTTAAGCCGCGTTCTAATCGTGTTCGCAGTAACTTCGCCCTAGGGAGGAAGCATCTTAATAAAAAAAAATACTGCTCGAAAGCAGATACAGTGGAACCCATAATTACACTACTCCGAATTACGCGCTGGCTTGAAAAATTCACCGCAAATCCCCCAATTGCACGGTCGCATTTCATTGTCGTTACTACGAGACGGTCGTCTGTGCCGCGCATACAGTCAAATTTTGGCTAGCGTCTGTGTATTCAACACGTGCCAGGCTATACACGTATAGCGGGCGACTGTCTATGTGTGGGATTTTGGCGCCCTTTGCATTTTATCACTTGGTAACTAAATAATTCGTCAATAAATTTTTTTTTGCAAAACTAAGGGAAATCCTAGTTTTGCATTTTTTGCGGAAAAAACCAAATCCCAATTACACTACTCCGAATAACACTGTCCCGACTTTAGTGTAAATGGGGGTTTTACTGTAGTCCTCAGTTCAGAGAAAAAGTTAGCGTCTACAAAAACGTCTTCCATCAATTTGTCGTAAGCCGTATTTTTACTTTCAGTAGCGGTCCGCGAGCCAACAGTTGTCATCATATGCGATAAGACATACTCACACATTGAAAAGTACAGTGTGTATCAAGAGTCGGCCGCCCCACAAAGTTCGTTTCCAGTAGGGAGTGCAAATACCGGATAAATATATATTACCGGTATTACAAATATTGAAAATAATACAAAAAATACAAACCTATAAAGAGAGTTTTTATTGTTCTCTTGTAATACAATAACAAACGATATCGGTCAGTAGCCATCGATAATTTTACTAACTAGTCGCTAAAGGAATAAAAAGTCTTGCCACCTCTGATATACATATAAATATATATATATATATATATATTGTGTGTCAGCTGAAAGTTATCTAAGAGAACTGTCAGTTATTAGGTTGCTAGAGCTCTCTCTTTCTCGAAGAGATTAAAAAAAGTTGACTTTGTGTAATTCAATTTATGCAACTGTCGGTACTGGCAATCCAACCCGCGAGCACCGTAACGAAAACGTTGGACACTCATCTTCAACCCTGGTAAAATATGTGATGAATTCATAATATAAAATTTGTGATTTTTCTTTATTTTTAATACCGATTTTTTAAAATTCATGTCCGCTCACGATGTCATGCATATGGCTTCCTAATAGAGGTACAGTGGAACCTCTGATAACGAGTTTGTTTCGTTCCAGAATCTTACTCGTTATGTGAAACACTCGTTAAACGAAACAATTTTTCTCATATAAATCAATGTAAAATACAATAATGCGTTCCATGCCGGAAAAAAACATTTTTTATATATTTGACGTGTATTAATGTAAAATTACATACTTATAAATTTTAAAGGATTGTAACAACCTGTAATGCGATTTCGATTTGCAAAAAAACGATAAAAGCTCATCAATATCGTTGTTATCCACCTCCAGGCCCATGGTATTGGCCAAAGATACAATCTCGTTGACGTTTCAAGCCCCTCAAAATCACATTCGACAACGCTCCTAGTCAAACCTTCTTCCAAGCTGAATTGAGGGTTTTCTTGGTAACCCCTTTCCACGCCTTGTCAATTATCTTGAGTCAAGCAACGATGTGAAAGTGATCTTTTCAAAACTCTGCGTCACTCGCTATGCGAAATATCGCTCGTTAAGGAAGCATTTTTTCACAATCTGTTTTGCTCGTTATGCGAATTACTCGTTATAAGAGGTGCTCGTTATGAGAGGTTCCACTGTATATCAAATGAAGTTTTCTATGATAACTAGTTGTCGCTCAGTTTCTCAATCTTTATTTATTTTAAATATTGTAGGGTTAGACAGGATGGAGGCAGGACAGGACTAGTTTTAGCTGATCACTCTCGCTACACCCCACCCCGTTAATCTAGGATTCGAAAGGTGGGAAGGAATTTTTAGACATCACAAACATCTATGATTTCGAACAGATATCGGACAAATCGATTGAAAAAATGCTGTTCGTACTGGGATTCGAACCAGTGACATCTGTCACAGAATCCAACGTCGTTGACGACTGCACTACAGAACCGAAAATATCGATATTTTTTGCACTTCCATGCCCGGTATTTCGGCATTAAAAAAATAACAAAGATTTCCCGGTTACTGTGTTGCCGGTATTACAATCCCTGGTTCTCAGATTTCGGAGTGTTTGTGAGCGCTCGCTGGCGTTCCGTCAAATGAACCGTATTATTGCAGTGCATTTGAAGCAGGGCCGAAATAGTATACGGTACAATAAAACCGGGTTCACTGCACCCGTAGATAAAGGAGACGCCTGCACATGATTAGGGATGCGACAAGATAGGGGTGGGATCATTGCCACGTCATAGTGAACAATCGCGTATGCGAAATTAAAAAAAAACACCTTATATTTTACTTGTCTAATCAATACACATAACATTCATTGATATGGCTTAAATTAATTACAATGGTAGCTATTGAAATTTAATACAACAATTAACAACTGAAGGATTTTTCATAATAATCATTGCCAGTTTATCTTATCACTGAGATTATCAACTGTCATTATTTTCGCTTTTATCAGTTTAACATTTTTCGGACGCCTTAATTTTCGTTATTACTTGCCACCCAACTTATTATAAAAAATGGCATAACGACAGGGCCGACTCGAGGATTTCTGCGCCTGTGTGCAAGACGCCTCTTAAAACTAAGTCTTAATCAGTGGATGGTTCCAAAACACTCTTTGCAGACGCCACGAGCCGGCCCTGCATAGCGAGTCATATTCTAGCCAAAATCTTACTATATTTAAAAGAATTGAGTGGTTGAGCGACATGGTAACAATCTGTTGAGGTAAATTTTATTCTTATTTATTTTTAACATGACCAATGAAAACCGACTCCGAATTGTTTTTTGTTTCAATCATTTCTGTTTAACTTACAAATCAATCAGATTATTATAGTCACTAGAATAATACTAGTACATTTCACAAATCAATATGAATAATTTTTCAACATATTTAAATTATATTTTCAGATTTTCCGACTACACAACTCCACAGCACTGATTTTTAAGCAATGTCCGCTCCCAACAGAAGTAGCCCAGTGGTCAACGTCGTTGGCTTCCGTGACGTATCTCACGGGCTTAAACTAGGCTCTCTAATTTGGGATTGAGATTTTTTTTAGCAAATCCGAAATCTTATAGGATTTTGGATTTGGAAGAGCTAAAAAAAAAAACGAGTCACGGAGAAATTTTGGGCAAATCGGTAAATTACTATAGGGTTTTGAGATTTTCAAATTCCTTGATGATGTAAAAAAAAAACGAGTCATCAAAACTTTTCTCAAAATTTACACGATTTCATGTTGGGTGCCGAATCCCGAAATTGTAAATTAACCAATCCCGAAATCCCGAGATCACAAAAGGCTCCGGGATTGGATACCCTAGTTTAAACCTCATTACGGACAGCATTTTTTAATCTGTGAAAATGTAGATTTATTTAAAATACACTTTTTCTGTAACACAATAGCTTATACATATCACTTTTAGGGTGTTCACTGTCAATACTTGGTGGAAAGGCATTATATTAGTAAAAACACAACATACCTTTATACTTCATTCCACTTTTTCAATTCATTCAAATCTTTGACACAGTGATACAATGCTACATTAAGAAAGTGAATAGGCTTAATGATAGTTTCCTGTTTTTCCCCGCTTCCAAGTATGCCAATTGTTGTTTATAACTGTTCATTTTTGTATAAATAGCATTGTTAAATTATATTTCTTATCAGTTGACGATGCTCGTAATGAGCGAAACCGGTTCTGACATATTAAATAAAGTGGAATGAAGTACAAAGGAATATTGTGTTTTTACTAAGCTTATACATACTTAATTAATTAATTGAAGCGGGGAAGCAATTTTCAAACCCGGGGTTTATTTGCATATCAATATTATGAAGATACAAATCCTTAGTGCGGCTCTGGCGCTCACCATCTGTCATAACGTATCGTTTTTTTTTACATTTATTTACAGACGAAGGGGGGACCGGAGGGTCAACAATGCCGACAAAAAATGGCATCGTGCAATTTGCCGATTTGATAAAACAAACAAAAAACATAGTTTTATTCGCATTTCTTTTATTGTAATTAATTGCACTACAAACTCAAGGCTCCCTTCGCGATAAAATAATATAATATCATTGACGTTGACTTACTGTTGATATCTATTTCATTTTTAATGAGGAACAATGTAGAAAAAAATTACGCATCAAATTGAATAAGGAAATATGTTATTTAAATATGAATTATCTTTTCACGGACTACGCAGAACGGGCAGAATCATCAATCAATATAATATGTGTTTTACAACGCAAAATGAAAATATATTACACTCTCTTTTTACACGGTGGATACTTTCCACGGAAAACCGTATAAAAATATGAAGACCCAATAAGTAAATTACACATAATAATATTCATAATATCGACCCATAATTGGCCTAAGAACTTAAGTGACACCAGGGCTTCGAGCCGAAAATAAAAAACCGTTATTTTTGCTGGAACGAAAACCGGAACCGAACCGAAAAAAATATCGGGTTTTTTTTCGGTTCACGCTAGTATTTTGGGCAAATCGGTAAATCATCATAGGGTTTTGAGATTTTGAAATTCCTCGGTGAGCTAAAAAAAAAACGAGTCACGGAGATATTTTGGGCAAATCGGTAAATTCCCGGGCTTTTGGATTTGAGCTGAACCGAAAACCGTTAAAAACCGTTATTTTGCTGGAACGAAAACCGGAACCGAACCGATATATGTTTTTTACTTGAACCGGAACGAAAAAAATAGCGATTCGAAGCCCTGAGTGACACAATTCGGTAAATTGTGTTTTAAGCCAATAATTGTTCAATATCGCCTAAGCTTCAGTGACAAAAATTTAAGAGCGTTATCTCAATCGGCTGATCCTTTTTAGGCACTGTGCACTAGAGCAGTGCTTCCCAACTTTTTTCGTTCCACAGCCCCCTAAATTTTAAAAAAATAATCCGCGGCCCTCCTCAATTCTCTCCGAAACTACTCGTTTTTTTTTGTTTTTAGCTCACCGACGAATTCGGAATCCTCGATTTGCTATACTTTTTCCTCGGAATCCAAATTTTTCAATCCCGCATTCCTGCGGCGGCCCCTAAAGAAATTCCGCGGCCCCTAATATGGGAAGCAACGATTTGACATACTTAAATATATAGATATTTGTACTTTCTACTGAATTTCGCGGCCCCCGCGAGAAATCCTACGGCCCCCCGAGGGGCAGCGGCCTACATGTCGGGAAGCACTGCACTAGAGAACGGAGAATTGACCGTATACCGTCAATCCTCTTTTTATGCGGTTTTTTTTTGTGCGATTTCAAAGTTATGCGGTTTTTTAAAAAATGCAAATTTTCAATCCCACCACTGGTCTATTGTATCTTTTTTAAACGCTTTTCATGTGCACGGTGGTTCTGCAACGTGGTTTTCACGAGAAAGAGTGTCGGGAATTTAGAAGTAATATTATTTACATAATTTAAGTTTAAAAAGCAATAAATACAGATAATCGACACAAAAACAACAAACTGTGGAATGGTATATTAATCTTTTGACAAGGATCTTTCAATTTAAAGTTTTAGCACCAATTAAGAATAACTTTCTCTCCATTTTCCGACCCAGTTCTTAATTGAGCGCTATTCTCGAAATACTCAATTGATTTATTAACCAAAGTTTGTGAACCGCTTAGTAATAAATTCAGAATAATTAAATTTAATCACGCTTCCGGTTGTAAATGAACCGGGCGCCGTGGCACAGTGGTAACGTTCGTGCGTGCCTTCGGTTTGCAATACCCGACCGTTATTTCGATATTTCATATCGATGGCCACACGTTGACAACACGTAACCGACATTTGTTCAATTTTACAGGAGAGCCAAAAAACTGTATAAATAAATAAGTATTGGGAAATCAATGAAAATGAAAGACACTTTGGAGTCAAATAATTATTATGTATATTTAAAATAATCTGTCGACACAATATTAATTAAATAAACTTTTAATATAAAATTAAAATAACTTTGATTATTCCACGTATTGTGTATCAAAATGTGACACGTGTTTCGCCTCTTTCTGAGGCATCCTCAGACAACTACTTTCGCAAATGTTTGCTTAAGTACGAATGATTTTAATTTACTATTCTGATATATTATAATAAAGATCAAAATAAAATGGGAGTGGATGATAGAAAAACAAACAAACGATAATGGTAATACAAATGACATTTACATTAAGAAATGATTATCTAATGAGTTGGATCAATTAGGACGGGTTAAACCGCTAGAAAACATATTACTATTCTGATATATTATAACAAAAATCAAATAAAAATGGGTGGCAGGGGGGGAAAACAAACAAACGATAAAGGTAATACAAAATGACATTACATTAAGAAATGATTATCTAATGAGTTGCATCAATTAGGACGGGTTAAACCGTTTGAAAATATATTTAACAGTGGTAAACCACCTGATTTATTCAAGATAAACTTTTTATTAACAAGAATGTTTGATACGAGTTAACAATTTTAATTTTGTTTCTTATTTTATGATGATACGAGGAAACAATTTCAATTATTTTGATCGATTCAATGTACCTGTTGAACTTCATCCATATAATAATAGAAAAATTATACATGTTATAATTTTCTTTAATCCAGTTACGGATTGTCCACTCTTCAATACAAAATGTTGCAGTGAACATGTTGGATTTTTTTCTCACCTATTTTCAAATAGTAGGAAAACGATGTAGCTCTTCTACTATCTTCTAGCAGTTTGGTGGGACCTTTTCTCTGTCAAGTGTTCACCAACTTAAGAACAATTTAAGCTTAAGAAAAATATTTTTTTTGTATATTACGAGATATCAATATTTTAATAGAGCTTGAAAAAACAAAGAAAATTATATGCATAACTCATTTTATGAAAAAATGTCGGTTACGTATTGTCAACGTATGGCCATCGATATAATACTGGTGATGCAAATACAGTTGAACACGAAAACAGCGAGATCTCGTATGCAATGAGGAAACGTTTGTTGACATTTTAGTTTATGGTTTTCTCCATACATTTATTCACTTTTATAAATAGATACTTCTCGGGCATACCGAGCAATAATATAGTAAAAAAAGATTAACTAACAACCAGTCCTGTCCTAGCCCCACTATTTTATTCCTACTCGTTTTGGAAACAAAGAGAGATTAAGCAACAGTTCTCGTAGAAACATTTCTGTTGAAATAAACTCCTTTAGCAGGCCACTTGCTTCACATTCGAACATGTATGATATTGAAAAAAAATACTTATAAATATGAACATTTAAAAAGCCACTCACGGTACAGTTAATATTTGTTGGTTGTCCAAGACAAAGCAAGCATTTATGTTTCAAGCATCATGCAATGCGCATAACAATGTAGCTCCACATTAGGAACGGACATGGAAAAAATACACCTGTAAACAAATTAGTCACCTGCTGTGGCCCAGTTGGTTAGAGCTCACTCTACCGATCACGCAGGTCTGAGTTCGATTCCCGGTAAGATCACAGTGAATTATTCAATTCAAAGTTGTGATCGAAGACTGGGAATTTGTCATGTCAATTCACATTAATTCCTCTCCTCGCATCATTCTGACCCTTTCATAACTGGGTGTAGCGATAACGATTAGTCAACCACTAGTCCTGTTCTAGCCTTATCCTTATTTCCCTACTACTTACTCACACACAAGTTGCTAACACTGTTGAGATACCACCATTAGTAGGCCATATGCTCCAAATTGCGAGCGGGTATGGATAATTTTTTTTTTTTTTAAATCACAGCGTTTATAAGCTGATCAACCATACAATTAAATAAAAATAAACAAAATAAATTTTACATACAAGATATAAATCAATCAGATTCGAAATGTTTCGATCTATGAATATATGCTAATGCAGGGTTTCCCAAACTTATTGTGGAATGGAACACTTCGCAAATCTGGAAATGTTACCGGAACACAGCTTATTTTTTTATGTCGAATAATTCATAATTGTAAAAATATATGTAATTTTTCAATCACTATGAGCAACTTCGGCTGCACCAAGATATTTGACATACTTTCGATGGATTCGGCGGTAACTTTATGGAAATTCATTTTAATATAAAATAAAAATAGCTTAGATTATTCCACGCATTGTGCTACAAAATGTGACACGTGTTTCGCCTCCTTCGATATTTGACGTTTTAAATATCAATGGAGAATCATCATCACTCGATTTTTAATATACAGTAGATGTTTAAAGTTGTCTTGCTGCGTAGATTACCATTCCAAATTTTTGTGGAACACCTATTTAGGTCCCACGGAACATAGTTTGGGAAACCGTGTGCTAATGTATGTACTGCATGAAAACGAAACATTTTTTCATTATCGACAGAAAATATTTAAAAAAAAAAATAGATTATTTTTAATGTGCGAAATAGCGAAATATGCGAAAGTCAAGAGCCGTCTGTATTTATAACAGAGTGTGTATATATCGCTTTTTGTAACTAGACGCCTCATATAAACATTACCGCGTTCTGCGTCGCTTATAAATGTGCAAATAGCGTAAGGTCACCTAGAGCGAGATTGTTATTATAATAGAAATGCAGCGGGTAAAACATGTGCCAGGCATGTATGGGGTCAAAACAATCGTTAAGTTTCTACTGTTAACCATTACTGCTGCCATCAACACTAATTAACGTCTATGAATACGTACAACAAAACATACACATTCGTTTAATTGGGTTTTTTTATTCAAATGTAATTATGTCGCACGCTGTGGTCTAGTTCAGTGCTTCCCAACTTGGGGTCCGCGAAAAATTTCATTCTTTCAACATTCTTTGCGATAAAATATTTATTTATTTATTTATTTAATTAACATTGCAAAAGGTTGACAAATTATAAATTTAAAACTTTTACAATGGAGAAAAAAAATAGTACAATTTAATATAAACATGTAAAATAAAAAAATATTCGGGGGTCCGCAGATTGTTTTCAGATTTAGGGGTCCGTGGCATGAAAAAGGTTGGGAAGCACTGGTCTAGTTCACTGTTTCTTAACCGGCGGTCCGCAAAAATTTAAAAAAGTTAAAACCAAGAAAAAAGACTGAAATAAAGGTTTAACCTAGACAATTTCTTTAATTGATATTAGGTTATGTTAATAAAACACTAGTTTAGAAGTCTCCGTACACTTCAAGGTTGTGTATAATTCATAATTTGCATATGGCCCAAAATCATCAAAACAGGTTTTTTGCGCCTGTTACGTCATTTTGCCTTTCAACAGTCGATATGTATTCATGTATTTATTTGTCAAGGCAAGCATTGATGTTTCAAGCGTCAGGCAATGAGCTAAATCACATAAACCCAGCACCGGACAGGTTAACGTCTTAGGAAATACAATAAAATTGAACACGGCTGTAATAACAAACTTTTAACTGCTCGCCGGCGAATAACAGTTCGCGAAACGCAATATAACAATATTGAAATACGCACATTTCCCAGCATGCATTTTCATTTTATGATTTACATTTTTATTTATGGACCTTTATAATTACACAAAACTGTATGACGGTGGAATATTATTAACTCATTCTATGTTTTCTTCATAGATGAAACTAGGGTATCTAATCCCGGAGCCTTTTTTCAATCCCGGGGTTTCGGGATCAGAAAATTGAACGGGATCCCGGGATCCCGAATCCCGGGATTTGATGCCCTAGATGGAACTCAATTGACTTCATTTTCATTTTTTTTTTGCATTTTACGATTCACTGTAAATGGGCCCTCTAGTGGTGAAGTGTGCCAACAAGAAAAATGGTAAAACGTTTGTATTGGACTTTTATGTTTTATCACGTCTTTATTTTGTGTTTGGGTGAATTGCATATTTTTATTTTACGGAGATAACAACACACCGAATCCTTTTTTAACGCGATTTTTCGGAGGCACCGTTACGTTTTTGATACTTTTTTACGCGCATTTGGAACCGATTTATCAAATTATATGAACACTTTTAGGGTGTTCACTGTCAATACTTGGTGGAAAGGCATTATATTAACAAAAACACAATATTCCTTTGTACTTCATTCCATTTTATTTAGTAGGTCAGGACCGGTTTCGCTCATTGCGAAAGTTGCTGAGTTGACATCAGTTGACAATGCTCGCAATGAGTGAAACCGGTCCTGACCTATTAAATAAAGTGGAATTAAGTACAAAGGAATATTGTGTTTTTATTAAAATTATATGAAAATGAGGTTTTTTTTACGCGCCACTTTCTGGAACTTATGTATCGCGTAAAAAAGGATTAGGTGTATTGTTATGTGTATTAACTGAGGTTCCTTCACTTTTACTAAAATACCACTTGGCTCACTTCATCTCTTATGGGCCCATATGATTCCATATGTTTGTATGTGCAAATAAAGAAAATTTTCAGAAATCATTTTTTGTCAAGTATGTCCGCTACCAATGTGGAGCATATGGTCTCCAAATGGAGGTATCTCATCAGATTATTTTTTCAACGAGAACTGTTTGTTACTCAGTCGCTCAATCTCTCTTTTTCAAAGAGGGTTAAAAATGATTAAAAAAAATACTTACTGATGCGTGGTGACATTGAAGAATAGGTGTGTAAAATGAGGAGCAGCGTCTTCGGGTCCATGCGGAGCAGGAAATGAGAGAACAAGAAGAACTGGTTTCCTTGAAGAGCGCTGTTTACTATGCCGCAAGAAGGCCAGCGAATCGTTGGTGATCAGGTCAGGATAGTAGTCCTATAGAAATGGAAAGGTATTTTTATAAGTATGTTTACAAACAACGTTTATAGATTTAATTCTACAGTTGTTACATGTATTAGTTGATAGCTATGTCAGAACTAAATTCGTTGCTAGTTTTACCCTATTATAATGGAGCTCTACTAAGTCAATAAATACCTTTTGATAGTCGAAACCGTGCTTGATCTTCTTTCCATTCATGTTGATGCTGTAGTTGTAGTACTTGCTGTTCATGATAAGCCCACCCCACTCGCGCCAGCCGGGAGGGATGTAGGACCCGTTGTACTTGTTGAGGTATTTGCCGAAGTATCCTGGGGATCAGACAACAAAACAATGATTTAGTTACCAAATGTAATCGATTTATGCGACAGTCCGTATTGGAATTCGAACTCGTGAACAAACACAGCTACGTTGACTTCTCGGCCAGAGGCGAGGTTAATAAGTTATTGAATTGAGAATAATAAGTACACTCTACACCAGTGGTTTCCAATCTTTATGTTACTGCGCCTCCCCATCTTTTATTTCATATCGAACGGAGAAAGGAAAAAGGATGTAGCCCACACATACAAAATTTTACAATTTTGCAAAAAACGTGTTTTGATGATTTTGTGACATATGCAAATTATGAATTATACACTACCTTGAAGTGCACGGAGACTTCTAAACTAATGTTTAATTGACCTAATCAAATATTAATTAAAGAAGTTGTCTAGGAAAAACCTTTATTTCAGTATTTTTTCTTGGTTTTAATTTTTTACAAGGTCATCTTTTTCAAACTTAAAAGCTGAATTTAGATACTAATTTGGCATTTGCAGCTTGCATCCTTTTGATAGAACGTGTATCAAGTTTGATACATTGATATTATCGAAAAATGTGGGTTACGCCCTTTTTTCTTTCCACAGTCGATTTGTCCAGTCCAGGCGTAGGGAATCTGAGGCTTTTTGACATCCAAAAGAAGTTGTCTAGGAAAAACCTTTATTTCAGTATTTTTTCTTGGTTTTAATTTTTTACAAGGTCATCTTTTTCAAACTTAAAAGCTGAATTTAGATACTAATTTGGCATTTGCAGCTTGCATCCTTTTGATAGAACGTGTATCAAGTTTGATACAGTGTGATTATCGAAAAAAAACCTGTTTTGAAAACATTGTGGGTTACTTTCTTTTTCCTTTCCACATTAGATATAGAAATAAAGATACGTTTTAAAGGGTAAATAAATATTTTGGACTGTTCGCGCCTTCCTTTGCAATAGTCTACGCATCCCTAGTTGGAAATCGCTGCTCTACACTTTATTTACATGATAGATATGTTCCACGAAAATTCGTGTAAAAAAAGTTTACAATGTAGTACTGCTGTAGTAGTGTTATATAATTGTCATGATTCACTCCCATTTGCCGTATGTGTAACGAATACACAGCTCAGGAGCTTGTGCTTTTTTGCATAGTAAGGGAAGGGTTAATATGTTATGATCTAATGAAGCCGTTTATTTCATAGTACTTTCTTGTGCTGTAGAATTTCTTTTTATGCGGAAATCCGTTAACAGCTTCTGTGTTTTTTGTGTCTAGGAATCTTAGTAAGAAAATATAGTATTCGTTGGTTTTAGTGGACCGTGTTAATACAATATCGTGTAAAAAAGAGTTTAGTGTATTTATCTTCGCTGAAATGATTCAAGTACTCCCCATACGAATTACGAATGTTAATCTATTAATAATTAAATTATCTTGGAATCTTTTTTACGTGACATGCTGCATGCATAATGTCCCTCATTACGAGAATTCGTAGCAATTAGGGCGTGGGACGAAACCATTATACCACAGCTTCTCAAATGCGTCACGTAATGGCGACAGATGTACAACCAGCGAAGCACGTAGAAAGTATACGAATGAAATTAATTAATAGAAGATCAGTCGGTCGTGCATCATAGACAGCTATATTTGTATGTAGTTTACGAGATTCCCTCATTCGCCTCAATAGAAATATTAGATTATTGATTGAATCGACATTTACTTGGTAGAACTCCATTGTAATCCGGTAAAAATATCTACAATTAAAAAAAATAGTTTACAGCTATTTCGGCATGCGCCACCGTCAAAACTATGTTTAAATCCGCATTTAGTCAGCTATATATACTGGCTTAGAAGAAGTGGCGTCCGGTCAAAGTGGCATCGAATCAATGCACCCCTTGTATATGCAGGGGCGGTTATATTTCATGAAATAATATTCAAACATAACATTTATACCATTCACTCATTTAAAATTCTTCGTGTATTTATTGTCTATAATAAATATTAAAATTTGTCTATAATAAAATAAATATATAAACAATAAATATGTACAATATTATTTCATTAAATATAACCACCCCTGCATATTCAAGGGGTGCATTGATCCAATGCCACATTGACCGGCCAACACTTCTTAGAAGAGATACACAACACATCTTGTTATTGACTCTAACATCCTGATTTATATTACAGTTATAGTATTACATTTAGAAACACTTAAAGTCATGTTTAATAAATAAATTTGATATTGACGTTACCGGGAATCGAATCCAGACCCGCCTAGTCGGAAGAGCAAGCTCTAACCAACTAGACAATAGCGGGTGATAAGATTCTCTTCTCTCAATTCTCAAAAAATAGTCAGGAATGTTTGTTTCCCACTCTCAAGAATGGTGGAATTCTCATTTTGGCCTCGTATTATATACGTAGAAAGAAATGTATGGCTAGGTACATTTCTCTTAATAACTTTGCCTTCCCTTGGAAGAATTTTTTTCATCAATACTGCTCTGCTAGGCAGCTTGTTGTATAGGCTAGTTTAGAATATACATACAAGCAGGGATTCGAATCGTTATTTTCTTCGTTCCGGTTCAAGTAAAAAAATATATATCGGTTCGGTTCCGGTTTTCGTTCCGGCAAAAATAACGGTTTTCGGTTCCATTCCGCTTCAAAGCCCTGCATACAAGACCCCCAAGTTCAAAACTATCCCTGATAATTGGAGGGTTTCTGTACTAAAATAACGTTGATTAATACGTCAAGTTAAATTTGAATCGTTCCAACTATGTACATTCTCACAGATTTTGTCACTAACGACCCGGGTTTCGCCTTTCGGCATCTTCAGGCGTTCAAGCGCACGTATGAACTTGAACTGACGCTCAGTAAATGAATGTTTCGTGTTTATGTAAGAAATAAATGTATCATTGAGTTTAAAGCCATTGCTGACGAAAAGGATAAGCTCATGGGAATTCCCACAGATTTGAGTAGTAAGTCGTTTTAAGAATTATATTTATTTGTTTGTCGGAAAAGGTTTTATGATTACATTTATATAGGCCATAGAAGTGGAGACCCCGCCATGTTTAATATTTCATTTAAAATCGGAAGGCTATGCAATTGAGCTATGTTTATTTCCAAAATTTCCTGGAAAAAGAGCTTATGACCGTCCGTATTTGGGTGTAACATTTTTATCTCTTGTTCCTGATTGAACACGTGTCCTTCTGAAATTAAGTGATTAGCAAAAGTAGACGTGTCTTTTTTTTAATCTAAAGGCTGCCACATGTTCTGGATCTTAAATTATAATACGTCAAGAACTGTAAAGTGTCATGGCACCCTCTGTTAGTGACGTATTGTTCTCCACTGCTCTAATTAATGCATCAAGGAGTCACAGTAAAAAAACCCCGTTTGATTCACTTAAAAAAAACAAAGGAAGAATTACTTAAGCTATTAATTATCCAATTAAAAATTCCGGCGAGGAGATGGCGTTTTTTTAATTCTATTTTCTTTTTATGTGCGTTTGTGAATGAAAAGAGCGTAGGATGCCATCCTGTCTCGCTTCGAACTGGCTACATATTCGTAATAACGCGTTGTTAATATTTTGATGGAATGTACAGATAAAGGGTAGATCAGGTTCAACCGCATATAATAAACATTTTTGAAAATTTTCGTAGTATTTTTGATGAAGATAATTGAAGAACTTTTTTCTAAAAACTGAAACAAAATATCAGAGTAGTATAACATAGTAGTGTTTATGACATTCCGATTCTTCAACAACTGGGTGTAACGAGAGCGACTAATTAACTACTAGTCTTGTCTTAACCTTATCCTTCTATCCTTAATAGAGACTGAATAACAAACAGTTGTCGTATAAAAACTTTTGTTAAGATACCTTCATTGTAGAGGTCTGCACGGGCCGAAATTTTGCAAAATTACCCAGTCCGAGCCCGAAAGACTCAGGCTCGACCCGGCCCGGGCCCGAGTCTGATATCACACTTTTTACTCGAACCCGATCCGAAGCCCAGATTTATACTCTTCAGCCCAAAAAAACCCTTTTTTTACATATTTACGATTCTCTATAGAACTGGTAATAATAAAAATCATCATGGCTGACTTATGACACGAACATAGTCTGAAATATTTTTTTGAATAAATAAATTCCTTACCCGGGCCCGGCCCGAGCCCGAATCTCAATTGCGCTTACCCGCCCGAACCCAGCTTGTCGGCCGAGCCGGGTAGGGGGCCGAGAGCCAAGCTCGGGCCCGTGCAGACCTCTACTTCATTAGGAGGCTATATGCTTCACATTGGGAGCGGACATAATTTAAAAAACTTTTCCACATTTATTGCTGTACGAGACTATATACAGTTATTTATTTTTCTTGTAAACATAGATTTTTATGAAATATGTAGGTTTAAGAATTAATCTTTTTTTTTAATTTATCATTTTCTGTATTCAATATTTTCTGTTTCATTCCATTACAGTTCACTCGAAAGAATAGTATTTTGCAAGACCTCTTATTTGTTTTAATATACTACAAATCTACTGGAGGCTTTTTGCCATCCGAACATTTGTTTCTTGTCTGAACGCAGAAAAATATTACTTGACCAATATTTTCGATAACCGATTGTAATTATCGTAACTTGATTCAAATAAGTCATTCATTTAACCTTCTAGAATATGATTTGATAATTTTTAGGAATCAGGAAGAGCGCAAGTGCTTAAAATACTACTATATGAAATGATCACTTTTAAGGTGTTCACTGTCAATACTTGGTGGAATGGCATTATAATAAAATTAATAAAAGATTTTTAGTACTTTTCCCACATAAAATTTATTTGTTCAGGACCGATTTCGCTCATCGCGAGCACTATAAGTATATACTGATAAGAAAAATATAAACAGTGCTATTTATACAAGTTAAATTTAAATAAAAGGTGTAAGCAACTACTAACAATGAAAAGGATTTACAAATTACATTATAATTACACAAAATTAAAATGCTTAACACCTATAACATACAATTAAAAAATCATCAATAAATATAAGTGGCAAATGATGTCAATTATAAACCCAATTAAAATTTGGGAAATTTTTAATGTAATTTCATTTTGTTTAAAAATAAAAAAACATACTTTATCATTGAACGTGGTATGTATAAAGCATATGCTGCAACGTGAATATAAAATAGTGTAACTTTGATAAGATAATAATATAAATATTGACATTGAAACACCCCAAAAATACTGAAAGAAAAGCGTGGGCGTCCACAATATTTTGAACGTTGGCAGCTATTATAGAAAGCGTGCGCCGTGTGGCAACACTGGATTGACACTGACAGCGCGGGAAATTGCCGAGACGACTGACAGCTGGCGCGCTTTTTTACGAAAAACGAACGGCGCTCTCATGTCCATAGAAATTCTCCAGAAGACGTGTCATTGCTTTACTTTTTTATTTATAGAATAATTCAGTAGAAACAACCTTGAACAATATTTGTCTGTGGTAGGTAGGTAATAATTATTTATGTGAGTAATAATACTTTTGAAATGGGATTATTTGACGCAGATATCTTGTTTTTTTTTGGTGCTGAATAAACAACGATATTTTAAACAGTGGCAAGTATCCAACTAGTGAATTAATTTTTAAAAATACTCATTCCCTGATTTATTTAGTAAATACAAATTCGTTTTTTTCACTCCACTTTCAGTCATCAAAATTTCTACTATAAATGGGGAATATATGGAAACCTATTGGTTGTTTAATTTTCGAGAACTGGTTGTTGTTCAGTCGCTGAAACTAACTGTTTCTAAAATAGTAAGAATAGTTTTTGTGGTCGGATGAGAAGATTCCAGCGGCGGATTACCCCATAAGCGCACGAGGCGCGCGCTTAGGGCCTCCGAAACTCATGGCCCTTAAAAAGGTTATATTTTATTAACATTTAATCCTGTTATCTGAAAAACACGATTTGGGGCCGTATTGCGGTTAGAGCTTAGGGTCCACGAGTTAGAAACCCCGAACGGAAGTTTTCACAAATTAATTTTTCAGTGGAATTATGGATTTGTATTCAAATCATGGGTGTCTTAGATGTTTACATTCCTCACTTCCAATCCGTTTATAATAGTGAAGCATATTAAATTTAAGAATTAACTTACGACTAATTCATTACTAGTTCCATTTTTACCATCTCAGAATACAAGAGGCTGTGTAACTTAATGTTAACAATCGTTAAAACAACTTCTGTTGGGATTCGCCATTAGAAAACCATATGCCCCACAGTAGGAAAAAAATAGTAGAACAAATCACGAGAACTTCAATCCTTTTTGCCGAAATCCTAATAAAAATCATTCTTCATTATAAAACACTAAATTAATACTAAAAAAATACAATTTATGATTTATTTCGACATTTCGAAAAAAAATGTCGGTGGGTGGATGAAAAGGAGCTATCAAATTATGCCGACAAATCATCTCTCTAAATGATAGGTCATGAAAGAATCCAAAAACAATTTTAACATAATGTTTATGGCAGTGTACGATTAGTCAATTGAGCATAGACAAATCCGACAATCGGTGTTACGCCCATAAAATTATTATCAGGTATTATTTATGACCGTGTCATTTTGTACGAAACTATGCGAGTCTATGGTATTCAGCTGTTGCCACGCCGTGATTTTCTATACGGGTTCTCAACCTTTTTCAAGTTAAATAATATTAATTTTAAACCAATACCAAACCGTACAGAAGTGATAAGGAAAATAAATTAAACAGTTTATTTTCCTTATCATTTATTTTCCTTATCAGTTGATAATGCTCGTGGGGAGCGAAACCGGTCCTGATCAAATAAATTTTAAGTGGAAAAAGTACTAAAAATCTTTTATTATTTTTATTATAATGCCATTCCACCAAGTATTGACAGTGAACACCTTAAAAGTGTTCTATGTGTATATATATTCCTAGAATCATAAGAAATGGGCGCTATTTTTTGGGTCTGCCTAGGGGCGGCAAATAACCTAGGAACGTCACTGCGACTAGGGTATCCAATCCCAGGATCCCACTCAATTCTGTGATCCCGAAATCCCGGGATTTCGAAATTGAAAAATTGAAACACGTAAGCTCTAAAAAAAGATGTCGCGCTCTTATTGTTGGTAAATCCGCAAAATCCTGGGATTTTGGATTCGAAAATTCTTTGAAGAGCTAAAAAAAAAAGGTGTCGCACTGTTATTTTGGAGAAATCCGTAAATTCTTGGGAATTTGGTTTAGAAAGTTCTTGGAAGAGCAAAAAAAAAAAGTCTCGCGCTGGTAATTGACATGAAATTGTTTGAAAAATCCCAGGATTTCAAAATCGCCGACCAAAAATTTTCCCAAGCTCGAACACCAATTAATAAAAGATTTTATGTTGAGTGTTCAATTCCGGGATCCCGAGATGCCGTCATTGAAAAATTGTCAATCCCGGAATCACAGAAAGGGTTCGGGATTGGATACCATATCTAAGACTTCACATTCTTCCAGCAGAGTTTATCGATCCCAAATTCATTAGTGAGACAATTCCGAAAAAATGTTAACACAAATGCTTGTATTGCATGGGTTATCACGATTATTACTAAGTACTAATCCTAAGCCCAAAATAATTACCCAATCTGTAAACAATCGTTGATAAAATTGTATACTTCTTGGTCAACAGGTTAATAATACTTGATTTATTGTGACCATTTGAACATTACTTTTTACATTATCTCATAACAGGTTATTTGGATCTGTCTAAATCAGTGTATACCAAACTTTTTTTCCTTTACGGCACACTGATGAATGGAACTAGTACCGCGGCACACCAAGATGCCGCAGATTATCTCCAAAACTCCTTTTTTTTTTAGCTCACAGCTTTTAGGCATTATTTAAAATTTATATTTTTAACCCTTCTTCCTCCGCGGCACACCTGAGACTTCTTGCGGCACACAGTTTGACAGACACTGGTCTAAATAATGAACTGGAAAATTTATATTCTAGCACATGATTTCATGTACTTGCGCAGAACGTCAAAAACTGATTGACAACCCTTTCACGTAGCGGTGGGCTGCCAATACGTTAACAATGGGCTCGCCTAATCTCAAAGCAATTCTCGGTGTTCTGGGAGAATAAGTGATTTTTTTTATCACTCCTTATTATATGCAATACTTAAATAAGCAATCGATTGTTACTGCATATGTAAAAATATACAATTTACTGTAAACTTATCATGTAAATGGCTAAAAATGTACTACTGTGTATACTGAAGCTGTCGTAGATAATATATGTCAGAAATTGCAGTTATTTACTAATTTGATCTGAGAATATTGTTTTCTTTTAAATTAACAAAGGGCTCGCCGGCGTTCGTAAAATTTAACAAGGGGCTCGCCCGACACCTTCCGAGCCCCCTCTAGCCCACCCCTGCTTTCACGTGCTTAATTTAAAGTTCTCATGCAACGCATTGGGATCGGGCATCGTTTTTTTTAAGCATGATAATAATATAAATAAAATAATTTAAGTAACCCCGTCGAGAGGTGTTAATAAAGATGGCGGAGGTGGGCGCTCGACGCCAGGTGTTCCCAAACTGTGGGAGTGTAGTGCCGCCCACGTAATTATCAATAAAAGATAACACGAAAAGTTTTTTGAATATTACCATTGAATTCACACGTGGGATTGATTCACTTAAAAACATCAAGAGGTGATTAAATCATAATTTATAGATATTATGTTTTCAACGACTATGCGGGAGTTTTAAATGATTTTGAATTGAGAATAATAAAAATAAAAATTGTATTTTATCTTTTTAATGCCCGATAAAGTGTAAATTATGATGATATTCAAAGGCTTTCGGTTATGAAGAAAAAGCTTTCCTTTACCACAACTTGTACATGCCTTTTATCGGATATAAGTTTGCTTAACAATGAGAGGTTTCAGAGTTATACTCCTGGATAGTTCTTTGATGTTTTAATTCAAAATTTCAAATTTAATTAACAATGTTTTATTAAATATCTGACATAGGACCAATTTACTTTTAGGGTGTTCATTTGTCAATACTTGGTGGGAAGGCATTATATTATTAACACATTATAGGCGAGAAACGTAAAAATACGTTTATCGTGTACTGTCAGTTTTGTTGGAATATTGACTCATAATTTAATGGTTTCTTCAAAATAACTGCCGCGGCAAGTGACCCTTTTTGACAATAGACAATAAATCTCATAATTTATTATGACCTGAATGTTCGTTCACACATAGTATTTTTTTAAAAGGCGACACATGTTTCTCGAATATTTAGGGCATCAGATTTCACACTTCCATTGATTGTAAATTTGTAGGAATGAGAATTTTATGCTATAATTATATATAATTGTATGGTATGGATTAATGTTATTTTTTATATAGAATATTTTTAATATTTCATATTGATAACAAGTGGAGTGCTATCTACTAACTTAATAACAGGTTTTTATATTCAGCACAGAAAAATAGTGAAATTATAATGTATTCAAAATGTTTTCATTTTATTTTTAATGATTAAATGTCACATATGATTTCTTTGAAAATTTCAGTCGAAAATATTGTTTGGTTTAGAAGTTGTGTTGATTTTAAGAATGTAATGTATTTTTGCGCTAATCACTAAAAAACGCCCACATTTAAAGGAAAAACACAATAGTCCTTTGTCCTTATTTACACTTTTAATCTATTAAGATTTAGACCGGGTTCACTCATGGTGAGCACTGTCAAGTAATAAGAAATATAATTAACAGTGCTATTTATACAAAAACAAATTGAAATGAAAAGGTGTAACCACTACACCACAGAGGTCGATAATTGTATGAAGAAAAAAGATCGGCTTATGTTTCTATTAATTGTGGACGAAATGTTGAATCAAAGTCATCTACAAGAGTCTATTTACAAATTAGTATTTTTAATGTTAAACTGCTACAATTAGAACTTTTCAACAGAATATTATTACTCGGTGTATCTTTCTATACAGGGAAAGGGTAAATAAGTCAATTAATTACTAAATAGATTTTCGTATTGAGAAACATAACAAGAACCTTTTATGCAAGTGTTTTTAAATAGTAACTTAGCGACATCTAGTATTAATACCACAGAGTAATGACAAGAGCATATTTAGGTTAATATGTATGAATAAATATCTCATACTGCCTTTGATTTCTATAAGTTGGCCAATGCGTCTTTGCGGCCGTTTAGGGAACTAAGCTTTCCCTTCACTTTATCATCGTGATTTAAGTGTGTGGTAGATATTACTCTCAAGTATTCGCTCAGCATAAGACCAATAATCTGTATTGAGACGAAACATCATTTTATCTAGACGCTATGATGCATCGGCCGTCGTATAGAAGTCACCTATAACTATTCTCTTTGTCTATTTGATATACAAAATATTGTCGACCGCGACGTCACAATGACAACATCAGTATACTCTTTTGCACGTGGGTTGATAATGTCTGAACGATTAGAAGTCTCGTAGAACGAACTTTGTCCGATGACAGATTGTTTATGTTGGTATCGTTAAGTATAATTGATGAATGCCTCTAACAGCTTACGCACCGAGATAACAGCATTCTTTACGGTTCGAGACGGAGATTGGTATGTTGGTATGCAGAATGGGATTACATCAGATTAATTTTGTGGCATATTAGTATTGTGGCTACGGTAATTATGTTTTTTTTTTTTGAGGAAAGAGAAACACAAACCAGAAGTGTTCTTTAACTAATTACATTCTCTAATACTGGGGTTTATTACCACAGGGAAATAATTAAAATAAATGTATGTTTTGAGGTTCGCTCGGTTTTGGCAATGCCATAATCGTAGAAATTAATGACACAAAGCTATATGTCGTACATATCGACTGTGCAAAGAAAAAAGGACGTAACCCACACATAGCAAATTTTACAGGAGGCACAAAAAACGTGTTTTGATGATTTTGGGCCATATGCAAATTATGAAATATACACAACCTGGAAGTTCACGGAGACTTCTGAACTGGTGTTTAATTGACATAATCTAATATTAATTAACAAAATTTTCTAGGAAAAACTTTTTTTTCAGTTTTTTTTGGTTTCAATTTTCACAAGCTCATATTTTTAAAAACTTAAAAGCTAAATTTAGATACTGATTCGGCATTGCAGCTTACGTCCTTTTGATGGAACGTGTATCAAGTTTTATACATTATATTATATCGACTGTGGAAAGGAAAAAGGACGTATCCCACAGTTTTTTCAAAACAAGTTTTTTTCGATAATCACAATGTATCAAACTTGATACACGTTCTATCAAAAGGATGCAAGCTGCAAATGCCAAATAAGTATCTAAATTTAGCTTTTAAGTTTGAAAAAGATGAGCTTGTAAAAAATTAAAACCAAAAAAAAAGACTGAAATAAAGGTTTTTCCTAGACAATTTCTTTAATTAATATTAGATCATGCTAATTAAACACCAGTTTAAGAGTCTTCGTGCACTTCAAGGTAGTGTATAATTCATAATCTGCATATGGCCTAAAATCATCAAAACACGTTTTTTGCGCCTCCTGTAAAATTTGATGTGTATGTAACGTCCTTTTTTTCTTTCCACAGTCGATATGTAGATAATTATAATATTAAAATATAGATGCATTAATGCCGATCTGACAAAATAATAGGCATGGACAATTGCCTACCTTTAAATCAGCATTAATAATAAGTGCCTATAAAAATAAATGATTTTTTTGGCAAACTGGTGTAATCAATGAATGCACCATTTGAATTATTCCAGACAAAGAATTTATATCAAAGATTCTCTTTATATACTAAACTATTTTTTGTCAGTTCACTTACACACTTCTGCCAGAAAGGTGACGATATTATGTTCTACGTTGGAAGTTCGCATGGTTAAAAAACAATGCATAGCTTTAGCGCAGTCGTATCACTTTAATTGCACCGTAAAACAGCAAGATTATTAATTGTAAGGGTCATACGGGCTGGCTTGCTTTCTCTCGCAAGTTGTTTATGGTGAACCCAGTAACTGTAGAGTTGTTGTCTCTGATTACCCACTTCCTGCACTGACTGCTTCTAAAGGTGCGCTCACACCTCGACAAGATACTGCACCATGCTCTAAGCTCAACGGATTACAATCAGACAAGCCCCTGCTTTTTCATCACTGTGTTCCTTCAGTCAATAAAATTGCGATAGTTTTAAAGATCGACATTGTTCTTCGATTTTCGATAACAATTTGGTTGTTGGCCCGATACATATTTGCACGGGACATCTATCCACTATTGTGCTTAAACAAGATTAAGATAGGAATAAAAAAAAAGAAACTGTGACTTGCTCAGCCGTATAGAATAAGCAATGCTTTTCTTTTCGTGTAACGCGGTGGGACGGCGTTCCTGTAACTTTTACTCTTCATTTTAATGTTTCTTATCAATATTCGATAGAAAATATTTTTCTAATCATTATTTCGCGAAAAAGTAATAACAGCAACAAATTTGAGCTGTGTAATACAAATGAGAAAAGGAAAATTAAAATTTCAATGTGTTGAAAAGTGAAATAAATCTGCAAGAACGAAATGGGTCATATTTGTCATGCTAAGAACGCAGAGATTCGTGTTCAGGTTAAGTTATATTCGAAGGCGTGGGTGTTGGTGATATTTGAATTCTCTCCCACCCTTCAAATCCAAAAATCAACAGGGCAAATCGACTAGTTAACCACTATTACTAGCCCTATCTTTCTATTCTTAATCTCTTAAAAAGGGAAGAATGAGAAACTAATTAATAAGCAGTTTTCTTTAAAAAAATCTTTTAAGATACTTCCATTAGGATGTCATATGCTTCACATATGGAACGGATATGATTTGGAAAAAAAACTTTTAGTAAAATGATTGACAAGAAATGAGTTACGGCACCTTTTTTTACAAAAAGAAAGCACTGAGAATAAGTGATATTAAATATCTTGTGTATTCAGAAATCATCGAATTTACTCCTCCATACTCTTGGGCCGATACACACCTTCAATGGACCTATATTATAACTATGCATTATTGTGCTTAAAAAAAGATAAATATAGAAAGAAAAAAAAGAAAATGTGACTTACTCAGCCATTTAGGTTAAGTATCATGGGTCCGAATACATACTGAGAATCGTAAGTAGCAATAGAGTTTAATCTAGTATTGCATGTAGTTGTTCAACTAAAAACGTCGAAAGTTTACCGCGCACAAGCTCTCGACATATTTCAGGGTGATTCGGCAAGATGTTGCCGCAGTGTAAAGACTCCACTGCGATCTTTCGTGTAGACTTTGTTCCTGATTGTGACAACATTATTGGGTCTTCCAGACTAGTGACGACACCGTGGAATGCTGCCAATTTAAGATTCTTATTTACTCAAGTATTTGGCTGATGATATTATTTGATCAACGATATAAGACTTGGCGCTGTCAGGCTGCATGGACTGGCCAGCTCGGGCGTTCAATATTATTGTTTGGCCTTTTCAGACATGACGAATCTATAGTAATTATAAAACCTGGAAGGTGAACTCTTTATCTCAACATTTCTTGTCTACGAGAGCTGCTTATTATTCGATATTGAACGTAGAAAGGAAAAAAGACGTAACATACACATAACAAATTTTACAGAAGACCCAAAACACGTGTTTTGATGATTTTGGTTCAAAGACAAATTATGAAATATACACAACCTTGAATTGCAAGGAGACTTGTAAACTTTTGTTTAATTGACTTAATCGAATATTAATTTATTAATTATTTAAGAATAACCTCTTTGAAGTCCTTTTTCCTGACTGCAATTTTCACAGGTCAAACTTTTTTCGAAGTTAATAGCTAAATTCAGATACTAATTCGGCATTTGTAAATTTTATCCTTTCGATAGAAAGTGTATCAAGTTGTATACATTGTGATTACCGAAAAGAAACTGTTTTGAAAAAACTGTGGGTTACGTCTTTTTTTTTTACACAGTCAATATGTCGAGCTTTCTTTTTCGGAAAGTAAAAATAAGGGATGGGGCTTATAGAACTAATAATTAAGTAACCACTCTCATTTGCGTAAGATGGACGCAGGGAGGGAGACATAACAAACATCCATACCCTCGAGCGAAATTCAATAAATCATTGAGCCAAATATTTTCTAATCGGAAAATCATGCGAGATAAACTCTATAATAGTTTTATAGGTCACTCGAGATCAATTTTAACTGGATGGCTGCCACAGACAAGATATCTCGTAATGTTTTTTGTGCTCAACACACCAGAGACATGTTACCACGTCAATGATTAATTAAATTAATATTTGCAAATTATAGCCGTTGTGCTAGTACTACTTTTTTCTACGGCAGCCAAAAGAGAAGAGGCAACAAAAATTAATGAGATCTAAAATTTAAATCTAAATTTTATATTGACCTTACAAGGAATTTAACCCAACCCGGTCTGATCCTTAACCGGTGTATCTCTTACCAAATAAACAACAGAGGGTAACAAATTTGAAATAACCATCGCTAAAATAAGGTTAAGGGATGAATCCTTCACAAAATTTTAAGGGAACCCAAAGAATGCACGGCCTGTTTTTGGATGGCAATTACTTGATCTTCACATCCGAACAAGGTGTGCAAAAATGCTGCAGTCCCTAGGTTGGTGTATATTAATATTTTACCTGTACGATATCCAGCGTTGGAGAGATAGGCAGCAAAGGACCTTGGCTCGTGGTCAGCTTGCCATGCAGGTCCACTGCAGTTGTCGTTGTTGGTGTAAACATTGTGGTTGTGGACATACATTCCTGTCAGCAAGGAACTCCTAGAAATCACAAATAAGAGAAATATGATGATCAATATATTTTATTAAACTAAAGTTGAGTTATTTGTCATGTTACCAGCGGGGGGCTATTCTAAAATTTATTATGAGTTCTTGCAGTATTACACCATTGTTCAGAATATAATTCTTCCTCTATCTAAGATAGTATATAGTAACTCAAAAGGTATAGTCTAAATTCTAAAAATATTATACGTAGTGTTGAAACTATTTTTTAATATGTAGATATTTATGTGTAATAAAAAAAAAATATTCAGATATTTTTTACTAACTAATTATTTAAGATTTCGACTGAAGGTGCTTGGTGGAATTTCAATATTAAATTTGAATCATTCAAATTATGTACACTCCCACAGATTTTGTCACTAACGACCCGGGTAACGACTAACGTCAGTTCAAGTTCATCCGTGCGCTTGAACGCCTGAAGATGCCGAAAGGCGAAACCCGGGTCGTTAGTGACAAAATCTGTGGGAGTGTACATAATTTGAATGATTCAAATTTAACTAATTATTATTACAAATTTACTAAGATAGTCTGGACTGTGGATATGCTTTTCAAAGCCTAGTTGGTTAGAGCTTACTCTAGCGATCAGGCGGGTCTGGGTTCAATTCTCGGTATGGTAAATGTCAAATTTTGATATTTCAATTTAAAATTTGAGACCAGGGTGGGTGACTATGATGTCAATTTACCTCAAGTTGATCTCGAGTGACTTACAATAAATTCTTATCGAGTTTTTCACGTATGACCTTTCAACTTTAAAATATTTGGCGCAGTGTCAAACATTAAAAAAAAAAAAGTTTCCAAAATTATTTTATATTGAGTAAACCTTATTTTAGACGAAGAGGGATATAAAAATCTTGAAAAAGACATCTAGGGTCGGAATATCACAAAGAGTTAATACATGTGATGGTAAATATGACAAAAAAATATTTACCTCGAAGGACAACACATAGGTGTCGTCGTATAGGCGTGCCTGAATTCAGCACCAGCATCTCTGATCAGTCGCATCGTCCTCGGCATGAAATTGAGACTCCCCAACTCCACATCCTGGTCATCAGTGAGAATCAAAATGATATTTGGCTTTCTTTCCTTCGGTTGGGGCAAAGTCGGCGAGCTTCCGCGCCCTCCATTTTGTCGATGCCTCGCTAAATGGCCGCCGTCTTCATTTCCGTTCGGCGCTTTCCCGCCATTCTGAGAAGTGCCACTTCTTCTTCCACTCAAATCTACAGTTCCTGATCTGGCATTTGCATACTCTTCTTGTGTATGTCGAGAAGTATACGGATTATAGCCCACATCGCTTCTTATATCTGTAAAATCCCTTAAAATTTCTTCAGAACTTCTACGGATGTTCGTAAAGTCGTCTGTATTTGTTCTTGTAGTTGTTATATCCCCGGCTTTTCTGCGTATAATTCTATTTTTGTTTTTAGAACTTTCTCTGATGTTATCGAATTGAAATTCAGGCGTGAATCTCTCAGAACTCTGATGAGCACTTTCTGAACCTTGCTCGTTTATTGAAAATCTCCTATCGTTTCTACTTGTCTGCCTTCTGTCATTGCTATTGTATATTCTGTCATTATTTTCTTCCGCAATTTTTCGACTGGCAACACTCAATATGAAGTTTGACGTTAAAATCAAGATGGCGGTTCGTAAATTCATTTTGGTTAAATGAATTCGACGTTTTATTGCGAATTCAGAACATTATTTCATTGTTTATTGAATCTATTTGAATCTGTTCAGAGTAAGATAACATATACAAAGCGTGGGAGGTTTTCAAGGCATATTTTTCAACTGAAAATACTGAAGCTTCTGGAAAAAAAGAAAATAAACATATGTTAGTGGTTTGGCATTTTAACAACATTCGAGGAATTGCACTGTGGCAAAACTAACATATTGATGTAAATTACGTGTACATACGATTATTTGACATTTAAAACGCAATTTACCACAGTTGAGCGGATTACAAACTGTGTCGCTTATGTCACGCGGTTGTTAAGATTGTTGTTTAATCCATATCCGCTCCCAATGTTAAGCATATGGTCTCATAATGGAGATACTAGAGAACTGTTTGTTGCTAAGTTATTACCGGGGCTGTGGAGTCGGAGTCGCAGAGTCGCGGTATTTTGACCGGATTCGGAGTCGCGAAAAATGAACGGCTCGATTTTTTTGAAAAATATTTTTAATAAAAAATATTTTTAAAGTGTATTCAAACAGTACAAAAGTGTTGAGATTTCATGCTTGGCCGACTACAGATGATCTGATGGTATACATATATATAAGTTAAAATAAAAAAAATGAAAAATTTCCTCGGAGTCGTCATGCTTTTACACGACTCCACATCCCTGGTTATTACACATATTTTTTATAATAGAGTAAAGATATAATGATAGGTGCTAGGGCAGGACTAGCGTTTAACTAATAGTTCTCGCTGCGCCCCGTTATTTTACGATTGGAAGGGTGTGAGAGATTTTCAGATATAACAAACACCCATGCCTTCAAACAGATATCGATTAAATTAATTGGGTTAGTAACAGTGGAACCCCCAATTACCCTACCCCGAATTACGCGCTGGCTTGAAATATTCGCCGCAAATCCCCAATTGAACGATCGTATTCCATTATCGTTGCAACGAAACGGTCATCTGTGCGGTGCATACAGTCAAATGTTGGCTAGCGTCTGTGTATTTAACACGTACCAGGCTATAAACGCATAGCCAGGCGACTGTCTATGTATTGGATTTTGGCGCTCTTTGAATTTTATCACTTAGAAACTAAATATTTCATCAATATTTTACTTTTTTTGCAAAACTAAGGGAAATCTTAGTTTTGCATTTTTTGCGAAAAAAACCAAATCCGTAATTTTTTATGAGATTCACACCACCAATTATACTACCCCGAATTACACGGTCCCGACTTTAGTGTAAATGGGGGTTTTACTGTAGAAACATGTTTATAAGAATAGCAAATATGGCGATATATTTATGTATTTTGAGTGACCTTAAGTGATTTGTATGTTTGTTGTGAAATCATATGCCAAATATCTTCGCTTCCATTTGTCTTCATCGTTCACCTCTGCGGCCAGCGTCTACGGCCAAGTGCGCGAATACAAATTAAAACTATTTTAGTTTCGACGGGGAAATAAACATAAATCTCACTCGCTGGATGTCTTTGTTTCTCGTTTTTATTTTTTTTGCTGAAGCTCCAGCAATTGACCTAAATTAAGCAAAGATCAGAATCACTGCTCTAATTTTGTGTAGACATCAAATCAAACGTGTGTTCATATTTATTAAAATATTACGTACATTGTACAGTATTCTCCGGAGCATATTTTTGTATACGGTTACACATGTAAGGTTCCAACTAGGGATTGTTGGATTTCAAAAACCGGTTGTTCGGCTAAATTTGTCACATTCGAAAACCGGGTTTTTAACTTCGTAACCGGTTGTGCTGAATTTTCCATAAAAGAGTCTATAAACAAAAGGACAGAAAATTTGGATCTTTTATTTGATGGCTTAAAGACCATATGCCCCACAACATTACCCAGCGAAAGGGTATTTTTGATATCAGGCAATTTCGTTACAAAACGATTTGTGTTTTCTTAAATCACATTTTCTGAGGAGTAACACTAAATAATTTCTTGCTGTGTATTATTATGTGTATTAATATAAAACAACATCAAAAAAACTTTTTCTCTCTCTTTAAATTGAATTATCCATTGTTTGTAAAACTTTGACAACCGTATAAAACCGGTTTTCGAACAATATTGATATTAGAAAAACCGTTTTTTTGAGTCGGTTTTTGTACAAACCCTAGTTGCAAATCAGTTAACCGGTTTATTGTCTGTTTTAAGAGAAAAAATACCGGGGGTTATTGAAAACCTCTTTTTGTTTTCAGTAGAAAGGACCTTTATACAACCATTCTTTTATCAGGTCCGTGGAGCAGTGGTCAACTTCAACATATCTCAAAGATTCAAGTGCCACTACGAGCAGCATTTTTGTATCCGAAGTCGAGGGTTTTTGGAATTTAAATATTCCCTCTTTTCATTCCAATCCTAAAATAACGGGGCGTAGCGAAAGTGATTTGTTAACTATTAGTTCTTTCCTAGCCTTATTCTCATATCTTGACTCTCTTTAAAAAGATAGGCTTAACAATTAATTAACAAGTAATTCTCGTAGAAAAAATCTTTGCATATAAAAAAATTCATTAGCAGTCTATTTGCTTCACATTAAGAGCGGACATTGATGAAAAAAAAGTTAATTTACTCTTTTATGCATCTTATTTTTATTTTTTTTACCATGTCCGCTCCCAATATGGAGCATATGGACTCCTAATGGAGTTTATCTCAACAGAAGTGTTTCACCGAGAACTGCTTGTTACTCAGTTGCTCAACCTCTCTTTTTCCAAAGAGAGTAGGAATAGAAGGAAACGGCTAGGTCAGGACTAGTGGTTAGCTAATCACTCTCGATACGCCCCGTTCATATGATAGGATGGGTGGGAGGGGGAATTCAAGACATCACATACATCCATCCCAACAGAAATTCATAAATCGATTGAAAAATCAATTTATAAAACTGCCCGTACTGGGATTTGATCACGTGACCTCCGTAGCGATAGCCAACAACATTGACCACTCGACCACACAGGCGGCATCTTATTAGTTCATATTTAAGTAGGCAAAATGCCCTATATTTTTTTTTTGTTTTTGAATAATGGTTTATATGGTACTAAAACTAGTTTTTTGAAGAAAAAACCGGTTTATTTATTTGAAAAAAAAACCGAAAACCGGTTAGTTGTTTTGAACGGTTAAATGAATGCCCTAGTTTCAAGTATACAAGACTGGTAAATCCGACACAATCATAATTTAAAATAACGCGTGAAGTGTCTAAGAACAATTATGCATTTTGACATTGAAGAGTTTTATGATCTTGTTGAGATTGGAAATGAAGAAGCGATTTCGTCTTAATTGCTCATAGCTAGGTGTTATGATCGAGATATTTAGCTGTGTGGTACAGAAAATAGAGCTGAGTTCGTCATCATCGAGTAATTATTCTCTGATCTGATCGAGACTCAAATTAAAATATTAAAGGTAAGAAAACTCAGGTGGAAAAGTCAAGTTGCTGGATGCGAGGATCTACAGTTTTCCAGATGGCAAGATGTGATCGAACTATATATCGAGCAATTAAGGACCGATATGGTCAACACTTGAGATACCCAAGACAAGAAACTTCAAATGGGTAGTCAGATTTTCTGGATGCGAAGAATCTACAGTTCACCACAAATTTAAGGTTGTGATCGAGAAAATACAATATTACACACGAAATAGCGTTGACTTCAAAAAACAATAAGGGCCCGATATGATCAATTCTAAAAAAGATATTGAAGGTAAAAAATGACGAATAACCATACTTATCTACTATATCCACAGAGAGAAGCTTGTTATCTATAGTTAACTGCACTACACAGGAAAAAGCGCTGATTTCATCGTCGAGCAATTAAAATCCGATATGATCAGAAACAGGACCGGCGGTATCATACAGGCGAATTAGGCAGCCGCCTAAGGTGTACACTATAAGAGGGCGCATAAATGAAGTAAAAAGTTTTTTTTTATACTTAAATAACATTAAATATCTATGTAGTGAGGAGCTTCAAGCAGTAGTTCTAAAACTTAAAAAATCTTTCCTATTACAAAAAGTAGGTAGTACCGCTCCTTACAGTGTGGTCAACATCGTTGGCTTCGGTTAAGGAGGTCACGGGTTCGAATCACAGTACGGACAGTTTTATAAATTGATTTTTCAATCAATTTATGAATTTCTGTTCGTAGGCATGGATGTATGTGATGTCTTGAATTCCTCCCTTACCCATCCTATCCTATAAACGGGGCGTATCGAGAGCGATAAGCTAACCACTAGTCCTGTCCTAGCCCTATTCTTCTATTCCTACTCTCTTTGGAAAAAGAGAGGTTGAGCCATTGAGTAACAAACAGTTCTCGTAGAAACACTTCTGTTGAGATAAACTTCATTAGGAGTCTATATGCTTCACATTGAGAGCAGACATGGTAAAATAAAAAGGTCTCGCATCTTGTCATTTTGGCGATTCCGTTAATTCCTAGGTTTTAGAAATCGGGCAGCGAGTAAATAGAATTGAAAAATCTATGCGAAAGCTAAAAAAGAAGGCTCACATTTTTCATTTTAGAAAATCTGCAAATTTTCATGATTTCGAAATCGCCGAGCAAAAAATTCACAATCCCGAATCCCAAAATTCTACACGATTTTATGGTGAATGTTACCTAGGTCGCCAAATAACCTCACGCCGGCACTGATCAAAAAACATTTTTTTTTTTATATATTTAAAATATTAATATATACGGAATATTCTGTCTAGAGTTTTGTATTTGAAGGAATCTTGTTAGGAAAAATCACAGAACCGCTCGAAATTGGTAAAAAAAAAATGAAAAACCAAACAAAAGTCGCTGCTTATTTGACGATATGTATTACCTAGTCCACGGCTAAAAGTTCTTACGAAATGTGCTGCGTGATTATCTGATTACGTTTTTGGAAAATATGTCAGTTCATCTCAGCTCATGTACATTCGCCCTTCACGTGGAACCAGTATTTACAGAGACTCTTCAAATCGCATCAGATCTGCTGAAATCGATATCAAGATGTGGTTACGGGTTACCCGCTAGTACTGTGTACACAAACCCGTTCCAGAAGTCACATTCGATAGCCTTAAGTGGCCTGAATCATGTATTTATTAGTTACTCGAACCAGTAGCTATGTCGATCATAAGGAAAGTTCATAATATGTACTTAAAGCAATATCTTTATAAATATAACGTTTCATAAGCCAAGTGTAAGGCTTATTAAATTACTGGTAATTTATTTTTGAGCGAGTTTCATTTATTGTGAGAAATTTTTACTTTTGTTCACGATGATATACCCCAAGAATAAATGCCCACTAATAAAAATCATTACGACCAACGGCAGTTGGATTAAGCTTGACGTAAAACAGGTAGGTAGAAATAAATAAAAAACATCGCTCACTTTTTACAAAAACGTTTTATTAGGAATTTGCAATCATTAATGTTTAATCACATACAATATTTAACAAAAAAAAATGAATTATTACAATACACAATAACTATTATATTACCAAGCCTGCTCAAACGATTTTATAGAAGTTAAGAAAAAATCTAAAGTCCGCGCGGCAGAGAACAAAATGTCAGCTTTTTCATCTAGACGTCGGGCTTTCCTTTCGATACGTTATTCGGTGACCGCAGTAAAATAGTTGAAGTGATTGAAAAACAAAATTAAAGGATATATTGGGGGCGGCAAATTCAAGGATCTCCCCGGGTGGCAGGACCCCTTCCTACTCCACTGCGTTAGTGACAAAACTTGTCTGAATTCATAATATTTTAAATTTACAATTTGTCAACCTTGTGCAATGTTAATTAAATAAATAAATAAATGTTTGAAAACACATCCAGTGTAAATCTTAAATTATTGTTTTTTTTTCTTCATTGTAATTAGATTTTAAAATACCAAATAATCGCCGATTTTATCACTTTGGTACGCAACAGGTACAGTGGGAGATCAAGATCGGAAAATATCTGCAAACCTTTCGTTGGCACGTAACTAGCAACCGCGTAATCTAGCCCAGCGTCTTTCGGAATCTGGCAAGAGTACTGCGGGTCATACAGCGGGGTCCAGAACGCCCGAGCGCGTCGTCACAGCAGCCGGTTCTCGACTTCTATTCGACCTACATAATTTGAAATTTATTAACCCCGAATTTATTCCACATTGACCCCGTATTGGAAGCAATAAAACAATAAACACCGGCCGAGATGTTTGCGCAGGCCGGGAACGCAAACAAACGGATAACATATGGGTGCAATATTTTTAGACAACACTGTAGACATTTTTATTTGGTAATTTAGAATGTATACACGGAGGCGAAAAAAACGCCGGTCACCGTAAAAATACGACTCTGGAAGTGATAATTTTAAATATTTTGATATAATTAATTCTGAATTGAGTGACGCAGTGAAATAGCAATACAAAACTTGCAGCCTATTCAAATTGTATTGTCAACTGTCACAGTCAATGTTCACTCTAAGGCAAATGAGTGCGCGGGGGCTTCCCAACTGCTGCGCGGTCGCGCACGCACGCAGCTTAGAGGGAACGTTGGTAACATTATGCATAATGCTTCTTCAGACATTTGGTATTGTTTTAAAAACATTGCGAAAACGCGAATAAATATTTTGAATGTACATAATTCTATTTTTGTGTACATTTATGTATTTGTTTTTGTTCCCAGTGCAGCGTTTATGAATGTATAACTGCACGTTCATGTGTTTTTATGATGACATCACTTAATCATCGATATAATGGCAGATGGTGGCGGATAAGTAAATAAAATCTTGGTTTGAAATAACAATGAAATTTTAACATATTATGTTATCCATTTGTGCATATATGTCAAAAAACCTTATTTTGAGATAATCGCAATTTTTGATAATCATACATAAAAGTTTAACATCTCTATTTATGCTCTATATATTAGGTAAAGTCGAAAGAAATGTCATTTTTTTGATGCTACAAAACCAAATATTAAAAAAAAACCATTCAATACTATTCCGTGAAATTCCAGCCTTTTTGGACTCAAGAGCGCATTCTAAAATATTGGTAGGGCGGCGGGTAACACATTTTTTCAAAGTTATTCATAACCCAGGAATTTAACGATTTGACCAAATTATCAGCGTGACACGTTTTTTTTAGCTCTTCTATGAATTTAGAAATTCAAAAACCAGGGAATTTAATTTGTTGTAGGCCAATGTTGGCGGGCGCCATGGCGCCCGCGGGCACGGAGTTGGTAACCGCTGCATTATATTATGGGTACACAATACGTACGTATCACTAATTATTACCCATTCATGTCAGAAACATTCCATGTTTGCAGGAATAATGTCAAGTCTGCCTATTGAAAGAGATCCATTATTTATTTATTGGCGATTAAATGAACCGACATTTCGTTTTTTTGTGATAGCCTCTTCTATTGTTGTCGTTTTGTTGGTTTGAAATTAAAACGATATCGGTTTTCGAATTAAGCACAACAACGCGCTTGCGACAGGTTGATAAACCCTGGCTGACACGCACCAGCCGTGCCAAACCATTGAGAATAAATCGACGAAGATTTTTCTTATTGCAAATACACTCAAATCTTTTTTAGACGGATTTGAAAAAGCACTATCCACTAAAAAAAAGAATTAATACTATATTTTTACACGAATTATTTAGTCATAGTCGAGGGCTAGGAAATGTTGCGCTGTATGTTGAGCATATGGACTCCTAATGGAGTTTATCTAAACAGAAGTTTTTCTACGAGAACTGCTTGTTACTCAGTTGCTCAACCTCTCTTTTTCCAAAGAGAGTAGGGATAGAAGGATAGAGCTAGAACAGGACTAGTGGTAAACTAATCGCTCTTGATACGTCCCGTTCATAAGATAGGGCGGGTGGGAGAGGAGAATTCAAGACATCACATACATCCATGCCTTCGAACAGAAATTCATAAATCGATTGAAAAATCAATTTATAAAACTGTCCGTACCGGGATTTGAACCCGTGCCCTCCGTAACCGAAGCCAACAACGCTGACCACTCGGCCACACAGGCGGCGTTAAATTTACTAAAAAAATAATATGACATGCTGTTTCACAGGAATGTGAAAAGATTCTGTGCGAGTCAACATTTTTGACATTGAATCAGATATTGATTTGTTGTGAAAAAATGTGCAACCGTCCATCTCAATCCCCAAAATCCATCTCATTATTTTTTTTTGTACGCCTCTGTTAAGTGTATTTGTTTTTTTTTAATTGTTAATAAGTATGTTTCTATTTATCGTGACAAAATATAAACATGTATGTAATGATAGTAATAATTAATGTCAAATAAAGTCTTTTTTTCGGGGGATTCTTGGATTATTTTTAAATTTACGAGGCCGAAGCATAAATAGGTTTGAGCAGCACTGTTCTAGGTGATTTTATCGAGCCGAGGGGACACGAATACAAAAAAAAGTTTGATCGTAGTAATAAAGAAATGTTCACCACGAAACCATAAATAAAATGCTATAAAAGAAGCACGCATACAATAAATTTATGATTGTCTGTGGTCACTGATCAGAGCTGACAACGTAAATCAATGAATCGGTAGTTCAGTTGTCACGCGATATCACAAATCTATTGTTTTCTCGATATTGTCTATGGTAATCTATTTGAGGGGGAGGGATAAATAAATATTTATAATAGATTAAGGACACACACGATATATTTTATAAATGCTGGATCAATTTAATTGAACTTATGTCAGAATTAGTTGAAGAGTTGGGTTAAATTGTTTATTAACGTTTATGAATGTAATAAAATTTGTCTAGCTAAAAATAAGTATCTTTGTTTACAATCCCAGACAATTTTTGTAATTCCGGGATTTCAGGATTCACAATGTTTCAATCATTCATTCAACATTCATAAAAATCCATAAAATCGTGGAGATATTCGGGATTCGGAAATTCAAAAATTTCAATTCCTGTTAATTGACGGTTTTGGTTTTTTTTTTAAATGTAGAAGCTTTTTTAAAAAAATTGGGTGGCTGCTGATTTTACGAACTCAGGAATTAACGAATTTCCCAAAATGACAAAAAATTGAGAGGTTTTTTTGTTTAGATCTCGTGCGGATTTCAAAAAATTTGCCTTTACTTATCCTCAATTCCGAAATCCCTCGATTAGTTCTATCACAATCGCGGAATTTCCGGATCAGAAAATTGGACGGGATCCCGGGATTGGAGGCCCTAATTGTAATACAGTGGAAACTCGATTTTACGTTCTTGCATTCTTCGTTTTCCCGCATGTACCGTTTATCCATAGTCTCATTTGATACCCATAACAATAATATTAAATAGTCCCGCATTAATATTATTCAATCACAAAATATATTATATTCTAAAATAAAAAAAAAGTTAAAAAAAAACATTTTAAGTATTATTTGAAGCTATACCGCATTGTCGGTTTTCTGAATTTTTGTGTTCTTAGGGTCCCTTGAAAAACGTAGAATCGGGGTTTCACAGTACTAGTATTACTGGATCCGGGATACCTCCTAATCAGGGTTGCCAGGCGTCCCTATTTGAGCGGGACTGTCCCGAGTTCAATCAACACATCCCAAGTCCCGCATTGCAAGTCCCTCTATAATCCCGACGTGTACATGTATCAAAGCCTTCGAAATAGTGAATGTCCCGATCTGTGATTTTGGAAATCTGGCAACCCTGCTCCTAATGGAGGTATATCAACAGATGTTTTTACACGACAACTGTTTTTTAGTCAGTCGTTCACCTCTCTTTTCCAAAAAAAGGTAGTAGGCGTAGAAGGATAAGCCTAGGACAAGACTAGTGGTTAACTAATCGCCCTTGCTACGCCTTGTTATGGAAGGTTGGGAGGGAAACTAAGACATCACAAACACCTTCGAACAGTATCTAAAAAATGTTGTTTGTACTGGGATTCGAACCTGTGAGATCCGGCACGGAAGCCAGCAACGCTAACCACTGCGCCATAGGACCCGACATCATATTAGCTAGATATTTTTAGTTTTTGTGAATGGTTAAAATAGTAAGTATTTTGAAATGCGAATGTACCCTATAGCAATGTTCCCGCTAGGGTGTCCCACCCCCAAAATGTACCCGCACACACTTTTTCATCCCCGCACAAGACCGCACACAGAAATATTGTAAAAATAAGTGTGTTTCACCAAATTTTTATACTTGCGCACACTTTTTATTTTGCTAAAAATTTACTGCTCACAGAAGTTGATGGTCCGCACACACAATGGAAAAATTAGAGGGAACGTTGCCCTATGGGAACTCGAAGGTTAATAATATATTTTTTTTATCTTACAATAAATCTGTGTTTGATTACGGTTGTATCTCAGAAATATTGAGTAAAACCTTTTCCCAGACTATAGCCACAATCTTCATTCTCACGGTCTTCCGATTCATCGACCAATAGCAGCATAACCTGTCCTTTACCGAGATGTAAAGGTAGGCAATTCTTCCATAACTAAACATCTTGCACACGTACTGGCATAAAGTACTAACAGAGATACTGCACATAATAAAATATCAAAAGTACGTTTCTCAAACAAGGCTCCAAGCAGAAATTCAAAAAGAAATATATAATATATACATTTTTATTAAATGTCTGCTCTTACTGTGGAGCGAGCATATCGACTGTGGAAAGGAAAAAGGACGTTACCCACAGTTTTTTCAAAACAACGTTTTTTCGATAATCACAATGTATCCAACTCAGTGACGTTCCTAGGATATGTGCCGCCCCTAGGCAGACTCCTAAAATAGCGCCCATTTTCTTTCATTCCTTCCCATTATTCTAAGAATAAATATACACATATATAAGTTCAAATCCTCTACTTACTTACACATACTCAAACAAATCTTTTGTCACTTATTCCGTTTTGCTTTTAGGTGATTCATAATATGTACCTTATTGACCAAGATCCTCACAAATAAATATAATCTAAAAGCTAACATTATCGTTCAATAATTATTATGAAAAAACAACTATTACCTTCACTACATATAGGGCTTGCAATTAACCGGACATAAACACTAACCGGTTTTCGGTTTTTTTCTGACAAATAAACCGGGTAACCGGTTTAAACCGAAATATCATGTATTTTGATTAGGTAGGTATGCAAAAAAAAAATTGTAGAAATTTTTCAATATTTGGCATAACAGCTAATACTCAAATTTCAAACAAAAAACACGACATTTATCTTAATGGGACTCTAGTTACCAACCAGTTTGCTATGGCAAAGTAACAATTACTATAACATGTGGAAAAATATTTTATGATAAAAAAATATACGTCAAATAAAAAAAATAGAGCTTGATTATAAAAGTCACCAAAAGAATGATGTTTAAATGAATTTAATTTTTAAAAAATACCAACTGGATAAGACAAGAAATCCAATGTTTAGACAAAAATAGAATAGAATACCAAAATATTCACTTGTCAAAAAATGTCAAATTATTTGAAAGAGTCATTTCTGTTCACAACATGGACAACTTTGAGACAGAAGTAGATTATTCTACAATATATATATATATATATATACATGTTTGTTGTATTTTGTGAATTGTTTCCTATATAACGCAGTAAATTCATTATAAAACATTTTTCTTTTTGTAAAAAACAATGAAAAATAAGAAAAGAGCATTTTTGATAGAACCCGGTTAACCGGGAGAAATAAACCGGTTTTCGGTTTTTTTCAAAACACGCGATAAACCGGTTAACCGGTTTCGGTTTAAACCGGTTTGGAAGCCCTAACTACATATAATAAAAAAATAATGTAAATTTTAAATGCACTTAAATAATATAAGTATCGAATCTTGATTTGGTATTTTGTTAATCAAAGACATTGAGGCATCATATTTATTCTAAATCAAATTCGTGTCAAAAATATTCAGTCATTTAAAAAATCTGAGATCATTTACCGCTCCTAGGCAACTGCCTATTCGCCTATGCCCTCGGGATGTCACTGATACAACTTGATACAAGTTCTATCAAAAGGATGTAAGCTGCAAATGCCGAATTAGTATCTAAATTTAGCTTTTAAGTTTGAAAAAAGATGGTCTTGTGAAAGTTGAAACCAAGAAAAAAGACTGAAAAAAAAGTTTTTCCTAGACAATTTATTTAATTAATATTAGATTACATCAATTAAACACCATTTAAGAAGCCTCCGTGCACTTCAAGGTTGTGTGTATTTCATAATTTGTATATGGTCAAAAATTATCAAAACACGTTTTTTGTGCCTCCTGTAACATTTGCTATGTGTGGGTTACGTCCTTATTCTTTTCCACAGTCGATATGGATTGCTATATGAGCTATCAAAACTGTTTTTTTTTTCAGATCAAAACAGTTACTCAACCTCTTATTTTCTGTAGAGAATAGGGATAAAAAGGATAGAGATTTTTTTATCAAATTCGACGGGTGACGTTTCTGTGACAACAAGTGTGTTCAAAAGAATGTTCTGGGACATTGTTCCCGAGACATAACGTAGATGTTCAGGATCATTTGTTCCCAGGTGAATGGCCAGCATCTAGGATAAGGTGGGGTAGATTGAAACGTCTTTGCTTCCTTCCTTATTAACCAATTAAGACATTGAGGAAAAAACATTACAGTGGTGTCTTATGGCGATAGCGATAGAATAAAGTACATTTATGTGCCTCCTGAAAACTGGTTCTTTTTGAAATAGTAGAAAAATTATCGACGATGTGGGGGGACGTCCAGCGTTCTACTACTTTTAGTTTTTCTCTGAACCATCTCAGGGAAGTTACAACATATTGAGTCTAGGGAACTATCATATAACGCCATTTAAAAAAAAACATTGCTTTGACGGATTTCTATAAATTATATTCAATAAAAGAAAATTAAATAAAATTACAACACCATTCATATGTCCTTTCTCTACTCACAAACAAAACTGAAATACAACAATTCCTTGAAAGAAAATCTGCGTTCAAATGCTGTATTATTATTAGATGTCAATTATTTCACATAAAAAACTGGTGCTCTAATTCGACGTACACAATATAAAAGGGTTACGCGCTTAATACTGTTGGGAAACGCTGTAATAAAGCATACTCGATCCACCACTCGGCAATCATGTAATGCGAGACGAGCACCAAAACCAAAAGTGGACAGGTCCATTTTTAATGTTTTTTTCTACATCGTCAAGTTAGACTTCTACATAAATTTATATTTAATTCCTATTACAACTGATATTTTTGCCGGAACGAAAACTGGAACCGAACCAAAAAATAAATCGTTTTTTTTCGGTTCACGCTAAAATAGGGTTTTAAGATTTTCAAATTCCTCGGTGAGCTAAAAAAAAAATAAACGAGTCACGGAGATGTTTTATTTTTACTTGAACCGGAACGAAAAAAATAGCGGTTCGATCCTTGGTATTTACACATATATCCAGCGGTGGGCTGCCAATATCTTAACAAGGGGCTCGGTAAATCTCTTCCATAATGTCTTCAAGTCATGGAATATAGACGATGCATAAACCGTGGCCCGCAAGCCACATGCGGTCAGCTAGGGTCTCTTTTATTATGCAGCCGAAGTTAATGTACATATTTTTTAAATAAATGAAAGGACAACAAAGTCTTGTTAAATAATAAAATTTAATCATCTACAGAAATGGCAGTTAGGTGCTGATTTTATTTGAGACAAATGACTTTCTTATCTTAACAAGGGGCTCGCCGGCCGCGCTGAAATTTATCAAGGGGCTCGTGCGAGCCCCCCCGAGCCCCCTCCAGCCCATCCCTGCATATATCTATTTAAATAGAGAACAAGTTGCCGTCAAAATTTGAAAAAAAAAAATGGTCTTTAGGTAGTTTTGAAACTGAGATCCTCATATTATTAAAAAATCAATTCGTAGTCGGAGTATTTTTTTTACACTGCTCTACAGCTCTGGATTTAACCGGCGATCTTTGACTTACACCTTTATTCCCCGCCGCAAGATACGCCGGCAAATTGTCTTGATGTCCAGACGGCGGATGTAAGGCGAGAGTACTCGATTTTTTTTTATCGCCCGCGGTACGAAATTATCTCAAAAAGCGGTTTTCTGTCTGGTGTATGGACGATAACCAGTTTTCGACGCGATGATTCACATTGAATTGTGAAGAAATGAAATATTGTTTCGTCGGTAAAACATGGAGTAGCCGTTGAATTAGGCAACGGCCGCCGCTGCTGAGTAGCAGAGCACCGGGTTGGCGTAATACCGTCACTGCAATTAAATAACGGGCGGGCTAATAATTCACAAAGGTGATATTGTTAATCATATTCATTTTTTTTCTTCGCTCGGCACTGTCAAATTATTATTGCTAGAAAAAAAAATTAAATATAAGTTGTCTCATAAGTCTTTTTACGGTAGCGAATCATAGCACCTGACGAAGACTCATAAAAATCATATTGACTGTGTAATGGAAAAAGGTCAAAACCCACAGTTTTTTCAAAACAGGTTTTTTTCAATAATCACAATGTATCAAACTTGATACTCGTTCTATCAAAAGGAAGCAAGCTGCAAATGCCAAATAAGTATCTAAATTTCTCTTTTAAGTTTGAAAAAGATAAGCTTGTAAAAAATTTAAGCCAAGAAAAAGACTGAAAAAAAAGTTTTTCCTAGACAAATTCTTTAATTAATATTAGGTTATGTCAATTAAACACTAGTTTAGAAGTGTCCGTGCCCTTCAAGGTTGTGTATAATTCATAATTTGCATATGGCCCAAAATCATAAAAACACGTGTTTTGCGCCTCCTGTAAAATTCGATATGTGTGGGTTACGTCCTTTTTCCTTTCCACAGTCGATATATGTACTTAGCTTCGAGAACATATGCTTGCGTCGGATAATGGAGGTGATGTAGTTTGATTTAATGAGAAATTCGAAGATAAGGGAACGTACAAGACAGCGCCCCGTCACGTCAGTGGTTGTGGAAAGACGTTGGAACTGGCTCGGTCACTTGCTCCGGAAAGCCTTAATCCTGCCTTCATCTTCTTCCGACCGGTGGGATTCCGACGCCCTGGACGTCCGTCGGGTATTATTCATAGGATGTACTCGGTGGAACTGAAGGATGCTGGCATGTCATGAATGGAGGAAGCAAAGCGATTGGCGGGAGACAGGGAAACATGGAGATGCTGCGTGGCGGCCATATGCTCCACATAGAGAGCGAATATGGTCAAAAAAGAAGAAGAAGTCACGTATTTTTCAGTATAAAAAATATAAAACCCATAAATATGCGTAAATCTTACACAAAATACAAATACTGTCAAGCTTATTGTATCAAGCGCCAGTGTTCACTAGGGTAGTGCTTCCAACCCTGGAGTCCGCGACCCCCTGAGGGGCCACAGGTTTCCTCCAGGGGGGGCCGCGGCAGAACATGTTTGGTATTGAAGGGAGCCGCGGAATTATTTTTTTTCCGATTTAGGGGGCCGCGGTATGATTTTTTTTGGAAAGCTAGCGTATCCAATCCGAAACCTATTTGGGGATCCCGGAATTAAAAACTCAACATAAAATCGTGTATAAATTCGGGATTCGGGATCGAAAAATTCCAGGATTTTTTGTCGATTTTAACCCAGGAATTTACGGAATTCCCAAAATTTAAAGACGCAAGAACTGTTTATATCTCTTTCAAGTTTTTCATTGTCAAAATCCAGGAATTTGCGGAATTGCCAAAACGAACAAATTTGGGACCATTTTTTAGCCCCCGCGCAATTTTTTCAATCCACAATCTCGGGAATTCCATAAATTTCTGTTTTTTTTTTTAAATTGGAAAGCCTGGAAGAGTTAAAATTTTAAAAATGGTTTCTTGTCTTTTTATTTAAGGAAATCCGTAAATTCTCAGGATTTCACAATAGCCGAATTTCTATACGGTTTTATGGTGAAGGTTCGATCAATTAACTGGATCAAATAGTGCCCATACAAAAATGATGGATATGTCCCATAAATATGTTTATATATATGAATATATAGGCGACAGTGAAACACAAATTTTCTCCTTAGTCGGTTAGTTTATGGAAAAATTCCAAAAACCAGGTAATACATTTTAAGGGGATGCAATAATTTATAACATTTCATAATTGTCTATGTATTTTTTAGTTTCCTATTCTGTTGCTATCTCTCTAAAATATTGGGAAACAATTCTCAGTATATATTTTTTTTTATATTAATAAAAAAAATAACACCTTTATTAACACGATGGCGTCATAGCTTAATTTTTTTTAGTAATTTCCCGATTTAACTCGTACATCGTTATGTTAATTTGACAAAATTCAAAACTTTTACCTCTGTTCATTGGAGTAACGAATAAATTCTTCCATGAAATCTATCAAAAATAATTTAATTATAGTCTATGAGAAATGACGTAAAAACAAGAATAAAAAAATCACTATGCGGACATGTTATGCATGAAGTCGATAGCTAATAAATTTTTATTGATTTAGTACTGCGTGTTTTAAAAACAAAAATAAATTAATTATACATAATTATCACACAAAAGAATGAATAGTGGCTAAATGACGTATCTCGGTAGTGTGTTCGTTTCTGACGACATTAATATCGACTGTGAAAAGGAAAAAGGACGTAACCCACAAATTTTACAGGATGCGCAAAAAACGAGTTTTGATGATTTTGGACCATATGCAAATTATGAATTATACACAACCTTTAAAGTGCACGGATACACCTAAACTGGTGTTTAATTGACATAATCTAATATTAATCAAATAAATTGTCTATGAAAAACCGTTATTTCAGTCTTTTTTCTTGGTTTTAATTTTTTACAAGACCATCTTTTTCAAACTTAAAAGCTAAATTTAGATTTTCAGCTTGCATCCTTTTGATAGAACGTGTATCAAGTTGAATACATTGTGATTATCGAAAAAAAAGATGTTTTGAATAAACTATGGGTTACGCCCTTTTTCCTTTCCACAGTCGATATGAATTCTCAATGAAACATTTTAACTTGCTTCAGTGGTGTCAGTCATTTTAATTATGAAGTAGGAATTTTAACTACAGGTGGCTTATTTTTTGTGTATAAATATAATTTCTCGAAAAATATTGTATGTATTTGTTTTTGAAAATGCCGCCCTCAAAAATGTGCCGCTCGGGGGCGGACCGCCTTTACCGCACCACCCTTGCTACACCACTGACTTGCTTTTAAGACACAATAATGTATGAATGAAAGATGGGTCGTGTCCGTGGTGCAGTGGTCAACGTCGTTGGCTTCTGTAACAGATCTCAAGGGTTCAGTTCTAGAACAAACATCATTTTTTCAATTTGATTTTCAGCCGATTTATAATTTCCCACCCGCCATTCCAATTTTTCGACGGTTTTATGTGTAAAGCACGTGTTAATTAATGTTCAACAATAGAGGTTGAGCAGTTGAATAATGAACAATTCTCGTAAACATTTATATAAACACCATTCGAAGTCCATTGGCTCGATTTTGGGAAGAGACAATATTTTATATTACACAAAAAATATTACCCAAAAACGTGTTTTAGTCGAGTTTTTGGAATAGCAAAGAAACGCGTGTGTGTCGATACATTGCTTGGTGTATGTTCCAAGACTGGCGCAAATGGACGACAGACATAGTCTATATGAATTTGGGCATCCCTGGATGAAGGCGACGCGACAATTTCCCGCCAAAAAGTGTCACGACAAAATGGCGGTGTGGCTGGTCGCGCAAGATGGACGACCTGTTCGAAAATGGAGCACCGACGGCGGGTGCTTCCGCTGCGGAAAGCGTTACGAGATATTTACGGACGTACCTGCCTCACCATTGTCTGTGTAAGTTCCATTTAGGAACAGGTAAGTTTCGGGACGGACGCAGGTATTTTTTGCCATATCCATATACTATGTAAGTATTGCTTTAAAATTAACTATAGTTTTACGATAAATGACAGTAATAAATATTCATCGTGATTGATTATGTGCGCTCACGATGTGAATCACATTGAGCATTTCATATGTTGATATTTTTATAAGAACTGGTTGTTATCCAGACTTAAGTTAAATTATTTTTTTGAGTGAGTTTTTTTGTGTCCGAAAAAATCTTGCACGGAAGAATCCGTTCACCGTATTGTCTTTACCAACGTTCCCTCTAACCCGAAGGGTTAGCTGCGCAGAAATTTCAAAGGCTGCGCGGACCGATCAAATATTGATTGAACAACTATCTTACAGTGCGCGCCAACCCAGAATGAGTGCGCGGGGGCTTCCCAACTGCTGTGCGGCCGCGCAGCTTAGAGGGAACGTTGGTCATTACACATATTTTACGCACATAATTTTGTCATATAAAGACAGCACCATGCAGCTATTCATGGTGCTAAAATAAATGAATCGCGAAATTAGCATCAATAATAACATACTTATTGGTTCAATTAGCATTTGCTTGGTATGAATCTGTCATAAGGTAAATAAATAGCAATATTTATCTCTACTTGAATCATAAAATATATTTAGTTGAGTTAAAATATAGAATTGTAAATTAAATCAATACAATTGAGGCCCTTTGATGTATTCTATTTATATTTTAAAGGTGGAAATAAAACCTTAAGCAGCCCTGAAAGGAGACAACCATTAAATGGTGGTACATTTTAAAATGGCGCACGGCCTGAAATGGCGGGAATTCACGTTGTGCCTGTTCACAAAAGGAACACGCAGAGCGAGAGAGAGCATAACCCCGTAGAATTTAATAAAGCGGGACTTCGGAGTTATGTCATTCATTCATGCCTTCGGTGGAATGCCCTCGTTCGGGAGTTATATATGCTATATACATGCTCACTTCTACCAGCGTTTCAAACAGTGTGACTAAGGTTTTTTTATTATAGTGACGTCACACCGCTGAGGTGGTGTGCGAGGGGGTGTACTTAAATGACATGACTGGTGGGGGTCGATCCGGTGACGTGAATAAAATTCAGAGAGGGCTTACATTGTCGGTTAAGTTTTACGATTAAAGAATAAAACACTCTTTGTACTGATTTCGCATTTATTTATTAATATTAGGACTGGTGTCGCTCATCATGAGCATTTCCAGCTATGTGATATATATTTTATTAATACATGATGATTAATAATACATAAACAAACGACACTGACAACCTTAGAGGTGTATCAGATAATACAATTTACAGCAAACAAAATAAATATAATTCTTGAAATTACTTTCAATGCAAATCTGTAGGCATTCCTACGGGTTTATCTATTTCGCCAGCAATGGCTTTAAACTTGGTGATACATTTATTTTATTAAAAACACAATATTCCTTTGTAGTTTATTTAATAGGTCAGGACCGGTTTCGCTCATTACGAGCATTTTCAACTGATCAGTCAACAACTCAGTTGACAATGACAATTAAATAAAGTGGAATAAAGTACAAAGGAATATATTGTTTTTATTAATATAATGCAGTGGTTTCCAACTTTTATGTTACTGCGCCTCCCTTTGAAGAAAAAAACATCTTCGCGCCTCCCCATCATTTATTTCATGTACTAAAAAAGACACGTGGAATCGCTGATATAATGCCTTTCCACCAAGTATTGACAATGAACACCCTAAAAGTGATACATTTATTTACTAATCGTCAGTTCAAGTTCATCCATGCACTTGAACGCCCGAAGATGCCGGAAGGCGAAACCCGGGTCGTTATTGACAAAACATGTGTGATTGTACATAATTTGTACGATTCAAATTTAATATATTATTTTTTTTCAATTTTTTAAAAAATATAATTGACATTACAGCTTACGCCAATGCGTCGAATATTTTTTAAGTTGAAAGATCATACGAGATATACTCGATGAAAATTTTTGAAAGTCACATGAGATTGACTCAAGGAGAATTGACTTCACAAACACCCATGTCTTAGATCTCAAATTGAAATTGAAAAATTCCAATTTTGACATTGACCTTACCGGGAATCGAACCCGGACCCACCTGATCGGTAGAGCAAGCTCTTACCAACTAGACTAAAGCGGGTTGAAACAAAATATTGAAATTCCACGAAAATCTTAAATTAAAAAGAGTTGCATAGTTGTACTATTGTTATCTGTAGGTCAACTAACGCTGGTCATGCTACACCAACACAATGTTTTCCGTCTTCCAATTGACGGCTTGTTGGAAAAATGCGTGTTTCTTGGCAAGAAACAATTTGCTGCAAAGGTTGCAGAGCCACTCATCAATTCAACCCCGTCCATTTTTCATTATGTCCGACGGGCCACAGTGCAGCGCATTTACTATCTAATTTCCTCAGCCCTTAACAAAATGAAGGGCAGACGTTGTGGCGAGAAGGCAAATTAGGCCCGGGATCCGGTGATCAATTTATGGTGAGCCTATTTCCACGCGTGTCCGCGTCGTGAATTTTCTATTTCGGAAAGCGATACATCACGTAGCCTGATGTACAATCTAGAGTGAACATAATTTGATTAAAATATACCGGCACCTTTCTGGCAGAAGTTGGTATCTTACAAAACTGACAACAATTTAGTTAACCCTCCAGAGACGAGAGCTTTTTTTCGACAAAATAAGTATTTTTTAAGCTATATTGAAGTCACGGATAACTTTTATTCCTAACAAAAAAAGGCAAAGCCGTTGTATACGTACCCTGCATGACTATGTGGTCATGCTTATCCTTTTATTACCGTTTAATATTGTGTACGGACAGTAGTAAGAACGAGCGTCACCGTATGGGCACGCAAACATTCGGGGTTGAAATATAGCTAGACGTGAATTTTTTAAAAATATTTACAATTTGACCTCTTTAGATCAACATAATTTCAATACAAATATGTTAGCAAACGAACTGTAAATAATTTGATGTTTTGATAAAAAAAATAACTAACAGTTTCAAAAAATCCATTAAAAAAAACAGAAATTCAAAAAATCGCATGTGCTTTTGGTGGCCGTTTCTGTCCTTACGGCTGACGACTAACTGAAGTCTGTACCCTTCTTAACCAAATATGAGTGAAAGCAACGATATTCAAGTAGAAAAGGATGAATAGTGGGATCGATAGACTGCGGTGTTTACTGTGACCATATGGTCACGCTCGTTCTTGAAGGGTTAAGTATACAAATAGATCCGTTGATAGAAATTCTTTGTCTTCAGTTGATGCATTGATCACACTGGTTTGCTAAAAAAAGCATTGTTTGGTAGGTAATTATTATTAATGCTGATTAAAGGCAATCAATTGTCTCTTATTATTAATTTTAAACTATTTCTTTCTTTGGCCATGTTCGCTCCCTATGTGGAGCATATGGCCGCCACGCGGCACCTCCATGTTTCTCTGTCTCCCGCCAATTGCTTTGCTCCTCCCATGACATGCCAGCTGCCCTCAGTTCCGGGACGCCGGAATCCCACCGGCCTATGATATGATGATATCGGACTATGTTAGAGACCCTCATTAATTGGAGTCTAGATACAAATAATTGTGAGAATAACCCCGCAGACATAAATATGTTCATGCCAGGTGCCATGGCTCGCAACAGTAAAGCAGGACTGTCAAGATTCATGTGTTGAGCACGAGACACACGGTTTTGACCGAGTACAGTCGAGTACATTAAAGTAATTAATACCTACCAACAAAAAAAAATATAGTCGTTTGTAGTATTACAGACCCAGTTTAATTGGTTTCTAGATCGTAATAATTGTGAGAATAACCCCACGGACATTAACAGAATTTAAATAAATGAATAATTATACAGTTACCATTGTCACCCTATACCAATGGGCCCCAAGTACCGAGGGCTCGACGTTTCACGCAAAATCGAAGGGAATTAACTAAACAACAATAATATCCTACAAAATTACCCTTTCGCATGCCATCCTAAAAGATTCACCAAGTTTACCGACCACCACAAAAGTCGGCCTATCTTTTTTGTTATTTATAAATCCACTTTTGGTCTTTTTGGTCTATTTCGGGAACGATTTATTGCTTATAATACAATTTTGGTTTATTGGCGGCCTAAATTATCTTTCCAAGTTCGATGGATCGATTTGGTGTAAACAGAATCACAATTTACCCTTCAAGCCTAGAATGACGTGCAACAGCAAACAATATTGTTTTTGGTGTCCATTTATAATTACAAAATTTCACTGATTTCATTCAAATAACTTGTATTATTATAAAGATTTGATCGAAAAACTATCGTCGATTAACGACTGCTAGAATAGTATAGTTCTATCTATGAAAACGTATCTATTTACTCAGGTAACTATCGACTATTTACCGAATTCCCGAAATAAAATGACGCATGACACTTTTTTAGCTCATTCCGGAATTTCCGAATCCAAAAACACAGGAATTTCTGAATTCCCAAAATGATACGACGCAAGAGATTTTTTTTTTTTTGCTCTTCCCGGAATTCCAAATCCAAAAACCTTGGAAATTCTGAATTCCCAAATAAAAACGACGCGACAGCTTTCATTTTTTGCTCTTCCCAAAATTCCAAATTCGAAATTCCTAGGAATTTCTAAATTTCCAAAATGAAACGACGTGAGAATTCATTTTTTTAGCTTTTACAAGATTTTTAATTTAAAAAACGCAAGAATTTGCAGAATTCCCGATATAAAAAAAAATGGAACCTTTTTTAATTGAGAGATCCCAGGATTAATACTATCACAAAATTGGACGGAATCCCAGGATTGTAGGTCCTAATGAGCAGCCCACCGTCGCCTAACACCACAAACAGACGTACATCGAAAAGAGAACAACGGCCATTTCGGGGAATTTCGAAAGTGAAGGATAACAGACAATTAATATGTATCCAATAACTATAATAATCTAAATGCAGTACAAAGCATGGAATTGTTTATGACGGCAACATTCGGAAAGCTGATTGAACGAAACAGTGCATGCAATTCATTTTTTTTTTCGCCAAGGCTAACAAAAAAAAACTCACACAGTAAAAGCCCAAGTGTCCAATGTATAAATTTAAAAATAAAAATTTAACATCATTTATATTAACTGTCGCGCAGTCGAGTGGTCAACATCGTTGGCTTCGGTGTTACGTACGTCGCGTGTCCGAATCCCAGTACGAACAGTTTTATATAAATTGATTTTACAATCGATTTATGATATTTTGTACGAAGGTATAGATCTAGGATGCCCAACTGAAATCACTTGGTATCTATGTCCGCTCCCAATGTGGAGCATATGGCCTCCTAATGGAGTCATCCTAACTGTTTGTTTTATCACTTTAAGGGTGTTCACTGTCAATACTTGGTGGAAAGGCATTATATTAATAAAAACACAATATTCCTTTGTACTTCATTCCACTTAATTTAATAGGTCAGGACCGGTTTCGGTCGTTGCGAGCATTGTCAACTGACCTATTAAATAAAGTGGCATAAAGTACAAAGGAATATTGTGCTTTTATTAATGTTTGTTCTTTCTTTATTGTTGATTAATAATTTGCGAATGGAGTTTTTATAATTTTTACAATGTGTATGTAAAACTTTACAATTTCATCAAATCTGTAGACATTCCCATGGGTTAATCTTTTTCGCCAGCAATTGCTTTAAGCTTAGTGATACATTAATTTACTAAGCGTCAGTTCAAGTTCATCCGCGCACTTGAACGCCTGAAGATGCCGGAAGGCGAAACCCGGGTCTTAAGTGACAAATCTTCTGTGAATGTATATAATTTTAACGATTCAAATTTAATATTGAAATTTCACCAAGCACCTTCAGTCGAAATCTTAAAATTTGTACATGATTATTGATTTTGACATTTTATGATTATGAAAACTGGCGCATTTGTTTCCCGAGTTTAATAAATATTCGTTGTGGGGGGGGGGGACAATAGTTACGAAACTTGGGTGCGAGCCATGTTTAATGCTGTCACAGCTGTGATCACATAGGATGAGAAGATCTTTAAAATTCGTAGTACAATTATGTCACGGAAATTCTCCAATTAATCAAGTAAAAAAAAAAAAAAACCAACAGTTATGACAGTATACTGTCCGCGAGAGTTGTGCCAAAAAAAAAAATAAGCAAATTATGAGGAGTCACCGTGACTCGGATGCTTTGGTGTTCCCAGAAACGAAGGCTTAAAATTACATATTGCAGGGGTTCCCAAACTGTTAAAAACTGGTTTTCCGAGAAAACTTGGAATTTTTTTACACGCTGCAAAGGTTGCTAAAAATTCGAACGTTTATGACTTGTAATTTTAATAAAAACGCAATATTCCTTTGTACATTATTTATCTCACTTTATTTAATAGGTCAGGACCGGTTTCGCTCATTGCGAGCATCGTCAATTGATTTGCATTGTCAACTGACAACTTGTAATTTTGATTGCCCGTAACTTACATAAATTAAAATCGTAGTCCGGATAATTTATCGTCCGCAATTCACCGCCATCGGTAAGCCGCTAGCACAGGGGTTCCCAAACATTTTCGGTTTCCGGCGCCCTTTAAATATCAGATTTTTTTTTGCGGCGCCTTAAGTCAAAATATTGGTTATCTCATGGCAAACTTTATGATACTAATTGTTTTTCATAATTTCCAATTCAGAAACTCATATACCTTTCATTGATATACCTATCCTAGACTGTGCCGGGCTAGCATATTTTCGTAAAAATTTGGCGGTTACTTTGTGGAAGTTTTTTTAAGAATGCGCGCAACGGTCAACAGCGACATCTACTTTTTTAAATTTATGTCCGCTCTCAGTTGAATTGAGCATTCCTTATTATGGTATTTCACTAACAGTTATCTGTAAAAAAAGCGGGGAGTCAGTGGAGTGCTTTAGTAGTGACATTTTATTATTTTCCAATAAATAAATCTATCTCAACCAAAACACACTATTTTTTTTTCAAATATAGTCGGCGTTAACGATAAGTAAAAGATTAATTTCTTTTTTTGACATTTAACAATTCTCCATTTGATGGTTACTATTTCAGCATTTAACCATCTACGAAAACATATATCAATTACAAAAATGTTTGTAAATAAGTCACTTAGTAAGATATCTTAAATATAGGTGTTTGCCGCGTGTGTGGTCGAGTGGTCAACGTCGTTGGCTTCGGCTACGGAGGTCACGTGTTCGAATCCCAGAACGGACAGTTTTATAAATTGATTTTTCAATCGATTTATGAATTTCTGTCCGAAGGCATGGATGTATGTGATGTCTTTAATTCCCCCCTCCCACCCATCCTATCCTATGAACGGGGCGTATCGAGAGTGATTAATTAAGCCACTAGTCTTGTCCTAGCCCTATCCTTCTATTTCTACTCTCTTTATTAATAGAGAGGTTGAGCAACTGAGTAACGAGCAGTTCTCGTAGATATACTTATGTTGAGATAAACTCTATTATGAGACCATATGCTCCACATTGGTAGACCGTTGCACTCACCCTTAACATCTCCATGCCCATGATGCAATCGTAAATAGTTGAGTCATTAAATCATTCAATATTTTTCTTAATATTGTCAATAAGTATTTATCATTTTAGGTATTCTAGCATATATACATTTTAAAATTATTTTTTAACTTCTAACTTAGGTTTAAATACTGTCAATAAACAGTGAAACTGAGATGCCATCGTGGCAAGACGTGATTTTTTTAGAATGGCATGTTACGGGTTGATATAAAATTAAACTTGATAAATTTACAGTCTTCATGTCAAGAATATTTTATTTATTAGCCCGGTTTCGAAAAAGAAGAGAAAAATACAAAAAAATCTTCGTTAAAATTTCAAGATTTTCGAAGTGTCCTATGGCAGGAAGAGTTTGGGAAACTCTGACTTATTGTTTTGATATTATTATTACTGGCATATGTGAGAAAAAAATGTGTGTTTAACTGGAAAATTGGTTTTAGAAATATATCATTCTTAAAAAAAAAAAAAAAAAAATTTATACGACAGCACAAGAATTAATTGCGACATTTATATACCCGCGTGCAGTTTTAAACGATTTTATTTTACTTTTGTATACTTTCTTTTCCATCGTAGCTGAATGGTCAACAAAAGCTCGATGACATTCGTAATATGAATTAGGATATCGACTGTGGAAATGAAAAAGGACGTAACCCACAGTTTTTTCAAAACAGGTTTTTTTCGATAATCACAATGTATCAAACTTGATACACGTTCTATCAAAAGGATGCAAGCAGTCAATGCCGAATTAGTATTTAAATTTAGCTTTTAAGTTTGAAAAAGATAACATTGTAAAAAATTAAAACCATGAAAAATACTGAAATAAAGGTTTTCCCTATACAATTTCTTTAATTAATATTAGATTATATCAATTAAACATTAGTTTAGAAGTCTCTGTGCACTTCAAGGTTGTGTTTATTTCATAATTTGCATATGGCCCAAAATCATCAAAACACGTTTTTTATGCCTCCTGTAAAATTTGCTATATATGGGTTACGTCCTTTTTCCTTTCCACAGTCGATATGAATTAGGATAGGATGTACATACAGGTGTTCGAACCCAGTGCCGGACCCAGAAATTATCTCAGAAGGGTGCCATGCAATTTGAAAATAAACATGGTACATAAATAATATTAGTAAAAACACAATATTCCTTTGTACTTCATTCCACTCTATTTAATATGTAATACATTAAAAAATAATATGTATATATAAAAAATAGTCAAAACATAATTATGTATGTATTCTATAAAACATAGTAATCTTAACAATTAAAGAGCCTATTTCACAATAGTTTTTTTAATAAATTAGAAAAATAGAAAATAAATTCTCCTTATTGGGGGCATGGCCCCATGCCCCTCCCCGGATCCACCAATGTTTGAACCAGGGCTGTGTAGTCGAGTAAAAAAGAGACGACTCCGAATCCGGTTTTAAATAAAAACCGACTACGAATTGATTTTTTCAAATATTTCCTTATAATTAACGTATGTAGATGTATACCATCAAATTATTCTAGTAACTAGAGAAGATTCAACAATCAATATGATGAATAGACCAGTACTTCCCAAACTGGGGACCGTTCTGTGAAACGTTTGGGAAGAACAAGAATAGACTAACGATTTTTCAATATCTTTAAATTATTTTTCTCAAGTTTTTACGACTCCGACTTAATGATATCAGTGGTCCAGTGGTCAACATCGTTAACTTCCGTAACGGATCTTACGGGCAACATTTTTTGGTTCGATTTCTGTTCGAAAGCATGGGTGTTTGTGATGTCAATTTCCTCCCATTCTCTTAACGATGCTTAGCGAAAAAGATTAGCTACCCATGTCTAGCCCTATCCTTCATCCCTACTATCTTCGGAACAAGAGATTAAGCAACTAAGAAGCAAGCAGTTCTCGTAGAAAAAATAAATCCGTTTCCGATATTTCTGTATGCATTGAATACCTATATTGAAATCCCTAAACCCGAGACGTAACAACTTTGTATCTTATTATGAAGGTAACCAATTACCTTTTCTTCCAACACGAACTCTCTCTGAAGCATAGCTATCATCATCAGTGTTTATCAGGAATGTTACGATGGACGTAGAAAATTGGTGTTCTTAACACGAAGTAATCTATTATAAGTAATCATATACAGACAAAGCACTAACAAGACACCGGTTCAATATTGGTTTGTCCTATATCCATAGTTTCGTAAGCAGTTTTTTTTTCTTTTTAAATGCTGGAACTCACTTATTGTCAAAAAAAAATTTAAATCCATGTCCAATGATTATGTGGAGCGTATGGCTTCTTAATGGAGATATTTCAACAGCGGTTTTTTACGAGAACTGTGTGTCACTCAGTTGCTCAAACTTTCTTTCTTACTACACGAAAATCTAAATCGCCTACAGCAGCTGCATAACAATCGTTATAGGGTCCAAAATTATGTTTTCTCTCTTCAAATACTTAAACTCGTGCATTTATTGTTTTGGATATACAATATAAAGCATGGGTGTCCAACCGGTAGATCGCGATCGACCAGTCGATCACAAAGAAAAATTTGGTCTATCCCGAAAGCTTCGAAAAAATATACAATTTAAATATAAAATATACAAAAATACTATGATTTAATTATTTTTTAAGCACATATCTATCTAATGATATTTATTTTGCATTTAAAATAAACATATCTAAGCTTGAAGAAGGGAAAAAACCCTAAATAAAATTTCTTATAAGAATCATGTTAGAAGTCGATCGCGAGAAAACTTATCTTAACATTTTATATGCGGGCGTTATTTAGTGATTAGAGCAAAAATATATTACATTCTTATAATCAACACAACTTCTAAGCCAAACAATATTTTCGGCTGAAATTTTCAAAGAAATCATATGTGACATTTAATCAATAAAAATAAAATGAAAACATTTTGAATACATCATAATTACACTACTTTTCTAAGCTGAATATAAAGACCTGTTATTAATTTAGTAGATAGCACTCCACTTGTTATCAATATGAAATATTCAAAATATTCTGTATAAAAAATAACATTAATCAATACCATACAATTATATAAATAATTATAGCATAAAATCCTCATTCCTACAAATTTACAATCAATGAAAGTGTGAAATCTGATGCCCTAAATATTCGAGAAACATGTGTCGCCTTTAAAAAAAATACTATGTGTGAAGGAACATTCGGGGCATAATAAATTATGAGGTTTATTGCGTATTGTCAAAAAGGGTCACTTACCGCGGCAGTTATTTTGAAGAAACTATTAAATTATGAGTCAATATACCAACAAAACTGACAGATAAACGTATTTATACGTTTCCCGCCTATAATGTGTTAAGATCTCTAGAAAAGTCGATCACTGGTTGGACACAGCGGTGGGCTGCCAATACGTTAACAAGGGGCTCGCTTAATATCAAAGTAATTTATCAGTCATGTGCAATTATATGAAATATTTTTAAATTAGCAAACGATTGTTACTTAATACACTTAAAATATGCAACAATATGCAGTTAACCATAATCTTATCAATGTAAATGGCTATAAATATACTACTGTGTACACTGGAAGCTGTCGTAGATAGTATGTCAGAAATTGCAGTTATGTACTTATTTGATCTGAGAATATTGTTTTCTATTAATTTAACAAGGGGCTCGCCGGCCGTGGTAAAATCTAACAAGGGGCTCGCGCGAGCCCCTCCGAGCCCCCTCCAGCCCACCCCTGGTTTGACACCTTTGTCTTAGACTTAGAGAGAGCATTGGTTATGTATTATTATTAAAATGGATATCGAACGAACCAATTTTGTTCAGGTTGAACGTTGGCTCGCACAGGGTCACTGCAAACGAACATTGATTTTTTCCAAATGTCAGCGGAGAAAATTTGATGCAAATGTCAAAGAGTGAGATCATTTTATTAGAGACAGTAATTAGAAACCTTTTGGGAATTTGATGCGACATCGCTTCAAAGCATATAACAGCATGAAATAGGTTTCACAAAATGAGGGGGTGTCTGCTATTCCAAAAAAACTTAAATACAATAAGGGTTTTTGGATTACCTTACGATCATTGTTTTCTGTTTGTTCATATGTTAAGGGTTTGATAACGAATTGCTCTACTCTACCATTCTAATCTGTGGGGATTCCCATGGGCTAATTCTTTTCACCAGCAATGACTTTAAACCAAGGGTCACCAAACTTATTGAGAAGCAGGCCGAATTGAACTTTTTAAAAACTAAGGGGGCCGGAAGACAAATAAATTCTTACTGGAACCCGATCAGAATATTATTTCATTTTATGTGAAATAAATGAGGATATTCGAGAAATTTTTGAGTAAACAAACATCTGGTTGTCTCGTCTCCAATTTCTATTCAACTTCCTTCACTTTAAGTCCCCTACCAGATAGTTGAATGACAATTGATGATTTCAAATAAATAGTTGTCGTGAATTCACAACTTAATCATGAAAAATTATATTTCTTATAGGAATAATTTCTATATAAAAATCCAGAACTTTTCGCGGGCCGGATGAAAATCTTCGGCGGGCCGTAGTTTGGTGACCGCTGTTTTAAACTCAATGATACATTTATTTATAGTATAAACACGAAACATTAATTTACTAAGCGTCAGTTCAAGTACATCCGTGCACTTGAACGCATGAAGATGCTGAAAGGCGAAACCCGCGTTGTTAGTGACAAAATTTATGTGAATGTACATAATATATTTCTTTCGACTTATACGAAGCCAAAATGAGAATTCCACCATTCTTGAGAATGTGAATCTAAATGTACCTGATTATTTTTTGAGAAATCGTGGACATGAATTGTTTGTTCTCCCAAGGTGTAGAACCAACCTGCCAATGGGGATGCCACTGGAGAGAGCTTTAACGGTGTTCAACAATATTGCTTCGGATTTCGATATATTCCACGTAGACGTGGGTGAGTTCCGACGAATACTATTTTTTACTCAGTTGACTTCCTTGCTATTTTTTTTCTACTGATTTTAATAGTAAATTGTACTATTTTTTTTCTTCATTGTAAAAGTTTTAAATTTATAATTTGTCAACCTTTTGCAATGTTAATTAATTAAATAAATAAATAATTTGAACGATACAAATTTAACAATGTGTATAATTTCTTAATGAGTCTATTAATTACAAGTTAATAAATTAAGCTGCTGTGCAGATGTGCGAATCAGCAGCCAACGTTGCAAACGTCAGAGTTACGTTCAATCTACGCGTAAGACGGCATTAGGACTTGAGTTCGCATTCGAGACGTATGCCACAATTACAATGGAATTATAAAGGATGTAACCAATAGGCCCTGTCTGCAAGAAGCATTGGTATACCCAAAGAGATGGACATTCTTATACCAAAAATACATTTTAAATACGGCCCTTTATTTGAAACTTGTGGCACGCCTAAGTGTTAATAATAACGCTTCTGTTACCAGACCAAAGATCAAATAAAAGTAACAAAAAGGGTTTAAGACGATGCTGTATATGTATTTATTTATTTACTGAATAAGTGAAGAGGTAATAGGTATTCAAAATAAAATAAAAAAAATAATAAACTTACTCTAGAATTACAGTGGTACGAAACCTTGGTAAAGGTACGCGTGAATTTTTTTTTTATTCCAATAATTAGTGTTTTTTTCTGTATAACGCGGTGCAACGGCGTTCCGGCACCTTTTTTTCTCGGCGTAAGTCAATATTCACAAAAAAAAAATGAAAACATGATTTTCGGATCTTGTATTGATTGATGTGTTAAACTTTCCGAGAATTGTCAGAGCTAAGTTTAGAGCTAGAAGATCTTAACTGTGATGCCAATAAGAACCTTTATAGGCTGTAGGCGATCTGCGTTTTGGTGGAGTTACACTTCAGGAAACAAAAAGAAAGTTTGTGCAACTGAGTAACAATAAGTTCTCGTAAAAAACACTGTTGAAATACCTCCATTAGGAGACCATATGTTCCACATTGGGAGCAGACATGGATTAAATATAAATGTATATTAATATTAAGTTAACGCGGAATTAGTACAAAAGATTTTTTTTTTGTTGATACAATACTCTTCCATCAAGTATTGACAGTCAACACCTTAAAAGTGGTTTTTGAAAACATGGCAAATTAAAATGATCAAATCCCGCTGGCTGTTACCCGCTGCATTTTCAAAGGATATGTAAATATTTGACAGGAGCTGCATTCCTAGATTCAGGCAGCGAGCGTCGAGGATCAACATTCTTGTGCAGACCCTTAAGGGAATTATTATTGAAGAACATGGGTTTTAGATTCCTCGGAATTAACTGAAAATTCACTGCTTCCAATACACGTCACTTACGCAACGAGCGGCGTAATCAAGACTTAATGACGATAGACAATGTTCAGCTTTTAAAACAACGACATCTGTTAATGAAAACGATTAATAAATATTTTTTTTACAATCATTCGCGAATTTGACAAAATCTGGCAAGCTAGAATTTTAAAAACATCTCAGTTGATTAAGGCATCTCCTCAGTGGCAACCGGTCAATGTAGCATTGGATAAATGCACTACTTGTACATGCAGGGGCGGTTATATTTCATGAAATAATATTCAAACATAACATTTCACAATTCACTCATTTTAAATTATTCGTGTATTTATTGCCTACAATAAATATTTTAGAAATTTAGAAAAAAAAAACAATAAATACATGAAGAATTTAAAATGAGTGAATAGTATAAATTTTATTTTTTAATATTATTTCATGAAATATAACCGCCCCTGCAAATGCAAAGGGTGCATTGATCCAATGACACATTGACCGGCCGCCACTGCACCTCCTGGTATATAAATCTACAACCTACTAATCCCGGGTTCGTGGTCAATTTGTGAATGCCAACGCGCCAAATATTTTTTTAATTAGAAAATTCTACGAGATTAACATGATAAAATATTTTCATGATAAACTAAGATTAGACTATCAGAACTAAGATTGGACTTAAATGCGTTGGTATTTGTGATATCTATCGCTCTCACTCTTGTAATACTAAAATTAACGGGGCAAAGCGAGAGCGATTAGTTAACTACTAGTACTGTACCAGCCCTATCTTTCTATCTTTACTTTCTTTAAAAAAGGGAGAATGAGCAGCTGACTAACAACCAGTTCTCGTAAAAAAACTGTTCTGTTGAGATATCTTCATTTGAAAGCCATATCTTCCACATTGAGAACGGACATGGCTTAGAAAAAAAAAAGAATTGAAAGTTTCATTAATTTTGGAACTTGATACCACTCTTAGCAGATTTAAAATATTTCAATTCATCATGTATTGTATAAAATCGTAATGTGTATTTTTTTACTTATGGGTTGGGCATTGAATATTTTGGCTGTGGCTGATAAGATGTTCTCAACAGCGATTTAAAAAAAAATTGTCTAAAAGATCTCTTGTAAAACAATGTGAATTGTTGTTTTTACCCTATGTAAAATAACGCACAAGTAATCCATTACGCACAAGTATAAGTTGGATATGATTCAGCCAAAGACGTTATCGATTTGTAATCATCAAATAACGTATCTGTTTCGCTTTTCACCAGATTTGTGGTAATTAATTGAACGTCCCTCCCGAAACGCAAACAAAATAAGTTGACAGGTCCGAACCGAGGATGATTAATGGCCCCGCCGAGTGAACCGAGTTACTTAACCAGAGGGCGGCGGCAACGCGAAGAGTATTGTAGGAATTTTATACGCCATACCAATGGCGTGCATTCAAATTAATTATTATTTAGATATTCCTTGTACAGTAAAGCCCCCGTTTACACTAAAGTCGGGACCGTGTAATTTGGAGTAGTGCAATTGGGAGAGTGAATCTCATACAAAATATGGGATTTTGTTTTTAAATAGGGACGAAATATTTAGTTACTAAGTGATAAAATGGAAAGCAAAATACAACACATAGACAGTCTCCCGGCTATGCGTGTATAGCCTGGCACGTGTTGAATACACAGACGCTAGCCAAAATTTGACTGTATGCACCGCACAGACGACCGTAGCAACGATAATGGGAATGAGACCGTTAAATTGGGGGATTTGCGGCGAATATTTCAAGTCAGCGCGTAATTCGAAGTAGTGTAATTGGGGTTTCCACTGTATTATTATTCATACGTACTTAGGTCCGGTTCAGTAGTTGGGCATTTAGAAATATTGGTGTAATGACCCAGACAATGGCATTTCTTCGGTCTCATTTTATCTAATCACTAGGCCCGATAGTGAGCAAAATTGTACACATCACTGCAAATTCAATGTTTCGTAATTGTCTTACCAATGAACTGGACAACCGATGAAAAATATTTAATAACCGTTTGTTCATGTTGTACTCGAATTTCTGAAGATCCCGAAAGGTGAAATCCGGGTCATCAGTGACAAAACCGTCAACCGCTGTGGTCTAGTTGTTAAGAACTCAATTTCCGGTAAAGTTAATGTTAAATTTATTGAATTTAATGTTGAGATTTAATACTTTAGTATTTGTGATGACAATAATTCTCCTCGAATCACAAAAAATCTCATAGAATTTATTACGTACTATCTTTCATACAGCGGTGGGCTGCCAATAGGCTCGGTAAATCTAATCCATTTATTTGTATCTATTTTCGCTCCCAATGTGGAGCATATGGCATCCTAATAAAGGTATCTCAACAAAAGTTTTATTTCTACGAGAACTGTTTGCTACTTAGACGCTCAACCATTATTTTCCAAAGAGAGTAGTAGGGATAGAATGATAAGGCTAAGACAGGACTAGTGATTAACTCAAACCCATGAGGTCCGGCACGAAAGCCCACAACGCTGAATGAAAAAATTAAGGTGCTACTAAGTCTTGTTTTATAATAAAATTTAAGCATCTACAGAAATTGTAGTTAGGTGCTGATTTGATCTAAGACGAATGATTTCCTTATCGCGAGCCCCTCGCGAGCCCTCTTCAGCCCACCCCTGCTTTCATAACGCTAAATATTTTATTTTTAAATAAAAATTGAATAACAATGATATCGAATTACTAATACGGTTTAAGTCACGCCACTGGCTTTTTATGTGGTATGATGAGAGGAGAAAACGTAAAGAAACCCAACCGACTGGAAAGAAAATCTAAAATCGGAAAATCAACCCTCCGGAATAATATTTTTCTGTTTTTATTTTATATTCATTCATTTTGGAATACTAACCACTAACTAAGGGTAAACTGTATTTAAATCGATTAACAGATTTTTAAAAATAATAATCGATAAATAAAATGGATTTATTTTACTTGTGAAAGCGGTACTGTCGTCAAGTGGTAGTTTTATTCGATCGCAGCGATTTGGAAACCCTTACTAGGGCTTATAAAAACCCGGTTTTCGAATTAAAATGTATCCTTAAGCTCAGTTAACCCTCCAAGAACGAGCGTGACCATATGGTCACAGTAAACAACGTTGTCTATTGATCCCACTATTCATCCTTTGTCTACCTGAATATCGTTGTTTTTACTCATGTTTGGTTAAGGGTTCAGACTTCAGTTAGTCATCAGCTGCTGGGACAGCACCAAAAGCACATGCGATTTTTTGAATCTCCACTTTTTTATCAAAACATCAAATTATTTACAGTTTGTTTGCTAATATATTTGTATTGTAATTATGTTGATCTAAAGAGGTCAAATTGAAAATATTTTTTTTAAATTTCACGTTTAATTTAACTATATTTCAACACTGAACGTTTGCGTCCCCATACGGTCACGCTCGTCCGCACACAATATTAAACGGTAATAAAAGAATGAGCATGACCATATAGTCATGCGGGGTTTCTGTAAAACGACTTTGCGTTTTTTTTTATTTAATTTTTGTTAGGAATAAAAGTTATCCGTGACTTCAATATTGCTTAAAAATATTATTTTTATCGAAAAAAGCTGTCGTCTCTGGAGGGTGAAGTACGGTTTTCTGAGTTAAATAAAAAAAATGATAATTCAAATAAAATAAGTATTTCTAACGAGAAATGCTTGTTACTCAATTTGCTCAATCCTATCTTTTTCTAAAGCACAGTAGAAATAAACACATATGTTAGAATGACTATTGATTAGCTAATAAACGCACTCATATTCATCAAATATTGCATTCTTAGATACCAGTATTTAGGATTTATATCACATAAATCCATTCCTTCGAACATAATTTCATAAATCGATTGAAAAATCAATTTATAAAACTGTCCGAACTGGGATTCGAACCCGTGACCTCCGTAACCGAAACCAACGACGTTGACCACACACTCGTTTCGGTACTCGAGTGTTAATTTATATATAACCTTATTTTAGTTAGTCTGAAATTGCTTTTCAATTAGAAGAAACAAGTGACACAATTTGTTACACAATCAGTGAAATAAAAAAAGTTATCAAATTAAATTTTAGTCTAGTCATATTAGTGCTCGACAATCTGAAGATGCTTTTTAAAGAGACGAAACAGCAATCACTCGAAAAACAAAGTTTTAAATTGTAATTTCATATTACGAGAATAAATTTACGAGAATCCCAGCTCTGTAAATATTGACCGAGATGAAATGAATCTTTCCCAGAAGAGGGGTGCGAGGTGGTGGAAGAATCGAGAGACGTGGGGGGAGTGTTGGCAAATGCGTTTTCCGCAACCGATGCATGAAGATGCCGGCAGTAAAAAGAAACCGGTAAACAACTCTAAACATACATTTTCCAGCGCTTCTACAACTGTGTTTGCATTTAATCTGGTTGAATCGGGTATAAATTTAAGCCTCATACTTATTAAATTTTACGCCGGGTCCATAGCTACGTTCCCTTTAAATTGCGTGCGTGCGCGGTTTCGCAGCAGTTGGGAAGCCTCCGCGTGCTCATTCCGGGTTGGCGTGCACTACAAGACAGTTATTCAATTAATATTTGATCGGTCCGCGCAGCTACCCTCTTGTCTTCCATTGGTTCATAGTGTAGTTGGCTGATCGCTCTCTTTACGCAACTTTCACAGGGTCATATAAATGGTTTGTGGTGAGGAGTCCTAACATAAATTACATCCGTACTTTTGAGCACAAAGTCATTAATCGTTTGATTAATAAATGTATAGCAATTTCCGTTCAAGGAGTTGAAACCATTGCACAGGTGTAAAGAACGAACGTCTTATAGCATTAGCCACTTGGGATTCTATGTAGCTACGTCCCGGGACAAAAGTCCCAGGACTTGTCGAATTTTTTGCTGTCTTAAGTCCCGGGACTTTTCGGAAAATGTCCCGAAAATTGTGACTGTGATTTATAATGTGCTTATAAATGTTTTTTCACTATTTCACAAAGGTACCAATGTCTCTCAATAGGACAAAAAAGGTCTAAAAGCTGTATTGTGAAGTTACGGTCATAAATTTACTCCTGACGGCGGCTTCATTAATATTTTTTCATTACATGTACTGTTATCCCTTCTTAGTAATCCCTTCTTAGTAAAATTAACCGTAAGCATTGCACACATCCATTACATAAGAAAAATAATAATTATTAAACATTGTATTAAAAAAACGCGATTTTTACTAGTGCGTACTTTCAAAAGGCGCCGAGTGTATGTAATACATAAATACATACATACATGCAAATATTTAATTGTAATAAAATTATAATTTTATTGAAGGGAAAATAAAAGTCTCGAGTCCCGGGATGTCCCGGGTCTTTGACTTTTTCACGCCTCGAGTCCCGGAACGTTGAAAACCCCGAGACTTCAGAATCCCTATTAGCCACCTAATTGCATGTCTAACTTTTCTTTAGTGTATTGAAATTCTACTAAGAATATTAAGCCATATGTCCGTAGTGCAGTGGTCAACGTCGTTAACTTACGTAACGGTAGCAAGGATTTGAATCCCAGTACCAACAGCATTGTTCAATCAATTGATCGAATTCTGTTTGCCATGGATGTTTTTGATATCTAAAAATTCCCCCCACTCATTTTAAGATTAGTCTTAAAATGGCGGACTTGGAGAGAGCGATTAACTAACAACTACTCTTGTCATAACTCTACACTTTCTATCCCTTATTCGTAAAAAGTGAGGTTGAGAAACTGAGAAACAAACTCGTAAAAACTTATCTTCGGATAGCTCAATAAAAATACCATATCCTCTTTATGATATTTAAAGAATACAGCTTTTAGAGAAACATTGTTTGAGCTGCAGCCAGGGATGGGCTGGAGGGGGCTCGCGCGATCCCCTTGTTAAATTTCGACGCGGCCGGCGAGCCCCTTGTTAAGATAAGAAAATCATTCGTCTTAGATCAAATCATCACATAACTGCAATTTCTGTAGATGGTTAAATTTGAAAATTAGTTGTCCCTTCATTTTTTCATTCAGCGTTGTAGGCTTCCGTGTCGGACCTCACGGGTTTGAGTCCCAGTACGAAACAGCATTTTTTCGATCGATTTATCTATTTTTTGTTCGAAGGCATGGGTGTTTGTGATGTCTTAAGATTGCCTCCCACTCTTCCGATCCTTCAGTTCAACTGGGCGCTACTATTAATTAATCACTAGTCATGTCTTATCTTTATCATTTTATCCATACTACCCTCTTTGGAAAAGAGAGGTTGGGCGACTAAATAACAAGCAGTTCTCGTAGAAAAATAACCTTTGTTGTGATACCTTCATTAGGACGCCTTATGCTCGACATTGTGAGCAGACATGGATAAAAAATGGATAACATTTACCGAGCCCCTTGTTAAGATATTGGCAGCCCACCGCTGGCTGCAGCATATAGTTATTCGATGAAGCTATTAAACCTTTGTTAAAGATCCTAAATAAAAGAATATTTGTTAAAAACTGGCAAATATTTGCGCTGTTTGATTTAAATATGATACATCGAAAACTGCACAGCAAAAATCACACAAAAAATCATTGAGAACCTCTGCTCGTGAGATGCACACAATCTTTATTTACGTAAACATAGGTTCTTAAATTAGCGTACCTCTGGCATACAACGCTTACAGAAACAAATAATAAATGTGCATACAAGATTTTCTCAGAAGGATTTTAGCATACGAGATTTTCAATGTTTTCTTGTTTAGATAGGAGATGTGTTTATCAAAAAAATGAAGTATTTTAGTATAAATTTACAGCAAGAACGAAATCTTGTATAATATAAACAAATGAAATGGTTATTCCTGGCTTGATTCTTATTATACAATAATCGTTTATTTGTACTGTACTAGACGGCGGCTATAATGCACTCAACCTTTTTTTACACGATTTAAAAATTACACGGCTGACTAAAAACAACAAATACTGTTATTTTTAAACGAATTATTTGTTTTAACACGATTAATAAAAACACAGAAGCGGATAACGGATTTCCTTATAAGAAGAAATTCATCAACACAAGACAGTAATAAAAAACAAACAAAAGGCTTCGTTAGATCCTTACACATTAAACGTGTCAAACATTTCTCAAAAAAAAAATTCGAAGAGAGTAATAGTGATAGAAGGATAAGGTTAGGACAGGACTAGTAGTTAACTAATTACCAGTTATTGAAAGATTCAAAGAATGGGAGGGGATTATTTTAGATATAACTAATCACTAGGGTTGTCAGGTGTCCCGGATTGGCCGGGATTATCCCGGAATTTGGAATCGCTGTCCCGTATCCCGAATGAATACTAAATTGTCCCGGAAATTTAGGGACAACTGTATATCTTCGATTCGAATTAGGATTAATATGGTATTAGGGTAACTGGGTTTTTGGATTCAGCAAATCGGACGAATGTCTCGGTTTGACTTGCCAAAAATCTGGCAAGCTACTGACCACATACCTTCAAACAGAAATCGATAATTCGTTCGAATAAACGCTGTTCATACTGGGATTCAAGCTCACGAACCCGATAAAAAAAAACTCAAAGTGTATATAAAGTTGGAAACCTCGAATTGGCCACACAAAACCTTCAATTGAGACACATATGGACATAGGAGGAGTCTAGTTGGACACGCATGACTTAAGAAAAAATCCCTCTTTTTACCAATGTGTAGAAACGTTTTTGTAGAGGTATTCAAGTGCCGCCTCTGTGGTCTAGTGGTCAACGTTGTTGGCTTCGACTACGGAGGGCACGGGTTCAAATACCGGTACGGACAGTTGTATAAAATTGATTTTTCAATCGATTTATGAATTATGAATTTCTGTTCAAAGGCAAGGATGTTTGTGATGTCTTGAATTCCCCCCTCTCACCCATCCTATCCTATGAACGGGGCGTATCGAGAGCGATTAGCTTACCACTAGTCCTGTCCTAGCCCTATCCTTATATCCCTACTCTCTTTGGAAAAAGAGAGGTTGAGCAACCGAGTAACAAGCAGTTCTCATAGAAACACTTCTGTTGAGATAAACTCCATTAGGAGTCCATATGCTCCAGATTGGGAGCGGACATGGTTAAAAAAAAAATCAAGAAGTAGTCCATACTCTTCAGTTATAAATGTTTCGACCTAAAAATTTCGCACATAATAAGAAATCTTAGTGATTTTTTAGAATTACGTCTACGGTAAAGTTGAAATAATTTTACACACAAAAAAAATGTAGAGCTTCCAATTCTTGCTACCCTTAAAAATTCTCAAGGGCTGCACTTTGTAATTTTATTGTGCTCTTTGTTTTCGATTCCTAGAATATCCACCTAGCTAAAAGTGTTCGACTTTCATAAACAGGGGTCATAAATGCGCGTCGGCGAGCGAGCTAGAAATAATATTTACGTTGGGATTGAAAGTTCATTTCATGTTTTGTATACAATTTTATATTGACGAACTTAATAAGATGTGCATTTTCAATAAATAAAACACCCTTGTACCAATCACACATTTATTTAATATTATCATGACCGGTTTTACATTAATACAACGGTCTTTATACTGAACCAAGTAAAAGTATTAATAGTGCAACAAACCACTAGTAATTTAAATGTGAAAAAATGTATATACTTTTTTAATCCATGCCTACTTCCAACGTGAAGCATACAGCTTTCTAATGGAGGTATTTCAACATAACTTTTATCTACTAAAACTGTTTGTTATTCAGTCGTTCAACCTTTCTTTTCCGGGGAGAGTAATACGGATAGAAGGATAAGGCTTGGAAAGGACTAGTGGTTATCTAATCATTTTCGCTACGCCCAGTTGTTGAAGGATCGGAAAGGTGGGAGGGTGTTTTTAGGCATCACAAACACACATGGAAAGATATTACTAATACTTTTTTTCATTTTTCACTGACATATCTATATATTAATAGTCGATAATGTCCGTCCGTCTGTATGATTGTCCCCGATTTCCGATAGTTGTTAGCAAACTTAAACATTATTCCAAAATTTAAGTAATTTACGAGGACTATTTCTGCTATTTTACAATTTAAATACTGCAGGGCTGTCGATATATGCCCCGAGGTCGATTTATCCTACTGCGAAAAATGATTGTTAGCAAACCTAAACATTATTCCAAAAATTAAATAATTTACAACTAAAATACTGTAGGGCAGGGCTGTCGATATATGCCCCGAGATATATTTATTTTATTTTTAGAATTTCTGGCTTATTCAATAAATAGGTTTGTAATTTTCTGACTACTTAAAAATGCAACAAAAATCCCCCCGTTGAGGTCAACGGGCTTACAGCTAGTTATTATTAATGCTGGTTTGAAGGGAGGCAAGTGTCTGTCTATTTATTTTTAATTTTTATCTGTGTCAGATCGACATTAATATTGATACTATAATTATCTATGTAACATACAATATCGATGATAGAAACTATTCTAAAAGCAAAAATATTTCATTTGCTGTTTACTCAGAACTATCGAACAGTTGCTTATCAAATTCTGCCAATATGGTTACGATTTAAATGCTCTACATAAGTAACAGAGGTGGATCTTTTTAAAATACAAAAACGAATAATGGAAACTGTTTTTAAATCATCTTTTTATGACAAATATGTACCGATGTATCGAGCAATAGATTTTTCAGCAGCACAAATCAATTTCACTAAGGGAAAAAAGTTGATGACTACTGGTCATATACTGTTATAGCACACGGAAAAGAAAGCATTTCGGGTCCTTTTGAAAACGCCGCAGTTTGAGGAAAAAAAAACATTCTCTCACATCTTATTCCAAGTAAATACAAAATAATGATGGATCTGTTTTGGACAAGTGCCAGACCAATCTATTTTACTCTATGTACGTGAAAAAGTCAGTATAAAAATAAACACTAATACGTCACAGCGTGGTCAGATTCTCTAAACAAAGAAAATTATTAATTGGTTAGAATGATATCACCAAAAAGTGGATCCCGGATTTCGTGGTGTTTTTTCAATACCAAAATACTGATATTTAGGATAAAAACTGGATCAAAATCGAATTCTGAATGTATAGAAACCATCACTTATTCTAATAAAATTGTTCGCGGTGAATTTAAATCTGCAAATAGTTGTTTTTTTTGCCGCCTGTGTGGTCGAGTGGTCAACATCGTTGGCTTCGGTTACGGAGGTCACGGGTTCGAGTCCCAGCACGGACAGTTTTATTAATTGATATTTCAATCGATTTATGAATTTCTGTTCGAAGGCTTGGATATATGTGATGTCTTGAATTCCCCTCTCCCACCCATCTCCTACCATTTGAACGGGGCGTATCGAGAGCGATTAGCTAACAACTAGTTCTGTCCTAGCCCTATCCTTCTATACCTACTCTTTTTGAAAAAGTGAGGTTGAGCGACTGAGTAATAAACAGTTCTCATAGAAACACTTCTGTTGAGATAAACTGCATTAGGAGTCCATATGCTTCACATTGGGAGCGGACATGGATAAAAAAAATAGTTTTTTCAATATCGATTGACAGGTTCCAGAATCAATCAGACTTTTAATGCTGTATTATTATTTTAAGAAAGTTATTTATGAAAATCACCCGTTTATAATTATGCTACATATTTTAATTTTAATTTACTCGCCCGATATTGCGAACCCTATTAGCCGTATTTTTGTTGCTTTATTTCAGACATTCACAGACTTGAGTTTGAAACGGAATTTTTCGTGCAAGATTTTTCCGATCAAGATTGTTCCGCACACAAAAACTTAAGTATGTACATCGAAAATTAAATCTGTTAACTTTGTTATTTCCTTGATTGTGTCACTTAATGTGTTAAAATTATTTGAGAGGCACTTTAAGAAGACTTTCTATCATTAAAAAAAATCGTTATTAATTTATTCGAATTCCTCAGGATTTTAAATGAGAAATATAAAAAATAATCAATATTTATTTTATATCTACTTTATAAACATTAAAATTTCAATTTAACGTTGTTTGCATTGAAAATATTTATAATTGTATTTATATGTTAATAAACATTTATTTTTCTTTGATTTTCAATATAAGAAATTTATTATCCAAGAAAGCCGATAGTTTGTTTGACTACTTTTTAACGAAATTTTAATTGGTTAGCTAACTTAAATATCTGTTAAAACAGTGATGCACAAACCGCGGCCCGTTTTGAATTTTGTGGCGGCCCATCAATCTTTTTCTCTACATATTTTTTTCACGTTAAACATTTATTTAATAAATGTAAGCAAACTTTGTCTTCAATGAAGAAGAATAAATCGGTTCATAGAAACAGGCCCTCAAATATTATGCCAGATTAAAAGAAAATAGTTAAAAATTAAAAAACCACCAAGATAGCATTAACTTTTGAATTAAATATAAATAAAACATAAATATTTCACAATGAAACGATTTTTAATGAGCATGTACTCATAATACTTTTTTTGTATGACTTATTTATTTTCACGTTTTCGAAATAACACGGTCAAAATAATGTAATGGAACTTTCTCTTTTACACGGGAATCTTTTTTACACGGTTTTTTGGTATAGCTGTTTTACATGGAACGTACATATTCTCCGTTTAAAATAGGACTGAGTGTAATTTAAATATTTTTTTTCTTTGCGGCTCGAACTCACGAAAAAATGTTTTATGCGGCCCGCTAGAAGGTAAAGGTTGTGCATCACTGTGTTAGAGCCTAGACACTGAATGTCAAGCTTTTGTATTCCGTACAAAATAGTGAATGACGTTCAGTTAGCTAATTAATATTCTGCCATCTGATTTGCTCTCTGTGATTCAGCTAATATGATGTCTTTTAATAAGTAAAATTATTATTTCACATGTATTTTAATACACTTTTAGTACGATGATGAAACTAAAACATATCGGCCCGTAATTGACAGAACAGCGTAAGCGAAAATTCATAAATTTTAAAAGTATGGTCAGGTTTTAATCGTAACAAAATGTTTTATTGAATTCCTCTCGTAATATGTTCGCAAAAATAATTCCTTAGAGAAAATTAAAAAACAACCTTCTGTAAAATTTTAAAATTGTCACTTACGAATTTCTGCCGATAACGGGTCGAAATATTGAATTGTAGGTATTTAAAAAACCTGCAAGAATTAATAATATGTGTGTATTGAAATTCTATAAGCTCAAAATTGTCAACAAAAAAAAACTGAAAGTTGAGATGCGTGCTTGTAGAAAATCAACGAAAATATTTACCATTTTTACCTACAGCGGTAATTTTAGAAGTTTACTCAGAATTTTTAATAATTATCATGTTATGTTTAACATCAATTATAAATTCTTATTTAAAAATATAATAAATCAAACACTTGCATTAATGTATGTTAACAGATAAATACAAGTCATTTACATTAACCGTTTATGACATTGAAGCAAGTTTTTTTTGCCGAAAATGCTGTTTTTTTTTAATGTGTCACACAAAAAATATTTCAGGAGTTCTGCGATGAAACATTACGTAAAAAAATCTTAAGAATTTAATCAAATAACTTAACTCCAATGTATTTAAAGATAATTAAAATTTTAACACCAATTTATGATGGGCGATTACTATACTAAGTACCCTACTTGTCAAACCATTTAAAACCAAAAGTAATTAAATAGATTATGAAACTCGTCAATTGTTAATCTATAACTGATTAGCTAAATTGAGTGGTGGCAGGTATTAATGAAAATTACTTAATTTTATATTTATATAAAAGGTTTAAATTTTAAATCACTCACTAACAACAATTAAAAAAAACCAATCGATTTTACAAGAAAAATTAGTAATGTTTAAGTGAACTAATCCAAATATTTTTAAAGGTGTTTCTCTTCCGAGTAACTTGTTTTAATTTATTCTGGAAAGGGTGAAAATATCATTATTGGCCGATCAGCTATTGTAACATTAAAGTTACTAATTATAATAATTTGTTTTATAGGATTCGCTTATTCTCTTGGATTAGGTGTTCGGGTCGTTATACTTAAAAAAATACGGTTCTGTGGTATTTGTCCACGATACAAATTCACACATGATAACTGGAAAAAAGACTATTGCGCACATGTTCGCTCTCAATGTGGATCATGTGGACTATTGAGTGTATCTGAAAAGACGTTTTTCCACATTATCTGCTCGTTACTCAATAACTCAACCTCTCTTTTTCGAAGAAAGCAGAAATGGAAGAATATGGCTAGGATAAGACCAGTCTAAGGTGGGTGAAGGGAATTTTAATCAATTAAAAATGTTAAGCTGCACAAATATACTAGTTAAAGAAGTTTAATATGCTAATATACTAAAGAAGTCGTTTGTTTTGCGAGATAAAAGAGTTTGAAAAAGATCATTTTTATGAAGAAGTAAGAAAACGATATGAATAAAGATATCTGGTTGACAATATTTTATTTAATAATAACGACTGTGGAAAAGAAAAAGGACGTAACCCATACATAACAAATTTTACAGGAGGCACAAAAAACGTGTTTTTATAGTGTTTAATTGATATAATCTAACATTAATAACAGAAATTGTCTAGGGAAAATCTTTTTTTCAGTCTTTTTTTTTGGTTTCAATTTTCACAAGCTCATCTTTTTTCAAACATAAAAGCTAAATTTAGATACTAATTCAGCTTTTGCAGCTTACATCCTTTTGATAGAACGTGTATCGATTTTGATACATTGTGATTATCGAAAAAAAGCTGTGGGTTACGTCCTATTTCCTTTCCACAGTCAATATGTAATATTAAAAAAAAAAACGTGTTAAGCTTGGATTATCTATAGAAATAAATGAATATAAAATTTATGTTTATTCAGTCAAATTTATAAAATCAAACATCTTTCATAAATATAAAACTGTAATTATACAAAATCAAAATAATGTTTTCAGCGACCGATAATGGTTTTTAACGGTGGCCTGAATAAGTACACGTTACCCGATTCGATAATTCAATAATATTGTAATGGCATCTATTCTGGTCGGCCGCAAGGGTCAGATGGTTTTTGAGGTGTCGTTGGGCAGATAAAGGGTTCACACAATAAAGCTATAGTGGTTCGAGGAATGGAACTAACTGTACATTGTTAACGGGTTAATCTGGGGCTCCCGAGTGCAGTTTGCCGACCGCTCGGGAGTTTATAAGTACTTATTTTAAGTATTAAATCTTAAACTATAGTTGTATTTAATTTTACCAAGAAATCCGTCATTGTGAATTGTGTTTGTACTTCACACCGACAAATTTGTCATATTATCAACTAGGGACAATATTGGTGCCAAAATAAAATTTTAACCCTATTTTCACTATATCTTGGATACATAAAAAAATGAATGTTTGTTTGTTCGTACTTTACATCAGTGTTTCTCAACCTTTTTGGGAGCGTGGCCCCCTTTTAGTGTCTTTATTTTTCTGTGGCCCCCTTACCATTGTTTTCTCATGAAAATTATAATTTCAAAAACCCACCATTTTTTATAGCTCTTCCAAGATTTTCGAATCTAGAATGTCAGTAAAAATAGCTGCGCGACGTCCGCTATTATGCTCTTCCCTGTATCGTTTTATTAATACCCGCGGCCTTCCTAAACTGTGTTGTGGCTCCCCAAAACAAAAATAAATTTCTGTGGCCCCCATGGCCCACCGTTGAGAAACCCTGCTTTATACTATTATATTTATTTTCTAATAATCGAGATATGCCAAGTAAAAATAATGGAGTCAAATTTCAATGTTGGATCAAAGAATCTGGAAATTATGCGAAATGCAGTTGAACATTTGCAGTGAGTCAAACGGGTAATGATGTTTGTGTTTTATTTCTATAAATAACTCACCATCATTAATACTAATGATGAAAATTGTATATTGCGTAATTCGAAATCGTTATAACACAGCGAGTTGGCAATTTGCTTATATGCCAAATATTTAAGCATATCCGATCTCAAATGTAAGCATATGGATGCCTAAATAGAAACATCTCAGTAAAACTATTCTACTGGGGACTGAGACAGCGGTGGGATGCCGATACATTAACATATGCTCACTTAATCTCAAAGAAATTGACTCATTCAGTAAATTGCATTTTAATAAGCCAATATCTATTCAATATCGCTTTAGGCGTCAGTGACAAAAATTTAAGAGCGTTATTTCATTCGCCTGATCTTTTTAAGGGCCAGTGCATTTTAGCGTTTTGACTTGTTATCGCTTGTTTCACGTGAAGCCCGGTTGAGAAACGCTGATCTAGAAAAATGAAAGTAGTCAGATAGTTTTATTATAATATCAGAATAGGCATTGACCAAATATAACTATCTACTAACCGCACTTAAGGAATTTCTTTCTTGGACTTAATTTAAAAAAAACCTTCTGTAAAAATTATAAATTTTCGGTTACGATTTCCTGCCTTTTACGGGTCGATATTTATTGTGATCCGCGGTTACTCTTGTTCTATTATACGCAATAATTATAAAAGCTGTCAAATTTTATGCAAAGTGGAGCATATGGTCCCTTAATGGAATCTCTCAAAAAAAATACTGAGTAAAAAAATATCATAGAAAAAAAACCTGTTGAGATACCTTCATTAGGATGCCATATGCTCCACGTTGGTAGCGGACACGGATAAAAACTGTATACATTTTATAATGTACATATCTGAGAATATGTTTTTTTATTTAACAAAGGGCTCGCCAGCCCGCATTAAATTTAACAGCCAGAGTCCCTACAGCCGGCCCCTGGACAGAGATGAACGTCAATTATAAAACTGACTGATTTCTGTTTCGCTGTTTTCAGAGATGAAATTTATTATGAATAGAGGGATGAAAAAATCAATCGAAAAAATTTGCCTATCCGGGTATGTGTTCAGGCTTTGTTTGTTATTAAATTATATCCAACGTCGCAGGTGTCTGTGATGATTTTAACCCTCGCCAACTTAGTCATTTCGCAAAGCGATTGCAACCCCCATGCCTCTTCGTTATGCCTCGTCCCTCTTGCTAAGGGAGGATTGGTGATGTACCTAACAGGATCAGCCCTCGTAAAATTAATGGTTTGGATTTAGTGAACAAATTCATGATTCATCCGATATTCCAAGGTTTACTACTAATGTGTCTATTATAACACCAAGCACTACGTTTTCTCAATCATATTGCAAGCAGGTTTGTGAAGTCGGAGTTGGGTGTTTTTTTTTCTGGAGTCGGAAAAACCTTTCCGACACATTTTATCACATTGATGACATGTACCAGAATTATTCTAGTAACTAGAATTATCTGATGACCAATCCTTTTTTTACTCGATACACTGGTTCCAATAATTGACGCGTGTAAAAAACTTTACTTTCATATACTTTGTTAAATTGGTTCCGAAAATAAAAATATCGCATAAAAAAAGTATCGAAAATGTATGAAAAACTTAAAATTGAACAAAAAATGTGTTTTTTTTTTTAAATATCAACCAGGGCTGTGAAGTCGTGTAAAAAAAGACGACTCCGAGGACATTTTTCTAAAATTTCATTTTTACTTAAATGTATGTATACCATCAGATCATCTTTAGTCAGCCAAGCATGAAATGTCAACACTTTGGACTATTTCGTTTGAATACACATCATTAAATATATTTTTCAAAAAAAAATCGAGCCGCTCATTTTTCACGACTCCGACTCCACAGCCCTGATATTAACCATTTTTTTAATTGAATATAAAAATACAATAAAAAAATATATATAGTATACACTCAAATTTGTATTTACTTTTAAATAATGGAGTTATTTGCTTCCGTCACTGTCGGTTGCGAAATATGATCACTTTTAAGGTGTTCACTGTCAATACTTGGTGGAAAGGCATTATATTTAAATAATAAAATTTGGTACTAATTTCGATTTTATTTAATATGATCAGGGCCGGTTTCGCTCGTGACGAGCATTATCAACTGATAAGTGAATGCAATATTACAGCGTTATTTAAACAAAACAAATAACACCCTAATATTTTTATTTCTTACATTTCGAAGTTCTTTTGTTCATTGGTTCAATGAGTACATCGCGTAAATAAAGGGACCGGTGCCGTCCAAAAAAGGGCTTAAAATCAAAATCGCATTAAAAGAGGACTGGGTGTATATATAATTAAAATTAAATAAAAAAATCAATTTAGAGTCGGAGTGCTTCTTTTTACCAGATTTCACAACCCTGATTACTGTACTTCACAGCGCGATAGCATAAGTTGTGATTCAAACTTTTGCTAGGAAAAGACGAAAAAAAATCTACACACAAGGAATGACAAATAGTTGAAAAGCTTTTATGAGTTGAATTCATGAAACGTCAGAAAGCCTTAATGGTCTACATGAAATGTTTTAATTTACAGTCTGGATTTAACAGCTAGTCCTAGCACAAAAAGCTTTTGTTTAAATATATTTTTAGAGAAATTAACAATAAACAAGACAAACAAAAAATATTGATTGATATTTTGTTTATATTTTCAATTTGTTTGACGGTAACTTTGAGGAAGCTCATTTTTAATACAAAATTAAAGTAAATTTGTTACTCCACTTGTGTTAAAAATTATTGTGGCACGTGTTTCAGCACAGCATCATCAGACAGAACATCGTAGAGTTTACGAATAAACAAAAAAAATGTTGATATTTCTAGACTTATTTTAATTATGAAAAGCATTGACTATAACTTCTACGTGTATGGACTCGTAATGAAGCATTTCAACAGAAGTTATTCTACTAGAACTGCTGTAATTCAAAAGCTCAGCCTCTATTCTTCGGAGGCTGTAAGAAAAAAAGTATGGATAGAAAAGGGATTGTAATAAGTTCATATCTTTTGCTTCGCTCTCGGTGAGGCATTTAAATATAAGCTATTTTACGAAAGCTGCTTATAATTCAATCGCTTTTCAATGAGGACTAGGAAAACGTAGTTAGTTCATACTCACTGTGTTATAGGATTTTTTTTGATATTATTAGTATTAATATAAACAATATTAATTTAAATTATAATTTCAGTATTTGAATATTTACCCAAATCTAATTAGGGAGTAATTTTACTGTACATATTATTCAAGGTTCGTAGCCAAGTGGTCAACATCGTTGACTTCAGTTCGAATTTCTGTACAAGCGGTTTAATTTTTCAATCAATTGATGAATTTATACTCACCCATCCTATACTAAAAAGCGACCACTAGTCTTGTATAAGTGTTATTTTTCTATACATACGCTTTTAAAAATAGAGTGGTTGAGTAACGGAGAAACAATAAGTTCTCATTAAAACATTAAAGTTGAGATAAACTACATTGTGAGTCTATTTGTTTCACACTTTGGGCGGACATGTTTATATGTTATATTATGATAATATGGTGAATACACCAATCCATGAAAACTATAAAATAATTTATGTAATTGAAAGATATGTATATTTTAAACAATTGTTAAAGTAGTGCTTGAATTATAATATAATTACCAGTTTCGTAAAAATTCTTGTACTGCTGTTAGTTGAAATGCCTCCAAACGTCAAACGTGAAGTACCCCACAAAAAAACTTTTTATCTCACAAAAAACACAGATTTTATCACAGAAAATTCTACTTTTTCCGCGAAATACCACTTCAATAACACTGACACAATGTCAAATAACGATTAATATATATTTTACGGGTATAAATAGTGTTTTATTTACGTTCAAAAACTAACCAAACACAAAGATGAAAAAGTTGGCTTGTAAGTTCTGTGTAAAAACAGGGGAAAATTACGACAGAAACTCAAACAAAACACAGATAATTCTATCGAATATTAAATCATTTATATTGTTTATGTGTTTCACTGTTGTAATTATTGTTTCTTTTATAAACTGTCACTTTTAAATAAAATTTAATTGTACAATCGGAGTGTAATGTTAACTTTTAAATTGTATCGTTCCAATACACACTCATAAGACAACTTGCCGTCACGAATGTCGCGGCAACACTGAGAACTACAAAAAAATCAGCTCTCAAGAGAGCTTCAGAAAGAAGCAAGGTACAGAAATAGCAAAACGATGTGGAATATTTTCAAATAACTACGCGCAAAATGCACGTAAATATTTCATATTACATACATTCATTTTAAGTTCCTGTTGATCAATTAAAACACAAGTGATATGACATGTGTCAAATAAATAGAGCTTTTACTTAAATTGTTTGAATATGTAAATAAAGTACACAAATGAATACGATTCTCTTTTACCAATTGAGTTTCTGCCAATGAGGCTGCAAACACGTTAGCAAAAGGCTCAGTTTTTCTCATGGCTATACGCGGAATTCCGTAGAAAGGTTGGATCTCTTTATCACTCTTATTTAATTATAAACAATCAAATACTACATGTTATACGTAAAAAAAAACGACAGTGTCTTATCTTTACAAGGCACCCGAAATAACAGAATTTGAAAATGTTTTTTTCAAAGGCAACTGAGTTTTTGATTCGAAATACACTTAAACCGTCTGTAGAAATTTCAGTTAGTTTGAGAATATTTTTTCTTTATTTTACAAGTAGCTTGAAGTGGTTCGAAGGGGTCTCGTGAGCCCCCTTCGATCCAACTGGGCCAACTTCACCAACTTCACCAACTTCACCAACTGGGCCACAGCAGGCGACTTTATATACTTTTTCAAAACATCTTTTTAATTTAAAAGTAGTAAAGCTAATGACCATTTCAGTTTCATCCATGTTTTTGTAGGCTTGAAGATTCTAATAAGCGAAACTCGAGGTATAAAGAATAAACTTGCATTGCAATTAACAGCATTCAAATATCATTTTTATTTAAAGGCCATCTCAATCGATTATATCTATTTCATATACTTGTTATGTAAGTCTATTAAAAGCATATTTAAAGAAGATTTTCCACTAGAACTATTTATATCAGGGGCATCAAACTTTTTATGCCTACCGCTCATTTTTGCTTATCTTTCATGGCAAAATTTATTTACCGCCCACCAACATTGCTATATTTCAATCCAGTATATGGGTAAAAAAAAATCCAGAAGAAATTTAGGAGAAATAAAAATCCTCCACCGCCACTAGTGGGCGGTACGGACCGGGTTGACGACCCGGGGCTTAGGTGATAAGGAAAGAATGATGAATCTGATGTAAGAGTCACAAATCGCTTTTGCTATAACCCGATGTTTTGTGTCAGAAAATCATTTCATGAATACATATTTCAATACTCCTGTCCAACCGCGTGAGTCATAATATTGAGCACTCAAGTCTGACAAAACCTAGATATCGTCACTGCAATATTATAAATAGGATACTATCATTCAATCATTATTGGGAAAGTTAAATTCAAACAGTATTTGATAACAAATAACTAAGCTATAATCATTGTTTATTGAATTTTGTAGGAGAAAATTTGAGATTATGTTTAATGGCCATCTCAAAAATGTTGAAAATAAAGTAAAATCAAAATATATTATTGAAGTGACGATATCAGGACTGTGGAGTCGGGTAAAAAAAAGATGACTCCGAGAAATTTTTTCAAAATTTTCAATTTAATTTATATATTATATATCGACTGTGGAAAGGAAAAAGGACGTAACCCACAGTTTTTGTAAAACAGCTTTTTTTCGATAATCACAATGTATACAACTTGACACACGTTCTATCAAAAGGATGGAAGCTGAAAATGCCGAATTGTTTTATAAATTTAGCTTTTAAGTTTGAAAAAGATGACCTTGTAAAAAGTTAAAACCAAGAAAAAAGACTGAAATTAAGGTTTAATCTAGACAATTTCTTTAATTAATATTAGGTTATGTCAATTAAACACCAGTTTAGAAGTCTCCGTGCACTTCAAGGTTGTGTATAATTCATAATTTGCATATAGCCCAAAATCATCAAAACACGTTTTTTGCGCCTCCTGTAAAATTTGATATGTGTACGTTACGTCCTTTTTTTCTTTCCACAGTCGATATGTATACCATCAGATCATCTGTAGTCAGCCAAGGATGAAATGACAACACTTTGTACAATTTTGTTTGAATACACTTTATTAAAAAAAAAAACATTTTTCACGACTCCGACTCCTGTCAAAATACCGCGACTCCACAACCCTGGACGATATTATTTAATGAATATATTATGAATCGCGCCCTTCTAAGACTAGCTTAATTTTCAATAGAACGTTGACTGTCTGCACGTAGAGTATGATTATGAAGAGAAGTTTTAAATGCACAAGTTCATGTTAGAAATATAAAGATATATCATGTAGTAAGAGAATCTTACAAAAAAATCCGTGTTTTGACTTGCATCTGAGTTATACGGTTTTGTCTTGTAAATCAGAAGAAGCTTACAAAAAACTATATCATGCAGACGAAACTGATAATAAGTACCTAGTCGACATACGGCACTGAAAATAATTGGTTACAAGTTTTTTTTGATACTAGTTCATTGGACAAAGAAAATTTTCTACGAATATAAAAATTGATATTAATTCACTACGACTCTGAGAGGCCCCCAAGTTTTTATTTTATTTAACAGGAATTAATTAACCAGTCACTTAATTACTACGAAAATACATAATTGCAATAGATTTTTGTATTTGGATTAAAATGAATGAATACTTGCAGCGGTGGGCTGCCAATATCTTAACAAGGGGCTCGGTAAATCTTATCAATTTATTTGTATCTATTTTCGCTCCCAATGTGGAGCATACGGCCTCCTAATGAAGGTATCTCTACAAAAGTCTTTTTTCTACGAGAACTGTTTATTACTTAGTCACCCAACCTTTGTTTTCCAAAGAGAGTAGTAGGGATATAATGATAAGGCTAAGACAGGACTTGTGATTAACTCGAACCCATGAGGTCCGGCACGGAAGCACACAACGCTGAATGAAAAAATGAAGGGGCTACTAAGTCTTGTTTCATAATAAAATTTAACCATTTACAGAAATTGCAGTTATGTGCTGATTTGATCCAAGACAAATGATTTTATTATCTTAACAAGGGGCTCGCCGGCCGCGCTGAAATTTAACAAGGGGCTCGCGCGAGCCCCCTTCGAGCCCCCTTCAGCCCACCTCTGTAATACTTGAGATTTTTGAAGAAATTGCTCCCACCAATCCAATCTGAAAACGGTAAACTTCAGGAGTCATTTGCTGACTATACGTCCATTTATGGTCACATCCTTTCAAATTACTGTCTACGAAATAAAAGAAATTCAGAGATTTAATAACAACCAGTTCTTGTAAAATTACTTATTTTCAGCACAGTTAGCACTCCATATTGGATTGGACATGGTTGAAAATTAGTCCTAAAAGTTAGGGAATGTTACAAGGATGTTCTCAGAAAAAAATTGAACAATGTTTAATGTTATTTTGTACATTTATACTTATTTTTTTATTGGTTTAGCCTGTCGCCATATTCGAGGAATTCAAGTGCACGGATGAACTTGAACTGACAGTTCAAGGTCATCTGTGCAAATTTATGGACATGTAAAAAAAATGATGCTCAATATAAAAATATAATCTTCTTAAAAGGATTGTTATCAAACAATAAAAAAATGCTATAATTGAAAACGAAACATGCAATGGCTTTCAGTTGCCGAATATGAATTACCCGGAATATCATATATTAATTTATTTTTTAACCCATCTCCGTCACCAACATTGATCATATGGCCTCTTAATCGAGGACTCTTGAAACTGTCTTATTACGCAGTTTCTCAACTTCTCTTTTTGTGTTGAAGAGATTAAGGATATAACGAAAAAGACTAGGACACGACAAGTGGTTGGCTTATTACTCTCGTTAAGCTCCGATATTTCAGGATTGGAAAACCGGAGGGAATTATTTGACAATACAACCACCTATGCCTTCGATCATAATTCAATAAGTCTATTTAAAACAAACGCTGTTCGTACTGGAACTTGAACCCGTGAGATCACGCGTGGGCTGGAAGGGGCTCGGAGGGGCTCGCGCGAACCCCTTGTTAGATTTTACCACGGCCGGCGAGCCCCTTGTTAAATTAATAGAAAACAATATTCTTACATCAAACTAGTACATAACTGCCAATTTCTAACATATACTATCTACGACACCTTCCAGTATACACAGTAGTACATTTTTAGCCATTTACATTGATGAGTTTATGTTAAACTGCATATTGTTGCATATTTTAAGTGTATTAAGTAACAATCGTTTGCTAATTTAAAAGTATTGCATATAATTGCATATGACTGATAAATTACTTTGATATTGAGCGAGCCCCTTGTTGACGTATTGGCAGCCCACCGCTGCGTGAGATCATCCATGGAAGCCAACGACTTTTACCAATTGACCACAGAATTTCATTCGATAATAATTGTATGTGGATGAATTTTCCAAAGATCAAAAAGCTTTCGTCAAAACATTTATTGAATAAATATTCAAAGTCACTAAGCAGAAATTTAAATCTGTTAATTACTGACTTGAAGCAATATTACGCCACTATAGCCTTCGCTTTATGCCATACATAGCCATCGAGAATAAAGTTCCTAAACCACAGACAATAAGGAAACATGGCGGCAAGGGGAAGTTCTTGAATTGAAGTACTCTTCATACAATTTAGCATGGATAGGGCATTGTGCACAAAATTTATTACCCCTACCGATCGCATTGCTTTTGGAAATAATGTATTTATATCGTCACCTCGTTAGCGTATGGGGTTGAACGCCATAACCCATATATCATCACAATGGAGTCAAAGGCGCGAAGGTTCGTTTTGGATAATTTAACTGGATAGCCAATAAGTACCGCGACTTCAGTCAACAAAAAATCGGCATTTAAAAATCGCCTGATACCGACTTCGATTTAAATACATATTTTTAAATTATAATCCATGACCGCACCAAATGTAAGGCATATGACCTTCTAGTGAAGGTGTCTTAATACATTTTTTCAACAAACTTTTCTCGTAGAATAAACTTCTGTTGAGATGCCTTTATTCAGCGGTGGGCTGCCAATATCTTAACAAGGGGCTCGGTAAATCTTATCCATTTATTTGTATCCATTTTCGCTCCAATGTGGAGCATATGACCTCCTAATGAAAGTATCTCAAAAAAAGGTTTTTTTTCTACGAGAACTGTTCGTTACTTAGTCGCTCAACCTTTTTTTTCCAAAGAGACTAGTAGGGAAAGAATGATAAGACTAAGACAGGACTAGTGATTAACTCGAATCCATGAAATCCGGCACGGAAGCCCACAACGCTGAATGATAAAAATTAAGGAGCTACTAAGTCTTGTTTCATAATAAAATTTAACCATCTACAGAAATTGCAGTTAGGTGCTGATTTGATCTAAGACGAATGATTTTCTTATCTCAACAAGGGGCTCGCCGGCCGCGCTGAAATTTAACAAGCCCCCCCCCCCCCGAGCAACCTCCAGCTAACCCCTGCCTTTATTAGGAGGCCACATGCTCCAAATTGGGAGCAGACATGCATACGAAAGTGCATCGCTTTTTGTTATTTATTTTATTTTTATTCGAAGGGAGACTCCACAGCCCTGGAACAAGTATTTTTAGTTTCATGTTGAAATGCGTAACTTGCAAATGTGTTCTTTGCAAATATCAATCACAAAAACAAACAAGTTGGCCACTCCTGTAACATAGAGGGCATTATTCATTCGACTTCCTGTCGTTATAACATTATCATAACATAATAAAAACAATTTTATTGATAAGCCCAACAATAGAATTATTGTTAATTGTCACAGACAATGGTTTTTAATCAATGTGTGTTCACATAATAGTAATTGGATGTAAAAAAAAAAACTGATTTTAAGCAGTCTCCAATGGTGTCCCGAATGCCCGCAACATTTTGGTTACCTTTGACATCCTATAAAATCTGTCAGGGACTTTGCGGACTTCGTGTTAAATATGTATCTGATAAAAAATATTCTTGAAACATTTGATAACATGTGTTTCAAGATTTGTCTATAGAGAAATTTTCAATAATAACTGGTTGTTACTTGAATCTATTTTTTATCAACTTCCATTTTTTATAAAAGAGTAGGGATCAAAGAAAACGACTAGTGGTTAGCAGGGTTAGCTCATCGCGCTTCCGACGTCTCGTATTTGGGATCGGATAGGTGGCAAGTAGGGCCTACAATCCCGGGATATTGAAATACCGGGATTGTGTCAGTACTAATGCCGGGATTTCGAGATTGTAGATAAGAAGTGCAAAATTCTCGAAAAAAAATTGAAAACAGACAACCGTAAATTTTTGATTTTTTTAAATGCACGTACGTGAACCTCTAAAAGCCAATTTTTAGTAATTTGAGGAAATCCACAAATTCCTGTGTTTTTTTTCGATTATCCGAATTTTTCCTTATCCAGACTACATTCATCCCAAATAATTCCGGACAATCGAGGTTCTAGTGTATTTCAAATTGTATTATTTTCATACAACGGCAGTTGCATATTTTTTAAAAACCATTTAATATTTAAACTTTAGTTTTAGTCATTCAAAAAACGGGGTCTCCAAATTTGATTGCGCCTGAGACTTCCCACTTTATCCGTCACGGAAGCCAACAGCGTTGACCTCTGCACTACGAAGCCGACTCTATTTAAACTTAATACTTATGTATAGAAATGACAAAAAAAATATGTTATAATTTCCATCTGTTCTGTTCTGTCACCAAAATAAAAAAAAAAGCAATCAAGAGTCCCTCGAACTCTTTCACACCACATCCGACCAAGAAAGTTGACCACTCGGCCAGAAAAGGTGATAAAATTCATCAATGTTTAATAATTAATTTATATAAGAGCTTCACCCTTATTTCTTTGAATAATTAATTATAAACGACTCACTATGCCAATATGTGTCTCGTTCACCCTAGCCTTATCCGTGTAAAGCTATAATTCACAGGATCAAGGATTAAAGGATAATATAATATAAGTTCAGTTATACTAAGAAACAATTGTAACAGTTAAAACACAATATCGAGTTAATGGTTTGAAAACTAATTATCTCACTTTACCTGCTGTTGCAAATTTAATTTAATTTTGGAGAGGGATTAAACAGCGGCGGCGCTTTGGGAGGGGATATATTATTGTAAATTTAATGTTGTACCAAAATTTAAAAAAAATCTGGTCTTTGGATTAGAAAACTACTCATTTCATTAAATATTTAAGCATAACTTAAAAACAACTGCAGTTTTTTTTCAGTTATAGTATATATTACGGGTATAATCACAAAACGTATGATATTTTACTGTTTAACTATGCACATTGTCCATTTTGGCCAATTACAGTATACACGAAAGAACAAAAACACTTTAACTAAGCTATTTTCTCCACCACCCGCCATGATTGTACACACAGACGTTTCCAGTGACGTATCGTTTTATGTTGTTTATTTATGCCAGGATTATCTCCGAAGCAATTAACCAAAAAATGGTTGCTTGTTTTTTACACTTTAATTGGTCGATATGTATGTACATTAAAAACGCATACTGAAATTGTTTACAAACTAAAAAAAAATTACGCGTGCATTCATTGTGTTGCCAGCCATTATTCACTGATATTTGCGCGCAGTCACGCAAAGGTTAACTGTCATCTAGTGTTTCTCATAACCTCAAAAATGTAAACGCTTTGTTTTCATTCTCTACTTCTCGACTCGAACATAGTAAACCTAACTTAACCTCAATTTAACAGTAGGGTTTTTCTCTTCTTTCCAGCTATACTTACATAACTTAAGCCGCAATATCATTTCTAGTCATTCAAGCGCTCGTCGGTGAGATTCTACACTTCATAGTTAATTCAATCATTGACTAATCAATGTGAATTGGAGTCGTATCTTATTATTTATGCTTTAAGTAAGGCTGATAGTTAATCTTTACATTGACAAGTGAATGTGTGCATTGAAAATATTTTAATTTTCACTAGGACTTGTCGGTTTTCAAAAACCGGTTTTTTTTGCTAAATTGGTGACATTCGAAAACCGGCTTTTCAACTTCGTAACCGATTGTGGCGAATTTTACATAAACGAGTATATAAACAAAATAACAGACAATTTGGATCTTTTATTTGACGGCTTAAAGACCATATGCCCCACATCATTACCCAGCGAAAGGGTATTTTCGATATCAGGAAATTTTGTTACAAAACGATCAGTGGACTTTGTGTTTTCCTAAATCATATTTTCTGAGGAGTAATACCAAATAATTTCTTGTCGTGTGTTATTATGTATATAAATAAACAACATAAAAAAATGAACTTTTTCTCGCTATTTTAATTGAATTATCCATTTTTTGTAAAACTCTGAAAACCGGATAAAACTGGTTTTCAAACAATATTGACATTCGAAAACCGGTTTTTTCAAAAATCGGTTTTTGTATAAGCCTTAATTGTGACGTATACAAGAAACGATATCTATGTTTATAATGAATTCATTGAACTCAAGACATTACAAAAAGGTGGGAAATTACCCTTTTTACTTTATTAACACTGTCATAATATCATCACTGTTCTGGCAGAAGTTGATATACATATATTAGATTGATAGTACCTGAGTAGACAGCAATTAAACAATTTCAGCTTTTACAATATAGCCTCTAGAATCGATAATATATGTTTCATAAATAACTATAATATTAAAATATAGATGCATAAATGCGGATCTGACTCGAATAAGATTTGAAAATTAATAAACACGGACAAATGTTTGCCTTTATTCAACATTGTCTATACAAATAAATGCTTTTTTGGCAAACTGGTTTAATCAAGGTACAAATACTGAGTTATTCCAGACAAAAAAATGATATCTTTGTAAACTTAAATCATTTTTGTCTGTGTTTTCACCAGGGCTGTGGAGTCGTGTAAAAAAAAGACGAATCCGACTCCAGCTTAAAAATAATTTACTACTCCGACTCCGAGGAAATTTTTCAAAAATATAATTTTAACTTACATATATGTATTCCATCCGATCATTGTCATGTAATGTAGGGGTGAGCTGGAGGGGGCTCGCGCGAGCCCCTTGTTAAATTTCAGCGCGACTGGCGAGCCCCTTGTTAAGGTAAGAAAATCATTCGTCTTAGATCAAATCAGCAATTTTTGTCAATTGTTAATTTTTTTTATGAAACAAAACTTAGTAGCCCCTTCATTTTTTCTTTCAGCGTTGTGGGCTTCCGTGCCGGACCTCATGGGTTCGAGTTAATCACTAGTCCTGTCTTAGCCCTATCATTCTATCCTTACTACTCTCTTTGGAAAAAGAGGTTGAGCGACTAAGTAACAAACAGTTCTCATAGAAAAAAAACTTTTCTTGAGAAATTTTCATTAGGAGGCCATATGCTCCACATAGAGAGCGAAAATGGATACAAATAAATGGATAAGATTTACCGAACCCCTTGTTAATATATTGGCAACCCACCGCTGATGTAATGTCAACTCTTTGGACTATTTTGTTTGAATACAAATCATAAAAAATATTTTTCAAAAAAAATTCGAGCCGTTGATTTTTCACGACTCCGACTCCAACTTCAACTCCACAGCCCTGGTTTTTACTAACCAACTTTTTCCCGAACAGTGTCGTCAGTATATCTCCATACGATAGATTTAAAAAAATGAACTTAAAATTCAATTACAATATTATTTACAGAAAATTCATTTTATTTTTAGTCTGACGTTAGTTTATTTCGATTTTACCGAAGGGTTACGCTGTTTCTACTTATATATATTATAGTTTTTACGGCACGAGTCGTACGCCACTGCTAGGATTAACACTTTTAAGATAATCGTACCGGGTTGAATGTTATTTCAGCACGCTACCAAGAAATGGATGACTTTCCCGGGATGCGGGGTCTTTGCTATATTACTGTTTCAACTGTAAACTTACTTTTCAAAACCTATGATTCAGATGTTATCATCATTCATTTAATGTGATGGTCGACTGGAGGAGGCTCGCGAGATCCAGTTGTTAAACTTTACGTGGTATAATTCAGGGATGGGCTGGAAGGGGCTCGCGCGAGCCCCTTGTTAAATGTTGGCACGGCCGGCGAGCCCCTTGTTAAGATAAGAATATCATTCGTCCTGTATCAAATCGTCACATAACTGCAATTTCTGTAAATGGAAAAAATTTGAAAATTAGTTTCATTTTTTCATTCAGCGTTGTGGGCGTCCGAGAGTCCCAGTACGAAAAAACATTTTTTTGATCGATTTATCCATTTTCTGTTCGAAGGAATGGGCGTTTTTGATGTCTTAAGATTGCCTCTCACTCTTCCGATTCTTCAATTCAACTGGGCGCTACTTTTAGTTGATTACTAGTCCTGTCTTATGCTTATGATTTTATCCCTACTACCCTCTATGGAAAAGAGAGATAGAGCGACTAAGTAACAAGCAGTTTTCGTAGAAAAATAACTTTCGTTGAGATACCTTCATTAGGAGGTCATATACTCGACATAGGGAGCGGACATGGATAACAAAAATGGATAACATTTACCGAGCCCCTTGTTAAGATATTAGCAGCCCACCGCTGGTCTAATTGGTTAAAGCTTGCTCTACCGATCAGGTGTGTCTAGACTCGATTCCCGGTATGTTTAATTTCAAATTTAGATTTTTCAATTTAAATTTGAAACTTAACCCATTTGTGTTTGTGATGTCAATTTACCTCGAGTTGATCTCGAGTGACTTACAATAAACTCTATCATCGAATTTTTGTCGTATAATCTTTCAACTTTAAAATATTTGGCACATTGGCTGTAATGTAAAAAACAGAAAAAACTAACACTATAGACCAGTGATTCCCAAACTTATTATGCTCACGGACCCCTTCATGGAGAAAAATTTGGACTCCCAAGTGAAATAACTCCCAAGGGAAATAACACCCCCAAATTAATTTTGACCGGCCACGGACCCCCTGAGCGGTCTGTAGGAACCACTTTAGGAACCACTGCTATAGACGAACCCGTTTACGACGTTGCTTTCATCACTTGAGACTTCCACAGCCTTTGTAATATTTCTTTGGAATAAACCTCTTTGGGCATATAACTGAGAAATGAGCACACAATAGGAATGTAGCAGCGTGCTATTTCAAAACCGTGTAAAAAGAGAGTACAGTGTAGTAACATTCAATAGCTTTAATAATTATTGTAACATGTGATGAAAAAACCACCCCTTCCTCGGAACACCTCGAATAGCTCTGAGATTAAGCGAGCCCCTTGTTAACGTATTGCCAGCCCACCGCTGATCCACTGTAAGCTTCTTCGCCTCTGTTCCATTTACTTCGGCTTTAAACTTTTCTGACGGAGGGCTGGCAAACTACAATGTCGCTGGATAAATGAGATTTCATTTTTGAAGTTGCGACTAAAACGAAAAACAGGAAGGGTTGTGCCCATTGCCAATGTAGAGTGAATAAACTTCTAATGGAGGTTATCTGAACTGATTTTTTTCTACGAGAACTATTCGTCAGTCAATCGCTCAACGTCTATTGTCCGTTGTGCAGCAGCCAACGTCGTTGGCTTCGAGTCCCAGTACGAACAGCATATCTATAAACAGTTAATCGATTTCTGTTCGAAGGCATGGGATGTTTTTGATGTCTATAAATTCCCTCCCACCTTACCAATCCTTTAATAACGGGGCGTAGCGAGAGCGATTAGCTAACCACTAGTTCTCTCGTGCCCTATTCTTATATCCCTCTTCGCCAAAGAAAGGTTGCGTAGCTGAATCACATCGAGTTTATTAGAAAGCTTTATGCTCCACTTTGACAGCGGACGTTGATTTAAGAAAAATTGTAAGTAAACCAATTAATCAAATTATTTGTGTTGTAGTCACGCCCGCTCATAATGTGGAGCATTCCAACAGAAGTTATATGAGAATTTGTTGTAATTTAAATGCTCAGTCACAATGGGATTGGGGCTGGAGTGGTAGCAATATTACACATTACAGAAATCCTTAATTTTTAATAAATTTATAAATGTCCGTTTACCATTCGGCTACAGGTCCGAAAAAATAGTTATATGCGTTTATAAAGGAGTAATGACAATTATCCTTCCGGAAATGGATTTGTCGGAAATGTTTTCATCAGTAGTTGCGGAAAGTAAATAAGTAAAATAGGCAGTATTGGTATGCTATATTTATATATACCTACAGTATATGGTTAGGATTAGGGTTGGCAATACCGGACAAATACATCAATACCGGTATTCAAAAAAAAATGTATAAAGTAAAACAAAATACAACCAATTGCGATCACAATACCGGTAGAGTTAATCATAATCGGTTTTTCTATAATTAATATACAATACCGTCATTAAAAAATTAATCATGATATTTATATAAATAACTTAAGATTTCTTAAAATAGTAATACATCATATTAATGATAATTTTACCAATCTTGAGAATGTGAAGCCTAAATGTTTCTGATTATTTTTTGAGAGGTCGTGGACATGAATTGTTTCTTCTCCCAAGGTGCAGAACCAGCCTGTCAATGGGGATGTCACTGGGGAGAGCTTTAACGGTGTTTAATAATATTGCTTCGGATGTTGATATGTTCCACGTGGACGTGGGTGAGTTCCGACGAATGCTTTTTTTTATCTATTAAAGTAGAGTTCGTCGGAGCTTACTTAGTTGACTTCCTTACTATTTTTACTACTGCTTTTAATTTTAAATTGTATTATATTCTTTTTTCTTCATTATAAAAGTTTCAAATTTATAATTTTTCAATCTTATACAATGTTAATTAATTAAATAAATAAAATAAATCATTTAAAAGCTCGTCACTTCTGAAACTAGTCAATATTAAGACAACTGTTAGCAGATTTAAAATATTTTAATTTATTAAAAACAATTTTATTAACCGCTTGAATATCGCACAAAATCATTAATATGTCCCAGAGATACTGCGTGTTTTTGAGAAAAATATTTTTACCTAATATACCCTCGAATTCGATATTTGAAAAACCTATATTGACTCAGTAAAGATAGCACTACACATATTCATCAAAATATTGCTTATATTCTATTAGAATACCAAGTATTTGATTTTTTAAATGTCATGGACATCCGTGTTCACATGCATATATTCCGGACACCGGTGTTCGCTTGGTATTCAAGAGGTTAAAATATATATTTTTAAAAATAGCACACCCTGAATTTAGCAGCGTTTGTAACACGTTCGTCACGCCGTAGGACACAGGGGATGTCTTTCATGTAACGAAGGGGTTGTGAATTGGTTGTAAAAAAATGACGCAATAAAACCAATATTATTTTAACTCGTTTCATTTATAACGGGTGATATTACTTGTTTCCGTTATTATTATCTTTAATCCATATCCGCTCACAATGTGAAACATATGGAGGTATTAGGACTATTGGTTAACTTATCGCTCTTGCTGATCAGATGGGTGGAAGAGATTTTTTAGGCATCACAAACACCTATGCCTTCGAACAGAAATCGATAAAGAAAATCTGTTCCTCCTGGGACTCGAACCCGAGTATTTTGATTCGTCACGAACAATTTTATTAAAATCGTGATTGTTTCTATTCATTCAAAATTCGATTTTGTTTATCTTTTTAATACCGAAATACTGGTATGTTTGCATTTTCAAAACCAGTATTTTCGTATTAAAAAAAAAACATAAATACCGGAATCCCGGTTTCGTAAATACCGGCTTACCAATCCCTAGTAAGGATATACGTTTTGGCGAACTGAAATGTTATTAGAACACACGACAAGGAAAAGCACTTCTCTAACCTAACCATCACTACTTACAGTGGCTGTACTATACAGTCGGTTCCACAGATCCTTCATCTTTAAGTTTATGTTTTTTGTTTTTCTGTTGTCGAGGGGTTAAAGCTCTTGTGTTCGTCTTACTAGATTGTGGTTGATAGTCTTATGAAATATTTTTTGATATTAAATATTGATTTATTTAGTAATATTAAATTTGTTAATGCCTTGGGTTTTTAATGCATAATAAGCAGCGGTGGTCTGCCAAAATGTTAACAAGGGGCTCGCTTATTCTCAGAGCTATTTGTGTTGTTCTGAGTAAAAAGCGATTTTTATTTGATGATTATGCAAGTAAACACAATAATTTTTGAGGCAATCGAATGCATACTAATTTATAGTTAAACTATCGTACTTAATATATATAAATAAACATATATATCAGAAAGTTTAGATTAATACTGATTCGATTTGAAAATATTGTTTTTTTCACTTTAACAAGGGGCTCGGAGGCCTGAGTCAAATTTAACAATGGGCTCGCGCGAGCCCGTGCGAGCCCCCTCCAGCCCATCTCTGATAATAAGCCATCTAAAAAAATGTCGGGTCCTATGGTGGAGTGGTTAGCGTTGTTGGCTTCAGTGCCGAATCTCACGGGTTCGAGTTCCAGTACGAACAGTATTTTTTCAATCAATTTCTGTTCGAAGGCATGAGTGTTTGTGATATCTAAAAAATTCCCTCCCACCCTTCCGTTCATACAATAACTGGACATAGCGAGAGCAATAATTTAACCACTAGTCCTGTCCTAGCCTTTTTATTATATTCCTACTACTGACTTTGAAAAAAAGTTGAACGACTGAGTAAAAAAAAGCTCTCGTAGAAAAACTTCTGTTGAGATACATCCATTAGGAGGCCATGTGCTCCACATTGGAAGCTGACATGAATAATAATATAATATTTAAAAAAATGTAGACGGAAACAAGTAATATCAACCGCTAGAGAAAAAAAATCAAATTGTTATCGACTGTGGAAAGGAAAAAGGACGTAACCCAGACATATCAAATTTTACAGGAGGCGCTAAAAACGTGTTTTGATGATTTTGGGTCAAATGCAAATTATGAATTATACACAACCTTATAGTGCACGGAAACTTCTAAGCTGGTGTTAAATTGACATAATCTAATATTAATTAAAGAAGTTATCTAGGAAAAACCTTTATTTCAGTATTTTTTCGTGGTTTTAATGTTTTACGAGGTCATCTATTTTAAACATAAAAGCTAAATTTAGATTCTAATTCGGCATTTGCAGCTTGCATCCTTTTGATAGAAAGTGTGTCAAGTTAGATACATTGTGATTATCTAAAAAAAACCTGTGGGTTACATCCTTTTTCCTTTCCACAGTCGATATAATATTGATTTGATTGTATCATATTTTTTATAACCCCTTCGCTTCGCCTTCCATTAAATGTGACATCTTTTATTGTATTATAAACGCCACCGTTTGAGAATCACTGATCTGCTAGGCATATTCTAACTTTAGTAACAGCTTTTTGTTATATTTGTTGTGGAGCCGCTGTGAAGCAAACTTATTTTTTTTACATTCATACATGTTACAAAAATGCATAGTTTTTATATATGTTATAAATATCTCATAAATCATAATTCAATTAAATATGTTTTTCCGGGCTCGTGTCAATTGATAAGAAATATATATAAACAGTGCTATTTATACAAAAATAAATTTGGAAAAATGAAAAGGTGTGTATTGCTCGCAATGAGCGAAACCGGTCCTGACCTATTAAATAAAGTGGAATAAAGTACAAAGGAATATTGTGTTTTTATTAATAATAAAATTGTGTTTCCCTCTTGGCTGTGTTGACGGGCATTCATACACGATGTCATACCATACAGTCTGCGCAAGAGTGTTTCGCGGGCCTTACGAGAATTCAGTTTTGTATTTTAAAATGTCTTTAAAGAACACAAATGAATTATACCTTTATAAATATCATTACAAATATATCTAAGCAAAATAAAGTGGAATATTTTTTTTTCTTTTTTTCCATGTCCGCTCCCAATGTGGAGCATATGGACCCCTAATGAAGTTTATCTCAACAGAAGTGTTTGTTTCTACGAGAACTGCTTGTTACTCAGTTGCTCAACCACTCTTTTTCCAAAGAGAGTAGGGATAGAAGGATAGAGCTAGGACAGGAGTAGTGGTAAACTAATCGCCCTGTTCATAGGATAAGATGGGTGGGAGGGGGGAATTCAAGACATCACATACATCCATGACTTTGAACAGAAGTTCATAAATCGATTGAAAAATCAATTTATAAAACTGCCCGTACTGGGATTCGAACCCGTGACCTCCGTAGCGGTAGCCAACGACGTTGACCACTAGACCACACAGGCAGCTAGGAATAAATTACAAAGGAATATTGTGTTTTTATTAACCAAGCCATATGCTTCACATCGGAAGCAGGCATTGAGAAAAATATATCTTATCAGTTATTTATAAATTGTTAAAATTATCATTGATTCAGAAAAAAAAATGAAGAACACCGATTTTATGATAAATTTATTTTATATCTTTGCATATTTATTCCATAAGGAAGCAGTTTTTAAAAATGTTTTAACTCGTTATTTAATATGCTAATATTAATTTATGATGTGAGCAAAAGTATGCCGATAATATATATTTTTTTATCCATGTCCGCTCCCAATGTGGAGCATATGGCCTCCGAATGGAGGTATATCTTCAACAGATGTTTTTTCTACGATAACTGTTTGTTCCTCAGTCGCCCAACCTCACTTTTTTCAAAGTGAGTATTAGGTAAAGAATGATAAGGCTAGAAAAGGAATAAATAGTGGTTGGCTAATCGCTATTGCTACACCCAGTTATTAGCCCGTAACATGCCATCCTAAAAAATCACGTTCCCTGCCATGATGGTATCTCAGTTTCACTGTTTATTGACAGTATTTAAACCTATTTTAGAAGCTAAAAAATAATTTTAAAAATGTATATATGCTAGAATACCTAAAATGATAAATACCTATTCGATCCCGGGATTTCGGGACTCAAAATTTTTTCAGGATTCAGGCTGATTTGATCTGACTCGAATAATTTTCTTAACGTAACAATAGGGGCACGTCGGCGCAGCCAAAATTTTACAAAGGTTATGTTCCCTCTAAGCTCCGCGCGTGCGCGGCCGCGCAACAGTTGGGAAATCCCCGCGCACTCATTCCAGGTTGGCGCGCACTACAAGACAGTTGTTTAATTGATATTTGATCGGTATACGCAGTCTTTGAAATATCCGCGCAGCTAACCTCTTGTCTGAGAGCACGGGTTCCCAAACTATGGGTCGCCAACATTTTTCGATTTTGGATTTGAACAACAAAACTAAAACTCCAGTAAACTAAAATAACCTTAAATTTGAATCGTTCAAATTATGTACACTCCCACAGATTTTGTCACTAACGACCCGGGTTTCGCGTTTACTAAGCATGAATATTTCGTGTTTACTAAGCGTCAGTTCAAGTTCATCCGTGCACTTGAACGCCTGAAGATGCCGAAAGGCGAAACCCGGGTCGTTAGTGACAAAATCTGTGGGAGTGTGCATAATTTGAACGATTCAAATTTAATATTGAAATTCCACCAAGCACCTCCAGTCGAAATCTTAAATTATAAAATAACCTTATTGAAAAAAAATACCTTTTTCAATTGCATCGGGGCCGCTGGTCACATCAAAATAAATTTTATAAAAAGGTGTCGCCACCCGGAAAAGGTTAGGAACCTATGCCTTAAAGGGAACATTGATTACGAGCAAGCCCACCCTTGTGTGTGGAGTAGGTTATCCAATCCTGGGATCCCGTCCAATCGCGACCATTCCCGAGATTTCGGTTAAAGAATTTTTTATGAACTCCCGAAAATTTATAAGGTTTTGGAAAAAATAAGTCAAGTTGATATTTTGCGCAAATCGGCAGATTCCTTGGTTTTGAGATTATCAGATTCCGGAGAGAATCCCGGGATGACAAAAAGGCTCCAGGATTGGATACCTTGGCTAGCTTAGATTTTAAGCGATGTGTTCGTACGGCACCGCTACGATTTCTCATACATTGTTGATACTTTTTTTACGCTGATTTGGAACCGATTTATCAAATTATATGTAAAATGCATTTTTTTACGCACCACTTTCTGAATTTCACGTTTCTGAATTGTATTGTGCAACAAAGCATGATGTTGCGTGCAATATTGCGTTTGCGGTTTACTGGGTCACCTTTACTTTTCACCTGTCATAAGAAACAAGTCATTCTTATCAGAAGCCACTAGCTTTTGATAGTTTCTTGTCAAGTCTGATAAACTGTCTCACCGCAACTTTCTCAGCGATAAGACACAACATGGCTACACGGTTAAAATTTGCATTTAAAATAGTGTCTCGCGTGACACACCTTTATTAGCGTGGATCCTCTGCTATTTATACAACACAACTTAGCGATGTCACCTAAAAATAATAATCGTCAACTGACAGTATTTATTTTCCATTCTTTTACTATATTATAAGTATATTGTGAAATGGGCTCTTTAATTGTTTAGTTTACTATGTTTTATAGCAGGGTTTCTCAACGGTGGGCCACAGAGATTTATTTTTGTTTTGAGGAGCCACAACACAGTTCAGGCCACGGGCAAATTGAGGATTTCAAATTCCTCGGTGAGCTAAAAAAAAAAAGGTGTTTCGGAGATATTCTGGAAAAAAGTATATCAAATCGGGAATTTTTCGGTGAGCTAAAAAAAATAAAAAAAGGTATGGGGGCCACAGATAAATAAAGACACTCAAAAGGGGCCACGCTCCCAAAAAGGTTGAGAAACACTGTTTTATAGAATACATACTTAATTATTTACAAACATATCGACCCACAGTTTTTTCAGAACAGCTATTTTTCGATAATCACAATGTAAACAATTAATACACGTTCTATCAAAATGATGTAAGCTGGAAATGCCAAATTAGTATCTTATAAGTTTGAAAAAAGTAGGGGCTATGGAAATTGTAATTATGTAAAAAGACTAGAAATAGGGTTTTTTTTTAAATATATTAAATACATATTAGATAAAGTCAATTAAAAACCAGTTTATCAGTCTCCATCCACTTCAAGGATGTGTATACTTGATTATTTGCCTTTGGCACAAAATCATCAAAAAACTTTTTTAAGTCTCCTGTAAAATTTGTTATGTGTGGGTTACGTCCTTTTTCCTTTCTACAGTCGATATGTAGATATATTATTTTTGAATCATCTATTTTTAATGTTTTATTTTCAAATTGAATGCCCCCTCCAGGGTAATGCAATGTACCGAAAATTAATTAACATCAATAGAAATCCATGATTAAATAGAGTATGGATGATAATAAATAGATAATAAGGATAGAACTAGGCTAGGACTAGTGGTTAACCAATCGATCTCTCAACGTACGTTTTATATGATAGGATGGGTGGAAAAGAATTCAAGACATCAAATGCATCCATGCCTTGGGATAGAAATCCATAAATCGATTGAAAATCAATCTATAAAATTTGTCCGTACTGGGATTTGAACTCGTGATTTCCCTGTTCTAGGTCCTGACTTAGACTCCAATTCCAACCCCAGAGCCCTGGTTTTATCGCTCTCCTGGAAGATTTTCTTTACGCAGCAGACGAAATATTCATTCCGTGAACAATCTTCATCTAAAAATTCAAAATGTCGGCTGCGACGCAAAATTCGCTCAATCAGTCTTGCTGGCTGTTTATAAATTCTATTAATAAATAATGTGCATTTCAAATTTTGTTTTGTTTTGCATGCGAAGGAAAACGTTGTGAAGCTAAGAGACCAGAGCGGACATTATGACTAGCTTTGTCTAGAGCAGGGTTTCCTAAACTACGTTCCGCGGGACACTGGTATTTCACTGAACCTAAATAATCTCATTTCTTTTTTTGCACGGTCAATACGTTCCACAAAAAACCGTGCATGAGGGCCCAGCGAAAAGGGCGGTCCAAATTTCTACACAAACTCAACTCTTTATTACTCGATTTTGACGACGAATAACACGGTCCACTAAAAAGAACTAGTACAATATTTTATACGAATTATTTGATCTAACACGATTTCCAGAAACGTAAAACAAATTTCCTAATAACAAGAAATTTAACAGCACAAGATAGTAATAACAAACAAAAGGCTTCATTATGTTCTAACAAATAAGACGTGTCAAGATATTTCTAGCGATTAACGCGATCTAAGTCTAGCCCAGGGGGTAGGGAACCGTTTCATTTCTAAAGGCCACATTCATTTATCTGATTCAACATTGGGTCACAGTAAAGAAATCGTTGACACCTCCCCGCATAAACTTAATAATATTTTAAATTCACAATGTAAATTAGTCAAAACGCAATTTTTAAAAATCAATATCTATCTTATCTAAAAAAATGACACAAGTCAAAATGTCGCAGGTTCCCCACCACTGGTCTAGTCTATCGTAAAAGTCTACCATATAAGTTATATACAAGCGATGAAAAGTATTATTTTTTCTTAACAATAATAATGTTTTGTCTATTTTTTTATTGAGTCTTCATTATAATACAACCCTTTTTACACGATTTTTTTACTCAAATATTGCTATTTTTTTCAAATAACATCGTTTTTTTTAATACAGGAAACAAATCTTAAATTATTCTATGAATTCAATCCCTTTTTTCATACACGGTTCTTTTGGAACGTATCTACTGTGTAAAAAAAATAGTGTACTCAATATAACACTTTGTGTGAGGGGTGTGCATATGTGACGTTTGCATGAGGGCCCCAAATTTCCAGCTACGCCACTGGTCCCTATTCTAGCATTTCCATGTGTCCAGCAATATACCGTATAAAATGGCAGCCATGTCCCAGCAGATATGGGCAATATGAATATATTGTCATTTATATATATGCACGAAGTGCGGCGTATTCAATAAATCACAATAATGTATTTATAGATTCAATTCTGAAATAAGCTCTGCGAAATTTGATCCACGCGTCTGCTGTCTACAGACACTGCATTAGGGATACCAACAGAATATGTTCACTTATTACAGCGTATTTGCGCATTAAAAAAGCGTGACGATATTTGAGGGGTATTCGGAATATGCAGGGGTGGGCTGGAGGGGGCTCGCGCGAGCTCCTTGTTAAAATTTAATAACGCCGGCGATCCAGTATACACAGTAGTACATTTTTAGTCATTTACATTGATAAGTTTACGATAAATTGCATATTGTTACATATTATAAGTGTATCAAGTATCAATCGATTGTTTATTTAAGTATTGCATATAATTATATTTATTTGTTTTACCATGTCCGCTCCTAATGGAGCATATGGGCTCCTAATGGAGTTTATCTCAACAGAAGTGTTTCTACGAGAACTGCTTGTTACTCAGTTGCTCAACCTCTCTTTTTGCAAAAAGAGTAGGAATAGAAGGAAAGGACTAGACAGGACTAGTGGTTAGCTAATACGCCCCGTTCATAGAATAGGATGGGTGGGAGTGTGGATTTAAAGACATCACATACATCCATGCCTTTGAACAGAAATTCATAAATTTACTGAAAAATCAATTTATAAAACTACCCGTACTGGGATTCGATCCCGTGCCCTCCGTAGCGGTAGCCAACGACGTTGACCACTCGACCACACAGGCGGCTTGTATAGGAGTAATAAAAAAAAACTACTACATAAAGATTTGTTTTGAGATTTAGCGTGCCCCTTGTTAACGCATTGGAAGCCCACCGCTGATGAATATGGGTAACGACCTACGTTCCCTTTAAGCTGCGCGCGTGCGCACCTATTCCGGGCTGGCGCGCACTACAAGACAGTTGTTCAATTAATATTTGATCGGTCCGCGCAGCTAACCTCTTGTCTTAGAGGGAACATTGGTAACGACCAGGGGCGAAACCACCATACAACGGGGCCTATCCGACGCTCTTGGTTTCACTGGGCCCCGAATATATTTATCCATATTTAAGTTTTCAAAAGGAAATTAATACTAAAAATTGAAGTCTCTGCCAAACGAGTAAATGGTAAGGGTCTTTTTCGCCTATACACAGCGGTGGGCTGGCAATACGTTAACAAAGGGCTCGCTAAAACTCAAATCAATTCTCGGTGTTCTGGAAGGAGTGGTTTTTTTTAAACTTTTATGCAATTATATGCAATACTTGAATAAGCAATCGATTGTTACTTAATACACTTATAATATCTAACAATATGCAATTTAGCGTAAACTTATCAATTTAAATAGCTGAAAATGTACTACTATGTATACTGAAGCTGCTGTAGATAACATATATGTCAGAAATTGCAGTTATATACTAATTTGATCTGGGAATGTTGTTTTCTCTAAAATTAACAAGGGGCTCGCCGGCCTTAGTATAATTTAACTAGGGGCTCGCGCGAGCCCCTCCAAGCCCCCTCCAGCCCACCTCTGCCTATACGTGCGTAATAAAAGTAACTGTTTTTTGTTATTATTCCAGAGGAAAGATTGCTGTCCCTTTTTTATCAACAGCTCAGAATTCACAACTCAAAGACGTCCTTTTTTTATCTGTATTGTAATTCGTTCCTGAATATTTATATATATATATTATTTTTTTGTAGATACATTTAATTCATAAATATTTTAATGTAATACTATTTCTTTCAGTAATACACGAGGTCTTCTTCTTTTCTCAAGTCTTCTTGATACAGCCTCTTCATTGGCGGATCCAGAAATTGTCCAAGGAGGGGGCCATTCAATTCGAAAATAGACATCATAAAAAGATAATACATTACAAAATAGATGATTTAAAAATAATATATCTATATAAAAGTAGTCAATACATAATTAAGTATGTATTCTATAAAACATCGTAAACTAAACAATTAAAGATCCCATTTCACAATAAAGTTTTAATAAAGTAGAAAAATGAAGAAAAAAAATCTCCTCAGGGGGAGGCCATGGCCCCCATGGCCCCCCCCTTGGATCCGCCAATGGGTCTCTTAAAGGCGGTATCTCAACAGTAGTTTTTTCAACGAGAACTATTACTCAGGTTCTCTTTTTTTCAAAGAGAGTATTAGGGATATAAGAAAAGGGCTAGGACATGACTAGTAGTTTACTTATCACTCTCGCTGCGCCCCGTTATTTAAGGATTGGAACAGGGGTGGGCTGGAGGGGGCTCGGAGGGGCTCGCGTGAGCTCCTTGTTAAATTTTAGTAAGGTCGGCGAACCCCTTGTTAATTTACGAGAAAACAATATTCTCAGATCAAATGAGTATATAACTGCAATTTTTAACTCATATATTATCTAAAAATGTTTCATTATAAACAGTAGTACATTTTCAGCCATTCACATTGATAAGTATACGGTAAATTGCATATTTTTACATATTATAAGTGTATTAAGTAACAATTGATTGATTATTTAATTATTGCATATAATTGCAAAGAAGTGATAAAATAAATCAAGCCTCCCCCAGAATACCGAGAATTGATTTTGGATTAAGCGAGCCCCTTGTTAACGTATTGGCAGCCCACCACTGGATTGGAAGGTAAGTGGGGGGTTTTTAGACACCACTAACACCCATAACTTTGAACAGAAATCGATTGAAAATAATGCTGCTCGAGATTTGAATTCGTGAAATCAGTCACGGAAGATAACGACGTTGGCCGCTGCGCCACGGATCCTCATTATAGAGAATTAAAGTAATTTAATCTTTAAAAAGTTATCTTTACTTCATGGAAGTGGGCATTGCGAGCTAACCTGCTGTGCATAGCTATAGCACAGCTACCGTAATAAAATAACGTTATTTACTATGTGGGCCGCTGTGCCACACGCTAACATAATTAAATAATGACGCCTTGCAACACTGCCATCGGCCGCCATCTTGACGTATATCCGGCGGAAGCGCGCGCGCGCCGCCATGTTTAATTCGCTCTCCCGCCAAAAGTGATTTATGGCGGCTGCGTCTGACTCTTCATCTTGGTGACATTAAGAATGGTGTCAACACAAGTAACGACAACCTAAATACTCGTTATGTCTGTCGGGTATTTTTAATCAAATCATGATGCCATGTTAATACACGCCTCGTTGGTCTTTGATGTAAATAACTACTTTTATCATCAAAGTTTACTCTGGATATGGAATCATGATGTAGCATTTCAACATACGGTAATTAACGTTTACTGGTTTTAAGTTTTTTCTAGACTTTTATCCAGAAAGGGTAAGTAATGGACTATTTAATTAGGAATTGTATTCAGATCGGTTGGTTCGGAGGAAATATCAATTCCCTTGAACACAACTGCTCAAATCAATTGAAAAATTAATGTTAGAAAGTGTCCATGTTCAGATCATTGGAAACCGCAGCTAAATAAGATCAAGGCCCAATAGTATTTATCACTAGGTGACAGGACTGATATTACTTGAACGCAATTAGATTTTTAAAGTTTGCCGTTTTAGTAAAGCAGTCGGCATCCAGTGCTGTAGTCGTATTATATTTCACAAAGGCAGCGGTGGGCTGCCAATATCTTAACAAGGTGCTCGGTAAATGTTATCCATTTTTTTATCCATGTCCGCTCCTTATGTCGAGTATATGGCCTCCTAATGAAAGTATCTCAACGAAAGTTATTTTTCTACGAATACTACTTGTTACTTAGTCGCACTACCTCTCTTTTTCAAAGAGAGTAAGTAGTTGGGATAAAATGATAAGCATAAGACAGGACTAGTGATTAACTAATAGTAGCGCCCAGTTGAATTGAAGAATCGGAAGAGTGGAAGGCAATCTTAAGACATCACAAACACCCATTCCTTCGAACAAAAAATAGATAAATCGATCCAAAAAATGTTTTTCGTACTGGGACAAACGGACGCGCACAACGCTGAATGAAAAAAAATGAAACGACAACTAATTTTCAAATTTATCCATCTACAGAAATTGCAGTTATGTGATGATTTGATATAAGACGAATGATTTTCTTATCTTAACAAGGGGCTCGCCGGCCGCGCCAAAATTTAACAAGGGGCTAGCGCGAGCCCCCCCGAGCCCCCTCCAGCCCATTCCTGCACAAAGGGTATACGGAAGGGTACTCTTTGTACAACATCGTATACCCATATTTTGGAAATATACAAATTGATTTTAATGGTAAATACTGTTCGTACTTAAACAAATCTTCGATCTATGTTTCTGGTTAGGTTTTGAAGTTGACATACACTAAACTCTTTTTTAACGCGACTTCGAATCAACACAGTCTACTTAGGAAAACAAATACTATATTTTTACACGAATTACGTGTCCTAACACGATTCAAAGGCACAAAAAACACAGAAGCGGGTAGTGGATTTCCTAATAACAAGAAATCCAACAACACAAGACAGGAATAACAAACAAAAAGCTTCATTAGATCGTAACACATCAGACGTGTCACAACATTTCTAGCAATGAAATCGATTTATATCCAATCCAGCGGTGGGCTACCAATACGCTAACAAGGGGCTCGCTCAATATCAAAGTAATTTATCAGTCATATGCAATTATATGCAATACTTTTAAATAAGCAAACGATTGTTACTTAATACACTTAAAATATGAAACAATATGGAGTTTAACATAAACTAATCAATGTACTACTGTGTATACTGGAAGCTGTCGTAAATAGTATATGCCAGAAATTGCAGTTATGTACTAGTCTGATCTGAGAATATTGTTTTCTATTAATTTAACAAGGGGCTCGCTGGCCGTGGTAAAGTCTAACAAAGGGCTCGCGCGAGCCCCTCCGAGCCCACCCCTGATCCAGTCTCAAATAGTATTATTTTTCTAAACTAAAATACATAATATTATGAATAATATTGTGTGCAACTTAATTATTAGGTATTCATTATTTCATTTTTACACGAATTTCTATGACACTATGTTGTCCTTTTTCCAAATAACACGGTTTTTCAATTTCAGGTAACCAATTGTCATTGTTTCAATGAATTCTATCATTTTTGCACGGTTCAACAAATTGAACGTATCTACCGTGTAATTACAAAAGTTGAGTATGTTATATAATATGTATGTTTTGACTTAGCAACTCGCGTAACCCCGTTTGCGGAACACCGGTGTATACCCTCATTTATGGTTATTATTTTTAAAAACAATATTTACCTACAGTATCTAAATACTCGAATACAAGTATCGGTTCATGGTGTACTCGGACACCGAGTATGACAAAAATTCGAGCGATTCCAGCGACGTCGCGCCCTTTCAATTGCCAATTAGGCGCTCGAGCATAAATTAGTTATTCGTACACACCAAACCAAACTAGTCCTGAGCTTGCGGCTGGTTATTTTGTCGAATTGACACGTGGGTAGGAAGAATTTCGGACGCGTTCTGGCAGTGACTAACAACTGAGGGGTCGGGATATAACCGCACGACAGAACTCGAGAAAACATATGCAGTTGGCCAAAGATTTTACTTCTGATTTACGTACGGACTGGCCAATTCTGAACCCAGGTCATAGTCACTTGGCCTCTGTCTAACCCATTTTTTAGGCCTTCCCAGAACTTCCATTTTAAAAAACCAAAGAATTTATGGATTTCCCAAATGACGTGAGACTTCTTTCTTAGCTCTTCTCAGACATTCAAATTTCTAAAACCCAGTAATTTACGGATTTCGCAAAATGTGTAAATATTTTGTCGCTACCCAATTTTCAAAACCTGCAAGTTTATGGATATTTGCCGTGGCTCCCCAAAATTGTACTGTGGCTCCCCTAAAAAATAAATCTCTTTTGCCCTCTTGGAATATGCTGTTGTCCACGTTGAGAAACAGTGTTCTAACCAATAGAAAGTCCAACATGTAAATGCAGCAATATGATTCAGGATGCAGATTCATAAGAATTATAGAATAATTAACAATTTCCCAAAACTTTTACCACTTGAATTCGGATATGTCGGACATGGTTGGATTCAGTGGTGTAGTGGGGCAGGTGCGTGTGGGGTCGGCTATCCTACACCTTTTCAAGACCATTTGGAATTTTTATTTTTACGTAAATATAATAAAATGATTTTAGTAATAATATATTGGAAGAACCTTTTGTTGGAAACTTGTTGGTGCAAAAATTGAGTCACTGCGGTTAGAGCGCATTTTAAATCAGCGCTCCCAGACTTTTTAAAGATTAACACTTCATCACGGTTGTATTAGGAGTAAGCTTCAAGGCAGTCGATGGGCGTACGGTATCATATGGAGAGCGAGTGGCTTACATGCTGGGCCGGCGCCACCATACAGGCGAAATAGGCAACCGCCCAGGGCGCAAACCATTAGGGGGTACATATTAAAAAATATATATTTACTCAAATATTAATAATAAATTACATCCTTTTTTATTGTGATGTTTGTATTTGTTCGTTGTAATTATGTATCGTATTCTATATGAAAGGGAGGTTGGGCGACTGAATAAAAAAACAGTTCAAGTAAAAAAAAAACTTCTGTTGAGATACCTTCATTAGGATGCCATATGCTCCACATTGGGAGCGAACGTGGATATATAAAACAAACATATATATCTCATGATTCCGAATGGATTTATTTTCATTATTTCGAAAAAAATTGACAATTTGTTAAAAGGGGGGCGTACCAATAACCGTTGCCTAGGGCGCCAAACAATTTCGCGACGGCACTGCTTACATGTAATAAAAGGTCTTCTAATTTATGAAAAATTCTAGTTACGAGAATTTTTGTATTAATCTTAAAATATATATTTGTACTGATGATCGGACATTTCCATTTGAAATTCTGGAGAGACGTTTTCTATATCGGTGTTAAAAAGATTCTACAAAATATTTATTTCGTTTTGGCTTAAGAGAAGTCACGGTATGTTTGTATGGTGTACCCCCATTCACCTAGAGCAGTGATTCACAAACTTATTATGCTCACGGGCCCCTTCATGGAGAAAAATTTGACCACGGACCCCCAAGTGAAATAATTCCCAAGAGAAATAACACCCCCGAATTAATTTTGACCGGCCACGGACCACACCCCTGAGCGGTCTCAGGGACCCCTGGGGGTCTGTAGGAACCACTGACCTAGAGGAAAAGTCAACATGGCCATTAGACCAAATGGTTTGGCGACACTTGGTGTAGCAAATTATCATTCTGTTTCAGAGTCAAGTAACTGCCTGGTTAGTGGAACGGACGATCGATATGTTACAAAGCATCAATAGATGTTGGTTCCATCATAAATATCTTCCTCGATTTTAGCCATGTAATAAAAAATAAAGGTTGTAAAGCACTGTCCGTAATGGATTCTATTCTTCAAGTGCATGCAGTTGCATTTTTTAAAAAAATTACATTGATATTAATGACTTTTTACTAAATTATATTATATAATATTGAGCAATACAAAACAGATCAATTGAACATTAGTTCTGCGGTAACAATAAATAATGGGGGTTATATACAATACACCCTAATGGAGGGAAACCCCGACTGCGGATTCACACAATTATTACAGGGTGTATTCCACAGCTTAACAAAATTACCAGTTTAAAAAAAAACACATTTTTTCACAACAAATCAGTTGATAATTCACGAGGCTTGTACGATATATTTTTTCAACATTACAATTACATTATTATAAAAATAAACCTTCGATTTCTCAACTGTCCATGTCCGCTCTCAATGTGGAGCATATGGCCTCCTAGTGGAGGTATCTCAACAGAAGTTTTTCTACGAGAACTGTTTGTTACTCAATTGCTCAACGTCTCTTTTCCATAGAGAGTAGTAAGAATAGAAGGATAAGGCTAAGACAGAACTAGTGGTCATCTAATCGCTCTCGCTACACCCAGTTATTAAAGGATTGGAAAGGGCGGGAGGGAATCTTTAGACCTCGTCATCCCAAGCATAGGTATCAATCTTCTAAGTTAAATCAAATGAAACTTTTTGCGATTATTTGAAAGACCAGTATTTCCTGTTATGGAGAAATAAATGATAATGTTTGCACAATTATGGAGTCTTGCTACTTTTTTTTTGTGCAGGGCAGGGCTTATTTATTTTCTGCTGCAGCTATTGGTATTAAACTATTTTTAACGATATTTCTTGACATCCTGCTTGGTGGTTTTTACAAAGTTCCAATTCGAAGTGGACTGCATCATGTGGTTTTAAAAACAACAAGTGGACGCATTATATGTGTTATGAAAAAAACAGAGACTGACGAAAATAATGATTGAATTACTGTTTTGGAATGATTTAAGTGTTTGCTGAGCTGTAACGTAGGTTATTTTTTGTATTAAAATTAGTGACATGTAAAAAAGTGAAAACATTAAATAATGGTAAATGAATGGATCCCAGGATTGTTAATCCCAAAATACCGAGATCACAAAAAGGATCTGAAATTGAATACCCTAGTAGAGCCCAACAGTCATCCAGGATGACTGCTGGCAGAACAATGCCATGTGTCATCCATTCCCTAGCGAAGGGTTTCCCAAACTTTTTCTGCAATGGAAAACTTTTTTTAGGTTGGGTTCTACTGGTTTAGCAGTCACAGAAAATGGATTCTGAACCCTGGAATCATCCTTACTAGTTATCGAAAAATTTTGCATAAGAGGTGTTTTCAAGTTATGTAGGTGCTCGCAATATACGTTTTCAGGGTCCGTGGAACGCCAGTGTTCCACGGAACATAGATTGGGAAACCCTTCCCTAACCTATGCATTTTTCACAATGTTAAAACACCTTACCCCCAAATCACCGACACAAGCATCTATTGTTGAACACAGAATATGATTTTCATCAAGTGTCATGATTTGCTACTGTAAACCAGTGCTGGTAGAATACAAGTGTTGCATCTGGCATTTGGTTTTGACCAGAGAAATTCTTTCTTTGTGAAATCCCCTTTGACTTATGCAATCCCAATGGATAGCATACAAAACAATTATTATTCCGGCCAAAGTTACCCCTGAATTGTTTCTTTTGCATCCCATATATAGCCCAACATCTCTTTTTATGGAAATAACGTGGATAAAAGGATTGAACCAGAGGACTAGAAGCTAGCTAATCGCTTTGTCCCTTATTTAGGATCGAACAAGTGGGAGAGATTATAAGAACAACTCCATTAATTGATCATTGAAAAAGTCAATGTGTTCCTTTGGGGATTTGACCAACAGCAAATAGCATTGTAAACTTGGTTCTAGGAGAGGCATGTTGTTATTGAATGATACTCGTCATCTTGGGATTTAATTAAAGACAGATTTATAGTTTTCACATAATTTTTATTTGAAATAAAATATCACAGTATTTTTTTATCACATTTAAAATAATTCATTATTACTTCTAAGCAGGGCTGTGGAGTTGGAGTTGTGTTTTCAGAGAGTAATCAATTTAAATAAAAAAACTTTACAATCACTGATGCCAAAATTATTTGTCCAGAATGTTACCAGAAATGTTCTTCAAAACGAAGAAATCATTTTTTACATCTATTAATTTGTTTATCTGCGCCTCGTTCAACAGATATAAATCAGCCGCTATTCAAAATCTATTTTAGGCATCCGCGCATAAAGGGTTAAGTTATCAATATTCTGTATTTTGATATATCAATAGTCTCAAGCAAAAGGTTGAGATTAATGCATTAACAAAGAATCAATTTTAATTCATTTGTCATGTGCTTTTCGTTATGTTATTCATTAGCTCAATAAGTCGCTATTAAAAATCTATTTCATTCATACGTGTCTAAAGTGTTAAACAAATCCACAGCCCTACTTCTAAGACAAAACAAGTAAACCTATACGAAGCACTGTTCATTGAACGTACTGTATTAATTATTATATCACAGAAATAAATACATTAACTGTGTTTCGTCGATTATACGATGCACCCTTGATGTTTATCCTTATTTATTTTATTATTAAAAAGACAGTAAAAAAACATTTTAAGTTGGTATATTCAAAATATCAGAGTGGCAGATTAAGAGGCCTGGTTTTTTGGGTCACATAAATGCATCATAAAAATCCAACAAAATGTTTCAAATTTACTAGACTAAGAGAAAGCGTTGGAAGACCACAACTTCACTGGATGGACAGGTGTTACATGACCCGCGAGTGCTTGAGGTCAACGACTGGCTTAAGATGGCGGAGGATCGAGTGGAGTTGAGTAGATTAAGGTTCACCCTAGACTGTAGTACCAAGAAGAAGTTTCGAACGCCACAAGTGCACGCCTCATGCAAATTCTCATTAAAATTGTCTAATTATTCTAAATGATATTCAGAACCATTTTTGTCTTCATCTTCCTATAAAATATTGTCTACGAGAAAGAATATATCAAGCATTCACGATCAGATAGCAGACCAGTGCACATCGCCACTAGCGCTACTGTTTCACAAAATCTAAGACAACAAAACCAAACCTACCGACCACAGCCATTCAAACACCAACCTCCACTTCCGAACTTCTCACCCGCAAGACAAACAACCGTACAAGCCAGCACTACCCACTCACACCGACCAAGCCTTACAACAATAATCGAAATGTCTGAAAACAACAAACCGAACGCACCGATAGACAATCATAATCAACTATCCGACCTGACTCCTGAAGAGCAAAAGAGAGCTTCGGAGCCCATTAATATTACCGAAAAGACTCACCCAAACTCTATTCTATTCAAGATCATGGACCTTCTCCATAAAGGAAAGGATGGAAAAGGCCTTATCTCTGTTGAGTCTCTTCTAACACTTCACCAGATGCTATGCATGGCATTCTCACCAAACGCTGAAATTGATGAAAAGGCTAATAACCTCAAAAAAATCCTAGAGGAAAAAAACGCACCGACCCCGGATCTCAACTGGGAGGACATGGCCTGCGACGAGTCTGCCAATGAATCCTCAGACACGCAACATTTCTCATCACGACCACGAACAATCAAACCTCTCAAACGAAAAATTAGACCGGAAGAAGACGAAGACTATAAGTCAGAAACATTCAAAACCATACCCAGCCGCCGCACAAAAAAGGCAGCTAAAACAACAACCAAAAACCCACTAGAGTCCTCAACTCTACGCACCGCTTCACCGACAACTCTCATTAAACCCAAAACAAAAGTTATCCCAACAACTTCGAACGCCAAAACCACCCCACAGCCACCCACTACCACTAAAAATGGGGACAACTCCGAAAAAACGCCCCCAATAATTATCGACAGAAAAAAAGACTTCTCCATCCTTGAAAAGGATCTGAAGTTGACAGGACTCTCAGGATTTTCTGCAACAGATCAGAAATATTCCCTGAGAGTCAATACTGATGACAGCACAATCTACCGACGAATAATATCTACTTCTTAGATAAACGAGGCATTTCCTTCCACTGCTACACCCTTAAAGAAGACAAAACGTACAAGATAGTACTTAAGGGTATCCCCGAAAACTTCGAGGACTCGCAGGTGGAGGAAATGCTGCGGGAAGAAGGATACCCGATCATCAGAGCACAGAGGATGAAAAAAGGCCAATCCAGGACTCCAATGGCCCTCATGTTGCTCGACATAGAACATACCGAAGAAGGGAGAAAAACATTTGCGATCCAAAAACTTGGAAATTACAACGTTTCAGCAGAATCGCTGAAACGGAAAACCGAACTCGGCCAATGTCACAATTGTCAAATGTTCGGACACTCCCAGACTGGATGCCACGCACAGCCGAAATGCGTAAAGTGCAGCAAGGACCACCGCACCGACTCATGCAACAAAAAACGAGAGGACGGTCCAGCCATTTGCGCAAACTGCTCCAGCCAGCATCCGGCGAACTACCAGGGCTGCCTCCGCCATCCACGTGCGGGCAGACCCATACAGCGAGCCGAGAACTGGTCGGCACTGCCGTCTAACACAGGACAAAGATACGAAGACCTCTCAGCCGGACGAGAAACTCAGCAACAGCGAACAAGCACTCCTTGGGCAGCCAAAGTTGCAGACATGACACAAAGAAGACCGACACCAAAACCCAATGTGAGTGCCAAGCATTATACTCCCCCCGTCCCACGCGAAGCTGCGCGTGACAGGGCCCTGGAAGAACTCGTAAGAAAACTCCAGGACTCAATCAGCGCGTAGGCCAAGCAACCATCGCTCGCGTATGCGACTTCTACTACCAGACCACCTCCCTAACCAACCATGGCCAACATTAAAACTAAACCTACATCACTGCAGATAGCATTCTGGAACGCAAACGGTACCTTACGTAACGATAAAATCGAAGTGCAAAATTTCCTTAGAACACACGACATTGACGCATTACTCGTCAATGAAACGTTTTTGAAACCCGAGACACCGATTAATTTCCTGAACTACAGTACGCACCGGACCGACCGGACGCATCAACCGCCATCGTAGTAAAATCACACATCGACCATTGTGCTATTATCCAGAAACCGCGACTAAACTCTTGCAACTTAGAAGTAACCGCGATATGCATTAATACAAAAAAATACAGTTAATATCTGTATACTACCCTCCGACGCACCGATCAACATTGGCAGCATCAGACTTAAGCGATCTGCTGTTGAATGATATCCCCGCCACCGTTATTGCTGGGGACTTCAACGCAAAACACTCAGCCTGGAATAGCTATCGGACCACTATCCGTGGCCGAGCCGTCTACAAATTTGCACTAGATAACAACGCCGTCATTGCTGCTCCAACTAGGCCAACCATATATCACCCTGCAACGAACACACAAGATGTGCTCCATTTTGCATTATTAATAGCGATGTCGCACACACCGCAAATCAGAGTCGTTCACGAACTAAACTCAGACCACCGGCCGGTCCTTCTTTGTTTAGCTGACCCCCTCGATCCACTGGCTATCGTGCCGAAAAAAACCAGAGACAAAGTCTCCTGGGAAGATTTCAGCACTCACTTCTCAGACAATTTTCACAGCTCTGCCAGTCTCGCCAATCCGGCAGACATAGACAGAGCAATTGCCGGTCTGACGGATTCCATACGCGCCACAACCGAAGTCCCCGTGGAAGACCACCGACCAGATATCCCAATTAGAATTAAAAACCTAATTCGGAAAAAAAACAGAGCGGCTAAGAAATGGCGCCGGCACGCCAATCCCACAGCAAGAACGCTCAAAAACCGTCTCACCGCGGAGATCAAAATCGAACTTCGGGAGCACAGAGACTCCTCCTATGGTGAATACCTAAAGGGTATGACCAAAGGAAGCAATCCCTTCTGGATCCTCAGCAAAGCAGTCAGACACAAAAAATGCCCCATCCAACCGCTTAACGGTCCAAATGGTCCGGTCTTCACAGCCGCGAAAAAAGCAGAAACTTTCGCGGAATTACTCGAGAAACAATTCTCTCCGAATGAATTCAATCAAAACGACCACGTGCTTAAAACACGCATAGAATCAGTAACCGCCAAATATATTAAAATCACTGAAGAGATCATAACATCTCCGACCGCGACTTCCATCGCACTCGCAACCACGGGCGAGATCGAATGCAGAATCAAATGCTTATCCAATCGTAAAGCCCCTGGCAACGATGAAATAAAGCACAATGCGCTGAAACACCTTCTCGAGAACGGTGTCAAAGCACTGACAACGATCATACATGCATGCCTAGCCGTCCAACACTTTCCGCCCGCCTGGAAAGCCGCAGACATCATCTTAATCCTGAAACCGGGCAAACCACACCAGATTCCAGAAAATCACAGACCCATTAGCCTACTCCCGACAATGGGAAAGCTATTGGAACGTGTAATTAAATCCCGCCTGGAAGAGTTTGTGACGGAAAAAAAACTCATCCCGGATGAGCAACACAGCTTTCGTCACAGACACTCCACCAACCACGAATTACTCAGAGTTGTTGAATTCATCAGCGAAGGTTTCAACCGCCGATGTTTCACCACTGGCCTATTTCTCGACATCGCCAAAGCCTTCGATAAGGTTTGGATAGAAGGTATGATAGTCAAACTCTCTGAGGCCGGCCTCGAAAGTCCAATGTTAAAAATTGTAAACTCATTTATGACCAACAGAACTTTCCGCGCTAAAGTTAACGGCGAACTATCGACGACGCGTACGCCGACAGCCGGTGTGCCACAGGGGTCCGCCTTATCGCCCCTGTTGTACAATCTATATACTCATGACATCCCATTACCGGCCTTCATACCCGGGATAAACGAAACGATCGTTGCGCAGTGTGCAGATGACACAGCGATCCTAGCACGATCACTAAACAGAAATAGAGCCACCGCACTTGTACAAAAGGCAAGTGCGGACATCCAAGCCTGGTGCACCAACTGGCGCATTCAAATACACCCAGAAAAAGCACTGCAATAACCTTCAGTCGCAGGCCAAATAGAAACGATAAGAACATCAAACGCATCCGGATGCGAAACACAGAAATTCCGTGGGCACGAACGGTAAAATACCTCGGCCTCACACTTGATTCGCGACTAAATTTCAACAGACATATATCTGTAAAAAAAAAAACAGGCATCCCAAGTCACGGGCCAACTCTACCCGATGATTGGACACAAAAGTAAACTTGCAATAAACAGCAAGCTACTCTTGTACATTGATTACTCGTCCAATCATGACTTACGCATGCCCGATATGGGCATACGCAAGCATGAAACACATCCAGACGCCCCAGACTATACCAAACAAATCACTACGAACGATAACAGGCGCACCTTGGTACGTTCGAAATACGACTCTCCACAGAGACACCAAAACAGACACCATACTCGAACACGTCATGAAGCTGTCGAAGAAATTCTACAGCGACATGGCAGATCACCCAAATGACACTATCAAATCGTTACTAAACGATTACATAAAATACCCACACACCGACATAGCACGACCAAGGAAGGTTCTCCTCCTCAAACCCCTCTAGCTCACCCCCGGCATACAACACACGCCGACACTGTAGGCTCGACCTCCTCTCGAGGGTAAAAAACAAAAAAAAACATATTCACAAACAGATAAGCATTTCCCCACTAAACATAATAATGCTGCTCGAGGTTAATGAATCACCCTACAGTGTCAACCAACGCCAACAAAACAACGACTTGATAACAAACACGATCTCGCACGCAATTTCTTTTATTTTAATATTATTGTTACTATTATTATTTTTCTTTCCCTATTGTATTCTTTCTCACTGTATTCTTGTTTTTTTATTATAAAAAAAAAAAACAATATATATATATGATCATCCTGTCTCACTCACAAAAAAAAAAAAATTACAATAAAAAGAGACAGGAACCAACACTATAAAGGGGGAAAAAAAAAAATAAAAACCCCAACATAAGACGAAAGGACAATTGGAGTAATCCACAAGGCCCTCCAACCAAGTGTAAGACACAAACGAAAGAGTATATCATTATTTTTTTCCAATAAGCTGACACCCTTCTGCCATTGTCAACTTCTGGCGATTGTAAGGAGTTATTGTTAATTTGTATGACACTTGATTGATGGAGTTTCAATATTAAATTTAGAAAAAGACCATCAAAAGATTACTAAATCTTTATCTTACCAAAGACTTCACTGGCAACCAATTTACTGACCTTACTCTAGTTGGTAACATAGCAATGATGCAGGAAATACACTCTATAAGAATAACACATCGGAAGGCAGTGATGGTTGGTGGACAGTTAGTAGAATGTACGATCCGAGACCCAGGCAGACCACTTCACCTGAAGAAAGATACTTAGGCCAAAATACTAGGTTCTTTGGTATAAACGACATTTTACATCGGCTGGTATACCAAACAACAAGTTAGCCATTTTGTCAATTTGAAACTGCTGTACTCGAATGTTGTTTTCGGGACTCAAATCATGATCACGGAACCATAGACATCTAAATGCTGAGATAGGAAATTTTTAATGAATAAATTCTTTCGTTAGAATTGTTGCGTTCAACTTGTCCTTCCTGAAATTGGAAAAAAAAAAAAATTAGTTAATCAGAATTAATAATGTTCACAGATAGAATTATATATAAGACGTGATAACCTATCTTACAGTTATTTATTTCGATATTTAAAGAAGTAATACGAACTAACTCAATTTGATTGACAGTTATTACAGGCAGAAACCTATAAATAATTTAACGGTTTTTAGCTACACAGATTTGTTAATTCTAATCATAGACGATTAGGCGACTAAACGTTTTTGAGCTGTAAACATTTTGGTCAAAATGGGTTAATCTCATTGTTAAGGCCTCGCTACATTTCAGTTTGTTTCATGATATTTTCAAAACAAAGTTTTTTGGCAGTATACAAATGATTGGATATGAAGCAGGGGTTCACAAACCTTATCGTCAAAGGGACAATATTAAAACTAAAAAATTTTGGATGGCTACCATGTTTATAGAAAACATTAGGCAAAAATAAAATAAAACATTTCATTGCCTGATTGATATTTTTGACTAAATATACATTTTTGTTATACTTTTTTGAATTATGCAATTGTTAATTTGAAATTAAATCCTGCATTATTTTCTCAAATAGTGTGGTGTGAAGACACAAGACATGCGATATGGTTTTTTGTTTTAAATTTTAATCTTCATGTTTGATTTGACTGCTCATTGAAGAAAATGTTTTTTTGCAAATATAGGTACTTCCGAAGAAAGAAGTCTTGAGTATGATAGGAAGTCCGAGTCTGAGTAAGATTAGTATCGCAATTTTAGACCATTCATTCTTGCCAGAGGTTATTTTATTTTAAAAGTAACTTTTAATATTACGTATGAAGAAAAAAACAATAATATGTAGACTCAACAAGTCTTGCGGAACACACTTTGAGAACCCCAGATATAAAGTAATAAATTATGTAAAATGTATTGAAACTAATTAGTTATTTAAGATTATATTTGATCTGTTAAAGAGGGTTTCCCACTGTAAACGAATTCAAAATAAAAGTACAGTACAGTTTCAATTTCATTAATAATAAAACAAAATTGTATCTCAAAAACGGTTTAGAAAGTGAAAATGTTTTAAGTGATTTTTTAGCTCGAATATAAGATTTTTTTATTGATCTTGCTATTTTTTCTCTAATGCAGTTTATTTTTATTTGAACACTTTATTTATGGTTAAAAACAGCATAATTTGCACATATTTGACTGTATTTCTCTATTCAATGAATTCAATTACTTTTAATTTAAATAATCTGTTTAGAGTTATATGGATTCTGTCGAAATTGAGGAAAAAATACCACTTTATTCGACTGTAAATAATAATGGTGTAATATCAATTGAAACTTATATATTTTGTGATGGTATCTAACACGTTTCAAGGCCCCTGACATTTAACAATTCTCTAAGTTTGTTTTCTTTTATTCCTACGACACTTTTTGGAGGCATTTTCAACAATTTATTATGCCTAGCCGAATCTATTTTTTTCATATTAAGTAATCTACAGATGTTGTCTGATTCTGAAAATATAATATTACAATTGTCTCAAGTAAAAGTTTGAGATTAATGCATAATTTCAATTTGATTTTAAATTAATTAAAAATGTATTCTCAATATACTAAATTCAATACCACATAAATTGTTTGGGTAATTTAGAAGTAGCATTTATTTTAAGTTGTAAAATTAAAGAAAACGTTTCAGTTATCTAGTTCAAGAATATATAATGAATAAAATGTTTTTAAAACGTAAAAACTCAAAGGGCTCACTGATTGAATTCTGAACAATTAATAAACAACAATTATTTGGAGTCTTATTATTTAAAATGTTACGATTTTAAAACGACAACTTGTATTAACTCTGATATCCTTGATGTATAGTTAATTGACTGAAGTATTGTTCGGTTTAATACAATTTAACCAACAATTTTTTTAAGTCAGATACAATTGTTTGAAGGAAACTTTTTTCCAGCTCTATTTGCTTGTTTACAATTGCAATTTGGGGTTTCTATAGCAGCACGATATAAATAAGAATTGTTATCTTTCACTATTAAAGAAGTAGATTTTAATTTGTTCTCATATTGGTAAGAGTAATGCTAATTACTATAACATTCTTTACTCCTAAGTGGTTGCTTATTTTTACAATAAATAAATGGTTTAATGCTATAAATGTTGAACTAAAAATTATGATTTTTTTTTTATATCAGTATCAGTAGGAACGTTTTCAAATTCTTTATATTGTGAATTATAGCCAAAGTTACTGATTTATTTATGAGATATTCAATTGGAATAGTCGACAGACTATTTAAGTAAACTTTTTTTTCAAATTCAACAACTTTTTGAAATTTCTATGTAAATGAAAACAAAATTTTTACTAATAACTGAATGTCTCAAGGATTTTATTCAACTTATGTGAGTATCGAATGATTTGAATTAGTTCATTATCAATAAAAATTGTTCTGTATTCATAAACCAAAATTTACTCACAAAAATGGTTGGCCAATTTTCTTACTTTTCTAATAATCAATTTAGCCTTTTTTCAATATAAGTATAATTTGCTTGACAAAATCATCAAGTAAAATTGGTTTCTCTTAACTTTCTCAGATGTACATTTACCCAGCCAGTTGACAGTTGAATTAAACAAATATATATGTTCATAGACAAGAATTGATTGATAAATAAATTCTGTATTCAATTTGTCATCCAAATGACTGTGACACGTGTTCATCTTCTGTAAGTATCGTACGACTAATATTCTTCCTCGCAAAAGCTAATCATTCTTATCCTTAATTCGTAACATTTATATATAGACATCTGTCATATAAAATTACATCCACAGATTGAATGAAATTAGTCTTATTTGGAATTACTTGATTTAAATATTATGTAATAATCAATCGTTACACATAGAATTTTCTATTTTTTTTTAAAAACGTTTTTAGAATAACATTCTCTATTATTTTTTGATTACTTTTTCTTTCATTTATTTCTTTCTTAAATTGACTTAAACAGAAACTCCTGTTTCTCACAACTTTTCAGAATTTGGTTATATATTTTTATTTTACTATAATACTGATTTAACTGATATAAATTTCAGAAAATAATGTTTCATGTAATTTATGAAGAGATAAATTTTATAATATCAAGTTCTTTATTATTTTATTAGTCCAAATATTTCTGATAACTTTTCTATTGAAGATTTTGATATTTGTAAAAGAATAATATATTATATTCTGCATTTTTTGCAGTCGAACACATTCTATAAGATGAAACCAACAGATTTATTAAGAATTTAATATTGATTTTATTTACACATGAATATCTGGAATAAATAAGGCACGATCTACCATAAAACTAACTAAATGTGTAAAAATTATCTTTGTGCCATCGCCAATACCGTTACAAAGGCCAAAATGCCATAAAAATTTCATATATTATCATTACTTGACTACAAAAAGTATTTCTATCGTATTCGTAAATAGTTAATTTGGAATCAACTTAATATTTAGAGGAATCAGTTCAAATATATCGTCACACAATTCTCTTGCCATGGCAGCTATATTTTGTGTCTTTTAATAGTAATAATTTTAAAAATAGTGATTCTTTGACAGAGGGGGGGGCGAGAGTTTACATCTGTCATTAGGACACTATTATTCTTTACAAATAGTATAAAGTGAGGTGGCAAATGACATTTTTGCATTGTAACTGAAAATTACTTAAAAAGATTTAGACTATTACTTATTGTACCAATGCGTCTCATCAGATATAATAAATACTGAATATCAGTTAAAAGTAATCACATTTGAAAATTACAGTTTAAATATGAGAATCATTCATTGTTTATTGCGTTAATTAAAATCAGTTATTTATCTCATAATCATTATTTATATTCCGCCCCGGTTCAGGCAAAAAATATTAAGTTTGAAAAAGACAAGTTTTTGTAATTTACACAATAATTTTTTTAGTACCCTTCAATCTGGGAAGAATAATATTTATTATCTTTTAATCAATTTGTAAATTAATGGAAATTTTAAAAACATTTTTTTGAAAGATTTTTTAAATACATAGTAAAAAGTGTAAATTGATAAATTCATTAATTATTATACTGTCAAAGACTTCAATCTCAGAAGTCTTAATTCCAATTCAGATCAAAGTGTTTATGTTCATCTGTGGGTATGTGGAATAGAAATAGACTTTTAAACTCAATATTGTATGCCTACGGATTTTTGTTTAAATTCTAGGTATTTTTCAAAATTTTCATTATTTTTTAAAACATTTAAATCCAATAATATGACTGACAAAACCACTGATTGATAATGCTAGTATATGTAAAGAAATAATGGTAATTGAATAAAAAATTATCAGCCAGCCAAAAGATTTTTCACTATGTAGCGACACCACTGCACAAGGGGTTAAAATATCACCTATATGAAAAAACATGCAGTGAAATAAAAAAAAATCGTTTGAAATATCAAAGTATACATGCATTTAATTACTCGACAATTATTATTATTGTCAATCTTCAATTGAGTACACAAATATTTAAACGTTAATTTACTCGAGTACACACATATTCAAGTGTTATTTTTTTTGAGTAATGATATTATTTATGACTTAAAATTTTGCCAAAACGATGACGAATAATTGCATGAGATCAAAAATTTGTTTGTTGTAATAGTTTTCATTGTATCAAAATACAAAATATCATTCAGTCGACACCCAAACGTAAAAGAAATTATTTTAATGATAACTGCTGACACATGCAACAAATTCAGAATAAATTAATTAATTATTCAGCTTAAATGAATTAAATAAGATTAAAATTAATTACTTGTACTCAAAAAAAATCCTATTTCTAGCGTCTACAGCACAGATAAAAATTAAATTGATCAATGATAAATTATATTCAGGAAGAAAATACTTGAAAGATTGAACAATTTGGGTGCCAACGAGGCAGGATTGTTATCAATATTCCTGTAATTTTTATAGCTGATTTAGAATTTAAAAATGTAAATAAATACATAATTTTGGTTACTTACTCTCAGACGCTTCATAAATTCTTCTTAATTCCATAACAATGCGGTGAATTGCTTCAATTCAATAATATAATTACACATATGTTTTACATTTTTATAGCATATTACTTTTGCGTAATATACAACGGGGAATTCATTCATCTTACAGTCTAGTTTGAATAATAGCGCATTGAACTTTATTATTTGATATCATAAAAATAAATTGAACACTGAAATTATATGTGAAAATTAACTTTTATAGAATCTAACGAATTAATAAAAAATAATGTTGAAGCGTTAAGCAATTTGTATTTCTTACTGCTTTGGTTGTGCCAAATGTCTGATTTATTCACCAGAACGAAGATATGTTTTCTTCTACCTTTAACCCATCACAAGCAGCTGTGATCATGCGGTATGTTTTCAATATTGCATTTTGAATAATTGAAGTAATTAATTTTATAACTCTCTTGATAAATTTTTGTTTATTGACCATTGTATTTGTGGTTTATTTAACATTCTCAAAGATCTAATGAGGTCTGACACAGCTGTCGAAATATTCATGATTGTGACTGTTATTTGAGTACTGTAATTTTATAAATTAGTTAAAATATCAATAATTTATTATTATTTTAAGTTTTTTCTTTCAATTTACGCATAGATTGAATCCATCTGTGGGCACATGGTTTTTAAATTGACATTGATTCAAGTAAGGGAATCGAAAAGAAATAGAGTTTTACGTTTAATATTATATTTGCTACAGATGACCAAATATTTAACTTCCAATTTTATTTATTTGAAATATAAATAAAAAAAATAATGTGACTTCTTTAACAATGTTTTTTTAATAAGAAATTCTTTTTTAAATAATGTGGAATTAGTGATTTATTTCTTTAATGACATTCCACCAAAAATTGATAGTGAAACTATGAGTAAGATTAAAAATTATTAAAATTGAAATTACTAGCCCAGCAAAAACCACTTGGCCTTACCCGTACAGCAATACCGATCATGGGGTGATCAATACATATTTAACCTTTTTTACCAAATGAAGGTTTTTTGTATATTTTTATTATTTGTACTATTGCTACATTTAAAAATGAAAAATCATTGTTTTTGAATTGAATGATACCTGGAAAAAATATTAAATAATATTTCAAGTAAATATTATTTTTTTAATTATAAAATACAAAAAGTAAACTAATTCATTATGGCTATTAAATAATTTTCGAAAAGCTATTACTTCAAATTCAGGCCTAGATCTTTTTATGTTTTCATCTGTGGCATGTGACCTCTACTGTTAATAAAAAATAATGTGTCTGCCAAAAATCACCGATAGATTTTTGTAGTATCCATATTTTAAGAAATAACAATAATTCAATAAAAAAATATGAGAACAGCAATAGAAAATAGATGACAAAGTACTTTGCCGTACCGGTACGGCGAAACTACTCATAGAGTTAAATGAAAATCTTTATTTATACCAGCAGCTCACGTTATATCAACACAGAATGGTATCTTTGTTTGAGTCAACTAGAAGACAGAAAAATGTCTTTTTATCTGCGTTACATAAACTCTTTTGGCCATTTTATCTTGAAATGTAATATTTTTTATTTTGGACTGAAGAATAAAAGTTCTAACGTACAATAGATCAATTTATGTTTCCAATCGACTTGTATATAGAGTATGTAATTAAACCAAATTTCTACAGTACTTGTCTGTAGATAGCAAAATAAAATAATAACATATTTATCAATCTCAAAATACTGGTTACCTGATCGTGGTAAATAAAATATGAATGCATTATTTTGTACCAAGCGTCCACCATGTTCATAAATTTGTAATCCAGTGGCGATTTTACAAAGTATTTACATCTGTAAACACGATTGACTGTGAATTTGGTAGCCATGGGCGTGGTGAGCAGCAAACTATATAAATATAAACAATGTCTTGACCACCGTACCAAGTCGTAAGCCACAGATAAACAATATAACAAGAGATTGAAAAGTAAACGGTGTTTGAAAATAAAGAATCGACATATCTTATATGAGCCCTTGAGAGGTGTAGTATGAAGTGAACCAACTAGTAAAATGGTAAAACATTTTTCTTGGAGTTTTAAGTACAGTCACAATTTTACTTGGTGTTTTGGTGGATTGAATATTTTTATTTTACAGAGATAACACTATTGCAATGTGTATTAACTGAGGTTACTTCACTTTTACGATACTTTAAGACGTGTAGAATATTACAACGAATCTAACTTATTTTTTTCTAAAATACCACTTGGCTCACTTCGTGTCCAATGGTCCCAAATATGTATATCATGTATATATCAGACAAATGCACTAAGTCACTTTCTCATAAATAGCAATGCTGTGATAAATTTCTAATAAAAATTTTAACGTGTTGGGCAAAAGGGCTTAACCCTCACAGAACAAAATATACAAGATCCAAAAATTAGACTATTTAATAATTAAATTTTAAAATAAAAATAAGGAATATAAACAATCTATTAGTATTTTATTTTCCTGGTCAAATTATAATTAAAGAAGTTATGCATGAAAAATTATTGAAATCGAAAGAAATGCTTTTTACTATAGCAAATTTTATTTTAATTAGAAATTACAATTAGATAAATAGTGTATTTAGATGTTTACATATGATTATCAAGTAAAAGCAATTTTTTATTGATCGAGGGTTAACCCATTTCACCCGATATATTGTGGTTTACGACATGTAATGGCTGCACGGACACTATATTTTCTTTTATACACATACTTTTTCATTGCTGTTGTGTTATTATAATATATAATATAATCTTCTTTCGAAGCAAAAAGATCCAAGTGCATCATGGTTCGCCACTTGGATCTTTCTTGCTCAGATTTCTTCATTTAGTTTCTACGGTTTGTAGGGTAAATTAAAATTATTTTAGATATATAAAGAAATGATATAACTGGCACAAAACTATATTTATTTTTTCATATTTTGTCTGCTATGTAATTATAAACTCGGTTTGAATTTTTAAAAAATGTAGACAAAAACAGTATTGATAAAAATGAAAATTAATTATAAAACTGATTTATCTTACTATTTTTAATTATTATACCATACATTGGAAGGTAAAAGGGTATAAGTGACAGCATCTGACTGTTGTCGATTCTAGTATATTTTTATTAGTATTCTGTAAAAATAATATAAGAATATAAAAATGGGTATAACTCACATTTTATTGACTTTTTTTCAATAGCTCTTAGCAATAAATAGTGTATTATAAAACTTTGGCAATTAACATATTTTTTTTTTTTTCTAAGAATATATTTGTATAGCGTGAAACATTAAGCATGAAATTTTTCTGTTGTATATTTTTGAATATGTTAGATACGCCTTTTTACCATTCATGATCAATTTAATTACTTAAAATATGTGAGATATTGGATTTTGGAATTTTTAAACCACTAAATACTATTAAAAATTCATTTAAAATTTAAATTACACATTTACCCTACACAACCATAGATCTTTTTTTCAGTTTTAAGTTATCGTCAGTGTTGTAACATTCGGTATTGAAGGATTATTCTCGTTTGGGTATTTCAGTAATAAATTATTCCAATCTTTTAAAGTTCACAATTTGAACAATTGTCATTTATTATGTAAACTTTTAAAAAGTCAATTTCCAAAGATTAATTACATCCAAAACACAGACATTTTTATCTAATGCATACCGTATAATTTTATTACAAATCATAATTACAGCTACAACACTATCAAATAGAAATTATTGACAAAAAGATATAATTTTTATTTCAGTAAATAGATCTAGTTATATATATATATATTTACGTTTTTTTTTCTTCATAAGTAACATAACTCATATTAATAATATGGAATTGAAGAAAATAGATCTAACTGACATGATGAACATATTCGTTTGTAAATATTAATTTTATTCTAGTGTTAAGCTCAATTGGAGGGGTATCCACATTTTTAAAACAGTGAAGAAATCACACAATTTCTACGTTTTGTTTAAAATTCGCAGTTGGGTCACGTTTTCAGGATTACATCCAAACAATTTCACGTATCTACGTGCAATTAGACAATATTTTCTTTAGAAATTTTAAATATTTTAAACTTCTTTCATGCAGGGTTGTTAAAGTAACATCTGAAACAGTCGACGCATCTTCTGAATAGCTGCAGCTTTTGAAGAAATCAACGACACCGTAATAAAACAGTTCCAGGCAAAAAAAAAAATGTATTTTTTTTTCAATGAGAAACTTGTTTTCAATTGACATCTTTCATTTAAAAAATGTATGGCAGATTTTTTACATGTCGAAATACAAAATTTCATTCTATTAAAAATTACAGGGGTAATATGTATGTATTTTATATTTTTACAATGTAAGTGATAAATAAACCTTATCAACAATCACTTAAATGATCCATTAAAGGTATTATGCAATAGTCAATTATCAAAAGTAATTAATGATGAATATTAGTGTCATAAAAAAGACCTTCGTGAAATATAACTTAATGCTTTATACGAGATAAAATGTCCAAGTGACAAACCATACTTTTATTGATTTTTTAGGTACTTAAAGGTAGTGTTTGTGATGAAGTGTATGCCTGCAATAATTTTTTTATTGTATATGTATTTCCTGTTATATTATTCCTATGAATAATAAAAAGGTACTATGTGCATGTATATTTATTTCACAACAAAAATTTAGTGATCTATTGTAAATCGTGTACAATGTCAGATGAATAGGTCTTAGATACAAAACAAAATTGAAAAAAGTGCAGTATATATTTGTTTGGGCACATAGACCATATTTCCACAGTCAACGTGGCATGGAACATTCTGCACGAAAATGACATAAAGACAGTTTTACACAGTGTAACGTTTATTGGATATCCATTATTACATTTCATAGATTAAAAGCACTTTAAGAAGTTTTACAGTGGTTCGTTATAAATTATAATATAGTAGATATTTTAAATTCTAACAATTTTTTTTGTCGCTTAAGTATATATTATTCTATCTCAAACAGAAACATGTCAGCATACTTAACAACAAAGAAATTTACATTTCGGATTGTACTTATTTTATACAGATAGCAAACTGACAAAAGGTTCTCTAACCATTGTTTGTTTCTTTCGTCCGATTATCCAAAAATCAAAATTGATTCATTTAGACATTTACCAATATCTGAAAATTAAAATCTTGTGTTTTAAAATTATAAATCAAATCTATTAAATAAAGCCAAATATAAAAAAAAAACCCATAAAATCTGTTTTTAAAAGATTGAGTATAGTTAAAAACAATTACTTGACATGTGTAGATATGTAGTTAGTTCTCTTTCATTATTGCAGCATTATTTTTCATATCAAGAATTGTATTCCTTATTTATTAGCGTATTTTAAACTAAATTGTATTGTCACCTTAAAGCACTAAATAATGAAGAAATCTTATTCAAGAGCGAGGAGAATGTACTAAATTAGAACATCACCTTTCACTCTTTCAATCCCAAACATTTTTAAAAAGTTGAAATAGGAATCAACGAAATCAACTAAATATTTCGTGCAAATTTAATAAAAAAAAAAGAATAGTACAATTGATACTATGAATAAAACTTACGATAGATATCGTACAAGGCCTGTTTGTACGTTAGAAACATTTCACAGACCAATCAATGGATGAAATTTACACACAATTCGCTGCTGAAAAAAAACTGTTGATTTTGTACTTTTTGAATTTTATCTATACAGTGACAATATGTCGTTTGATGAATTTACAAAAGAACAAAAAACAAGAATAAAATTTAAACAATTCTTCAATATTAACTAATGAGTCGAGAAGAGATAATCTCTAGAGTCTAATGAGAGAGCTCACAAATGAGTCGTTAGGACCCAAAAAAAGACTGCCATAATCCCAGCATCATCACAAAAACCCAACAAATGACAAGTTTACTAGAAATTATAATCTATACTAAAAATACAACAAGAATTATAAATAGTATTTAAGTGACTAATCATTCTTCAAACAAACGTCCTAATATTTATTTCAAAACATTTATTACAATTTCATTAGTTTTAAGTCAATTTTACATATTTGTATAAAAAGGGTGTACCTGCCAAATTAAATTGACTATATTTATGTGGTTAGGTCTTTGTAGCGTCGGACTATCGAAACTGCGGTGGCTATCGGGAAACTTGAGACAAATATTAAATTGTATAAATGTACAAACGGGGCTCTTTATCTATTTGGGTTACCAAAAGTACCAAAACCCAAATTCGGAGTACGTGTTATATTGAATTCGGACATATCAACAGTAGGACATTACAATATATGACTTACCATTTATTTTCCATCAGTTATATTGTGTTGGCGATTGTTTTACGAAGTTGTTTAGTAATAATTCTGATTTTGCGAATCCAAATAATCGGATTTAGCTGCGTAGCTCGTGTTAGACCCGTACCCTTGCGTGTCTGTGAGAGAGGAGAAAATGATAATGTTGACAAAGTTTATTTATTGGTACACACATAAATACTTATGGAACCAAATAAGGTTACGTGCGGTGCTTGACGTTGCGACTTTGAACCATTCGATCAAGAGCGCTGCACATATGAAGATCGAGGTTCCACTGTAAGGTTCTTAATACTTAGTTGCCTATTTGCAGTTTGGCACTTCAATTTAAACAGAGACCCGCGTACTTTTCTAGGTAAACCAGTTTTTCTCTGGGATTTAACGTCTTGAATTATTTTCTTTCTTTTTGACGTGAATACGTCTTTAAAATTGCTTCCATAGGGAGGCAATCCAAAAAAACGAATGATAACGAAATCGGGGGATACAGTTTGGTGTTGCAGCTTCATATCTATCATCGCTATCCAAAATTCAATTACACCACTGGTTAGCTAAAAAATCAAAGAATAAAAAGACTGTGATACATCGCGCGGGGCGGAGGGGGAAGCGCCGCCATTTTGCTGCGTATCGAGATTTCTATTTACTATAACTTTTGACTCAAAGAAGTTACGATGTTCGTTTAAGTTTCAATCGTTAGCTCTCAACAAAATCTATCGATTATAAATAAAACATTAGTGAAATATTGTGACTGTGACTATAATTAGGTGTTAAAAAAAAGAAAGCATAATGTCGGGCTTAATGCGTCAAAAAGCCAAGTCGAAATACAAAGATCACATACGGTTGGAAAGGGCTTCTCAAGAGCAATCGAATGGTACCATTAAAACACCATATGACCTAGTAAAGCAGAAGTGAGAAAAAAACGAAAAAAGAAATGTAAGGTAAGTACTTATGAGCGAAATGAGAGATATTATAAAGAAATAGAACTGTTAAATATTATTACTAATCATTTGACAATGCTCGCCATGAGCGAAAACGGTCCTGATCTTTATAAATTAAAGTGGAAATTAAGTACAAAGGAATATTGTGTTTTTCCTCAATATAATTAATACCTTTCCACCAAGTATTGACAGTGAAAACCCTAAAAGTTCTCCATGTACACTTAATTTTTTATTAATTAATTGGGTGTATTTTCGGGCGTAAAGTGTTTCAATAGTGATATATTTACCATAGGACGAGTACTGGGTGGGCGGCGGTTGCTGGTAGACGGGCGTCGCTGCGTACTGCGGCACCTGCGCGTAATGCTGTGCGGCAGGCTGCTGATCGTAACTCACAACAGGCGCGGAATATTGAGACTCTTGGTGGTACACAGGAGCCGGTTCCGCCGACCCGTATTGAGAACTGTTGCAATAGAGATATTAACATTCAACAACAGCGTCGGTGTAAAAATCCAATTTCATTTTAGTAGGAAAAATTTCTCTTGAATTGGAAGCAAAATATTTAGCTTTACAATGAAAAAAAATACGATCCAACAAAATCTCTTAATGATCTTAATCACTTGTTTTCCAACTTGAAGCACTACGATTAATTGCTTTCATTATTTGTTACTTTTACGGATGAAATATTTCTTTTCTTATTTAACCGCTTGGATCCCAAGCGGACACAGGTGTCCAGAACATATGCAAGCAAACACGGATGTCCAAGACATTTAAAAAATTAAATACCTAGTATTCCAATGGAGTATAAGCAATATTTTGATGAATATGTGTAGTGCCATCTATACTGTGTCAATATAGGTTTTTAAAATATCGAATTTGAGTGTATATTAGGCAAAATTATTTTTCTCAAAAACACGCAGTATCTCTGGGACATATTAATGATTTATTTGCCCGGTATTCAAATGGTTAACACTAACAGAGCGAATATGATTATTATAAAAATGTATCACTTCAATTCTCAGGGGCTCATTCTAAAAATCTTGAGTTCTATGAATATGACAAGTTCATAATTTCAATCAATAACAATGCAGATCAGGTGGTGGCCATGAATGTTAAAGAACTATGATAACATTACTCCGCCGACACCGGTGCCCTTTCTAAACAGTCAACTTATAATGGTCGATCCACACACGATAACTTGTTATTTTCAAAAATGTTAACTGTCTCAATTTAAATTGTCTGATTTCAATCTCACCCATAATCCGGTGCCTCGTGGCTATATGAATGATGAGTGATCTGAGCCGGTGGAGGTTGAACAGCGGAGTACCCCTGGTGCTGGGACTGCTGCTGTGACCCGTACGAGCTCACTGTCTGCGCCACGGAGCCCCCGTACTGTGCGGGCGGTGCATATCCATTGCTGCCCACAGAGTATGTGTTGCTGCAAATTATTATTTAATTTCAGCGATACATTAAATTGGACAGAAGAGTCAAGGAAGTGAATTCATGCACACGGCAGTAAAATGAATTTTTAATTTTAAACAAAAAACGATGAATTGGTCAACGTTGTCTTTGGTTAGCGGTTATCTAAATATTTGGATACCAGCATGGTTATTCTCGTGCACGTAAGTAGATAGACACTTATTTTGGACGGTCTGAAATATTATTGTATTATCTTTTGAATGTTGGTATAACACAAATGTATTAACTGTGGCTAAGTTCACTGTTGTTTTTATACAGTAATATACTCGGTTGTTTTGGTCTGTCAAACACACACAACGCCTTAGAAGTCTTTTTTAAAACCCAATTCATGATCAATCTCGTACAATAATCTTTACTTGCTGATCATTTGCCGGGTGGGGAACAAATATATTTTCATCAGGGAAATGAGGAAGAGGCTATTTGATTAACATGTTATTATTAAAAATAGGGGCGCATTTTATAGTTAAGAAATATTGTAGTTACCTGGGCGCATATTGGTTGTGCTGAGCCTGATAATGATCGATTGGCGGGGGTGCCGTGTCATACGTCTGGTACGCTGGATAACTGCAACAAAAAAAAGACAATTTACTACAAGACGAGACAATTTTACAAAAAGACTTTTTACTCGGACTAACAGTGACAAACGACATGAGAGTTGGCCAAAACAAAGCCAAACATGGAAGAACTGGAAAAGCAGATTTTAAAAAAATGCATATTTTCTGAATAATAATTGTTTTATTCACAACATCCTACATATATGCAGTGCTGCGCAGTGGGTATGTGGCACCCTTGTGCAAAGTATTTGACGCCCTCAATTTTCATAAGATAATATTAATTTATAATGAGCGTCTGTCTGCCGCTGATTATGCAAGCAAGGGCATACTTAACATAGAAGCAGTTTCTATTCACTCGCTCGATGGTTTCACTCGTCAGATTGCTAGGCGTACTGTGCGTCGCTTTCAGATTGTTTTGTATTCAGCCGAGTTCACAATCCCGGCCTTAGTTTGTCTAAAAGAGGTATTACACAATGACACTTGTATACCAATTCCCTATGCCCAAAGCTAAAAGGGACATATAAAATTTGGTTACTAAAACAACTCAACGTGAATAGAACTTACTTGGGTTGTTGAGCTGCATATCCATTGGCAGGAGGCATCTGTGTGTGATGCTGAATTGGCGGCTGCTGATTCTGATGATGCACCGGCTGCGACTGCTGCCGCCTGTACCCTGAATCGTGCTGTGACCCGCTATTCATGTTATTATTATTCCTGTGCTGCTGCTGCTGGTACGGAGGGGGACCGTTCCTCTGGTTGTTATTGCTATTGTTCTGATTCTGGTTGTAGTGCTGCTGATTATTATTGTGTGGCGGACCCTGCTGCGGGGGTCTATTGTCACGGCGGGGCCTCTTGGCCATGTGCCCCTGGTTGTGACTGTGCCCCATGTCCCGCTTCGGCGGGATGTTCGTCCTCTGCATGATGGGGATGGCCGATTCGACGATCGGCGCAGGCGTCGGTTTCGGCGGCGGGTTATTTGGCACAGAGACGGGTGCCTGTTGCGGTTTGGCCGGCGGTTTGCTGGCAGTTTCGTTGGACGGCGGCTGACTGGGTTTCGAGGCAGCAGAAGGTGTGGGATTCTGCTGGGGCTGCTGCATTTTATTGGCATTATTGTTGTTGTTATTGTTTCTCTGTTGATCGGGTGGACCTCTCGGCATGTTGTTGTGCATGCCTCCGCCGCCCCTGTTGCCGCCTCTGGGCATGAAGTCTCCCCTACCTCTCGGCGGTCGGTTGCCTCGGAAATTTCCAGAAGGGTTTCTAGGCATGAAACCGCCGCCGCCAGAACCTCCACCGCGTTGATCACCTGCATGGAAGAAATCATCTATAAAAATAAAGTATAGAAGCTGAGCACATGTTTATTACACAATTAAATATCTTCACAATCCTTATCAAATAGGCAAAGCGGGGATATTCAAAAAATTATTAGGATCCATAATACTCAACATGATATGATTTATACAGCAGGTATACCTTAAATGTAATAATTGTGACACTGTTATTGTAATCGATCTGTCAAACATTTCTGAATGGAAAGCGTTTAAAAAGTGTTAATCATTAATCAAATATAATTTCAATTCAATAATCACGTTTGCTCTGTTTGTGTGAGATTAACCCTTTTAATTTTGGATGGCCGAAAAATCACCCCTCCCTACCTGTGCGAAAAATGCGTTTTTTCAGCCTGGCGCTTCAGATACCAAATATATACCTATTAAATTTTAATTTGTATTATGTGAATTATTTAACAGATGTGTAAAATGAGCCCGGCCGATTTTTCAGCCCGACATATCAATCTTTTCGTAATGTAACGTGACATTATAGATAAACTCACTTTTTTCACTTGAGTGCGAAAAAATTTGGTGCTTTGTAAAATAATAAAATATTTCCATTTTTTTTTCATTCAATGACTACTTATAGATTTTATTGCATAATGAAATGAAAAGTGTTTCAAAATTAATATATTTTAAACTGTTTTTTTAAGGGGAACTTAGTTTTGTTAATTAAATTTTCTTTAATCAATGTTCATATTTTTTATTGTTGTATCATGTTTGTAAAATGCAGATAATATCTCTGAATATTATTTCCATAGATCATAGAGAATACATGTATTTTTTTTAAGTTCCTAAAAAATGCTTTTTCAATATTTATGAAAAATAGTAAAAGACGATTTTTTCTATAAAAAAGGCTTGGAAATTTTAGCATATGCATAGCAAAATCGTCCGGCATTAAAAGGGTTAAGAGATAATACAGCATCTGTAAAAGTAACAATAAAAGCAACCGACTGAATTGCTTGAAGTTTAAAATCGCGCGGTTAGAATAATTTATGTGATGCGAGATTTTGCCACTATACATATCAAAAACTTATTTTTGTAGTCGTTGCGGTATGCGAGGTTTTATCATGAGCGATAGATATCTGGATTCACTTTATTCTGACTCTCTTTTATTACGAGGGGATTAACCGGGATTTTATTCTACCATGCTGTTTAATCAGACGATGCAGACCACATAATACCCGGCTGTAATCTAAGTCGCTTAAAGCCAAACTAATCTATGTTAAGTATAACTATTCACCTGTAAATTATCTGACGAAGTGAGGTGATGCTTAGTTTTAATTATTATGAGTTAATTTCATTAAATCACTATTATTAAGAGGACCGGTATTATTGATATAAAATAAACTCAATGTTATATCATGGTCACACTCTTTCAATTCAGTTAATTCTAAGCGAGTCTTAAGGCACGGTAATTAATTCAGCTCTATGGCGCAGCGGTTAGCGTTGTGGGGTTTCGCGCCGGATCTCAAGGGTTCGACTCACAGTACAAACAGCATTTTTTCATTTCTATTTGAAGGCACGGGATGTTTAAAAATTCCTCCCACACTTAACGATCGTTCAATAAATGGACGTAGCGAGAGCGATTAGTTAATCCTTTCCTAGCATTATTTATTTATTTTTTTTATATTTAAATTTATTTAAAGAAATTACATGCATCAAATATTTTGAAGTTGAAAGATCATACGAGATTAACTCATGGAGAATTAACTTCACAAACACCCATGTCTTAGATCTCAAATTAAAATTGAAAAAATCCAATTTGACATTGACCTTACCGGGAATCGAACCCAGACCCATCTGATCGATAGGGCAAGCTCTAACCAACTAGACCACAGCGGGCAATTCTTCTATCCCAACTACTCTCTTCAGAAAAGAGAGGTTGAGCGACTAAGTAACAAACAGTTCTCATAGAAAATCTCGTACTTTTGTTTAGATACCTACATTAGGAGGCTTTATGCTCCGCATTAGGAGCAGACATAATTTTTTAAAATTTTAAAAATCAACTCACGATTCTGCGGAGGCCCACCTCTAGTCTCAATGGTGGGCACTGGGTGCGGTCCCGGTCCCAGTGGCCCAGGGGGGAAAGCTCCTCTACCTCGGAAACCGCCTCCTCCTCTGAAAGGAAGCCTAGGTGGTCCGCCGAGGAAGCCTCGCATCGGGGGAGGTCCCATGCGGGGTCGCATTCCCATGCCCATACCCATTCCTCTGCAAAGAAGATAACTTTAAAATATTATCCATTAACCCCTTCCGGTACACAGAAAAAAATATTCCACCAGGTCCACAAAAGATTTACAGAAGGGAAACTAATATCTATTTCTTTTTTACTCGATTTATAGTAACAATATTTTTATTTCGCAATATACATCAACTGTGGAAAGGAAAAAGGACGTAACCCACACATCAAATTTTACAGGAGGCGCAAAAAACGTGTTTTGATGATTTTGGGCCATATGCAAATTATGAATTATACACGACCTTGAAGTGCACTGAGACTTCTAAACTGGTGTTTAATTGACATAATCTAATATTAATTAAAGAAATTGTCTAGGAAAAACCTTTATTTCAGTCTTTTTTCTTGGTTTTAATTTTTTACAGGGTCATCTTTTTCAAACATAAAAGCTAAACTTAGATACTAATTCGGCATTAGTAGCTTGCATCTTTTTGATAGAACGTGTATCAAGTTTGATACATTGTGATTATTGAAAAAAACCTGTTTTGAAAAAACTGTGGGTTTCGTCCTTTTTCCTTTCCACAGTCGATATAATAATGACCTTATTATTTATATTTTAAAAACTTCTAAAGTATGATAAAGCATTCAAAGTCCAGGCTTTCTCTCACATGTTTTACAATATATGTGTTACGCCGAATCGGTGAAATTGCCTATTTCACGGAATCGGCTAAAATTTCTGCCGACTGAGTGAATTCGCCAGGGTGTATAATTATTGTCTATGGTCAGTGTATAAATTCTTTAACTGTCAACATGACAGTTGAAAGAATAATTTTGACACATAAGTCAAAGTTAGCTTGGCTGTAATATTGTCATTATTGTTTTTAATTATGAATGCAGAATGATTGATTTAAACGCGTTCTGAAAAGACTATTTCTATACCATGTTCTAACCATTTTTCACGAACTAACTAAAAGGGCCAATCTTCATATTATCAATAGCTTTAAATGTGGGTCCTGGCGTGGAATTCGCCCAATGATAACGGTTTATTTTGAACAGCTCATTTTCAAAATGTCGTTCTATCTAATGGGTGCGGCTTATTTTAAGCCGCGCGTGAATGTTCTGATATCGCCACGTTTGAAAAACCGATATTTTTTGGCGTAGAGCTGCAGTATTCTATCACCATGGATCATAATATTTGAAAATTTTCGAATAATCAAAGATATTAATTCGATTATTGCAAGCTATGATTATAGGACTATCGAAATGAATCGTTGGATCGTGTGAGTCGAGTGAGAGCAATATTCTTTGGAGTTGATTTGAATCATCAATTGAATCATAATAATTAAAGTTTTCCTTGAAAATCTTTTTGAATTCTTTAATACATTAAGAATTTTCGAATAATGATATGGATTTATCAGAGAATAACATTTTGCTTTTTTTTTCATACATTTGGATAACATGTGCAATTGATTTTTTATTTTAAAATTGCATTTGGTTTTTATATATTTTGACTATCTTCCATACTAGATAAAATATATTATAATTAAAAAAAAAAAATTTCATAATGTATGAGAATATATTTTGACTATTTTTCATACATTTGGATAAAATTTGCAATTAATTTCGATTATCCTATATGTGATACAGCTTCTCAAAATTTTTAGGGTCAACATCCCCGCCTTTTGTTTTGATGATTTTTGTCATCCTATATGTAACACGGTTTCTCAATATTTTATTAGTCGACATAATCCACTGTCTTTTGTTACTGTCACAGTGGAATGACACACAATTCTTTTGTTTAAAATAAAAAATATCATAACATTTCTTTTTACTATGGGTCGAATTCTTTTTTCTTAATTTAAATTTGGTTCAGATGTAAAGTTTTATTATTTACAGTGAAATCCTGTTTAAACTCGTCCAGAATTCACGTTTTCCCGATATTTGCGTATTTTTTTACAATCCCTTTTTATTTTAATTCTTAGAGGACTGGGTGTATTTAAAAAAAAACTATTTGGAGAATTAATTAAGCTAAAACCTTCTGGCTTATTCAATAAATAAGTTTGCATTTGATTTTCCACCCCAGTAAATATTTGATTTATCAAAAATGCAAAAAAAAAAAACCCCCGTTGAGGGCAGTAGGCTTACAGCTAGTACATTATAGAAACGTCACCCGTTGAGGTTATGTTGTACAGTGCTGCGTCCGAACAAACGTTATTTGATTTTATTGGATGCAAAAATGCGAGTAAATTTAATCACTAATTTTTATAACCTTTCTACAATTAAAATATAATTATTTTTATTATCACTATGACAGCTTATTATTATACCATAGATAGTTCCAATATAACTTATTATAGTCTATGGTTTAATTTGACATCTGTCACATAGGGAGACATTTTAAAGTCGAAAATAGATCTCTAAAATGACGCCCGATGAGTTGATGTCGACGAGTGCTGCCTACCATATTACAGTTTTAACTTATTTGCAAGTTGTATGAAGATGAACGACATTGTAGTTCATTAACAATATGCTTTTATATGATATGAAATGACATTTGGATAGTTGCAAAAATCACCGCCAGAGCGCGGTGATCATAGACAACCTACAAAGTTTCTAATAATTTTCCTTGCTGAATGCATGAAATAAGCAAAAGATTTTATGCCGAATTCACGCAGTCGGCAGAAATTTTACCGAATGCGTGAAATAAGCAACGGGCTTGCCGATTTCACGCATTCGGCAAAATGTCTGCCGACTGCGTGAAATAGGCAATTTCACCGATTCGGTGTAACATATGCATCAAGTTTCTTTTTTTCACGATTTTTTGTAATTTTAGGCATTTTTGCAAGGTTATAATTATTAGAACAATTTGGTAATAATTTTCAAGTTGTTAACGCGTGCATGTGTAACCGTTGGAAAGAAGAATGCAGAACTTGGTGCCCGTACCGCATGAGCCGAGCCGAGCCAACCCTTAAAACGACCCTTTTGTTTCCATTACAGGTGAACGGTTACATATTTGAATGTTCATAAAAATTAAAAACCATTTGATCCTCTGCTTAGAATACCTATGGATAAGATACGAATGAAAAAAAATATATTCAATGCATTTTCATATTCATCCTTCACTCAATACTATAATGAAAAAAAAATGTCATAAGATGGGTGCTAACCCACGAGAATAAAATCAATGTCGAATGGGATTCGACATAGGACCGGTAAGGGTTAAAATTGTTGTCGGGTTGTAAAAGGGTTGTCCTCCTTCTTTGGTCTAGTTGGTTAGAGTATGCTCTAACGATCAGGTGGGACCGGGTTCGATTCCCGATAGGATTTTTTCAATTTTAATTTGAGATCTAAGACATGGGTGTTTGTGAAGTCAATTCTCATGTGGCTTTCAGAAATTCTCATCGAGTATATCTCGTATGATCTTTCAACTTCAAAATATTTGACGATTTGGCATAAGCTGTAATGTCAAATATTTTTTTTAATTTTTAAATTTAAAAAACGTAAAACTTAAAATGAAGATAACACTGGCATTGCAACAATGTTGTATGAAACAATAATTTTATATTACCTCCCTCTGCCATCGAATCCGCCGCGCCTCATGGGGCCTCCCATACCTGGAGGTCCTCTTGGACGCATTCCTCTCGGCCCGTTTCCGTCCATCATGAAGTTAACTACACACAACTGTTCAATATGTATCAATTGATGAAATGATCGGCCTTATACAATTCTGAAATAAAATAAAATACAAAATAATTGGGTGAAGTTTTTACCGTTGAACATTTATTTCTCCACAGTCAATGAAATTTAAAATGTGTGAAAAGCATTCTTTGTGGTTGGAATTGATTGTTTTTATTTCTTAAATCCATGCCCGCTCCCAATATGGAGCACATGGAGGTCTCTCAACAGAATTATTTCTATGAGAACTTTTTGTTACTCAATCGCTCAACCTCTCTTTTTTATAGAGAGTAGGGAATAGAAGGATATGACTAGTGGTTATCTAATCGCTCTTGCTGTCTCGTTATTCAGGGGTGGGAGGGAATATTTCTTCTCTTGTTGACCATATTCCCTCCCTATGTGGATTATACGGACGCCTCGCGGCACCATGTTTCCTTGTCTTCCGCCAATTGCTTTGCTTCCTCCCATGACATGTGACTATTTTTCAGTTGAAGAAGATTCACACTCACTCTGCCATGGCAGTGTAATCAGTCATCTTTTTTTATTGCTTCAGGACACGAGACAGATATGAGATAGCTAAAGCGTATTTCACTCAACATGACTGTAGATGTGAAAAATCTTCAATGTTTTCCTAGTTTCACGATCAAAGATATCAGCGTGTTAATCTAAGATGTGTGAGTAAATAGTTCTTTCGCAACGATGATAACATTGTTCTATATTGAGCTTCACAATGTAATATCAAGAACCATAGAAATTTACAGTACTTTAATTGTTAATCTAAGAGTGTATTACAACACAAATTTCTTAGACATTCGATATGAACGTCATAGAAATATATGCTAAAACTAATTATGAAACACGAAAACGAAGTACTTGTGTCAATTTATATAATGCTAACAGATTTATGATTCTAATTATGGACTAATTACACTGTTCCTGTCGAAATTGTGAGTTTATCAGGATGTATTGGTTAAGTCTGTCATTTACGACGATTTGTGTATGCCAAAATTCGTAAATAAATAGCCTGAGAGATATTACCTGAGACTCGACTACTTGGCACAATTTTCTCGGATCTTAGATACACAAATAACGTGCAAAAGTTTTAATATTTACATCACACGGAATAGTATATTATATTAAGATAAATGTAAAAGAGAATCTGACGGCAACCACCGCATTTCAATATAAAAAATTAATATGGCGGCTAGAAGAAGCGTCGTTTGAAGGTTGATAGTAATAAGCGTTAATAGCCGGTCACTATGTGATAAGTATACCTAATGATATAACGGAAAAGTAGTTGTTGAATGTAAATTATTCAATAAACGAGGAATGTTTTTTTTAATGTTTCACACAAAGGAATGTGGTTATTAAATCATTTCTACGATGTTGTAGCGGTTCTTTGAATGACAGTTTTGCCAAAATTATTTGTATTCTTGTTTGATAATTATTTACAAAAAAAAACAGAAAATTTTGTTTGAAAACCACCAAACCACTGACAAATAATGCTTTTTATCTTTTTTCTAATAATCTCTAATAAACTTAAATTTAACCTATTCAGTCGGTAAATAATACAATATGTGTGCAGCAGTGGTGTAACCACCACACAACAAAAAAGCATATTATGCAACGTATAAGAGCCCTCGGGATCCCAAAATTTATATTTATTATATGTATTTAAATTTTAAGCAAGTATTTAGTGAGACTATCTTCGCCTGTACGTATAAGAACGAAATAAAAGTAACTATTGTTTGTTGTTATCGCCAGTTGAAAACGTATCCTATCCCTAATTCGTCAAATGCTGGGAATTAGCAACTCTTAGTCGTCCTTTTCTTTTAAAACTCAGAAAGAAATGTTGACATGCTTAAAACTAAACTCTCTCTTTTAAACAAAGACCCTTTTATTCATTTACACAAATATTTCTAAGCATATTCTTGTTGTATCAAAAAAATAGAGGCCATTTAATATCTTTTGAATACTAGCCCAGATTTTATAGTTACGCCACTGGTGTGCTGTTACGTAATTATACGAAACATACGTCTATAATACAGCGATTATTTACGATAGGAGTCACCAAACTTTTTGGGGAATGGGCCGGATTGAACATTTTAAAAACTTATAGGGCCGGATGACAAATAAATTCTTATTGGAACCCAAACAGAATTTCCATTTCTTACGAGTGCTTACATAATAATTAGAATGTCAAAGAATGTAGTGTATATTGCTATTTATATAGAAAATATTTATTAAAATGAATAGGAACCTATTTATACGTATGCCTACTTTACATCTAATTTAAAAGGAAGAAAGTAATAATAAAGGTATTTCAATTATTGAATATATGTCTTTTGCAAAGTTTTACAGCTTTAAATATGTTATGGATGTTTTTGATATATTGAATTAGAGGAAGTAAAAAAACTGAGGGAAGTACGTATACGTATACATACACAATAAATTACTTATTACTTAATTTAATTATATTTTTTAATATGATACTATCGTGTGTAAATTGTAATTAGTGCGGAACATGCAACTGTTTGAATAAACTTATTTCTTTTAAATTTGGTTTTAACTTTGAGGTACCAACTTGCAAATAGTTTTTAATGTACTCCAACAACACATTTTATCTCTAACTTCGTTCAATTTGGGTCCTCTATCGAATATTCATATCCCAATAATTGATGATTCGAAATAAATAGTTGTAGTGAATTCAAAACTAAATCATGATTTTTTTTATTTCTTATATAAATAACTTCTACAAAAAAATCCAGAACTTTTTGAGGACCGGATAAAAATCTTCAGCGGGCCATAGTTTGGTGACCGCTGCTTTACGAACATACGAATCTCCCAATTATATGAAAATGTTCAATAAACAAATTATAAACGAAAACATAAGTTATTTTAAACTTTATAAATGGATAAAATTGATTTAGTTTAGACTTAAATTTCAAAAAAGATTTTTTTTTTAAATAAGAATATTTTGTAAGAATAATATATTAAGCTTGTTTTATGATATCTTTTATTCCGGTATGTGCGTGAAATACCACACAATAATGGTATATATATGTGATTGCATTAATATTTGTTAATGTTAGACACTGAGTGACTTTTTGAGTTAAATTTTTTTGAGAAAATAATAACATTTTTTAATATAACTCAGTTTGGAGGAAATTGACATTTAATGACTTCTCGCAGCAAGCCGAAGATATATTATATAATTCATTTGAAAAATCCGTGTATGTTCATGTATGCACTCAATTTTCACCCCAGCATGCCGGTAGTGACATTTGTGATTTTATAAACAAGGTACGTTCATAGAATGTGACCATTCGCCATTCGGGGCGCGTCAGCCATGTTACGTCTGTTTGTGTCCGATAAGTGTGTTTTTATTTTGTAAATAATGACATTTTTAGTACATTATGCGATAAGCGGATAGATTAAAATCTAAAGTGCAAACTTAATTAACGCTCCCGCGGCACAATTGTGGCGAATATATACAGACTTTCATGAGTATTTCGTGCTTTGTCTTCGTGGGTGACAAAATACGACGTGCAAGATGGCGCATCAGCTAGCTCCGTCTGTGAATTGCTCACTCGATGATATTGATTTGAATGCGCTGAAGGTAAATACAATGGAAATCTGAAATTTAATTAGTTAACGAGGACAATATTAAAAACAGTGTTTGTTTTATTTTAAAAGTTTTAGTTTAAAAGTGCAGTGGTTATTCGGTGTTTGTACAATGTTCGGCTCGGGGAGTGATTCACTTCTCATGTTCCTGTTATGAATTATTATTTTACGTAGGGTGTTGCAGGCTTTTTCTTAATTGTAATCAATTGGTATTGTTCGCAGGACCCGGCGGGCATTTTTGAGCTGATTGAAGTTGTCGGAAATGGAACTTACGGACAAGTGTATAAGGTGAGATTTTTTTTTTTGTTTCAACACTCATTGTTTATGTGAAATTTTTACTCACGGTGTTGATTGAAAAACTTAATTAGTGGCGTAAAAAATAAATAATGCAAATACAATGAGACCGCTTGCGAAAGTTTCCATCTCTGCATGCGATTTATAACAATAAATTAATAACACCAAATGATTTAAAAAAAAAAAAACCACTAGAATTGTTAATAAGTTTATTATTAGTCACCGAGATAATGTTCGTAGATGGTTGTATTTAAATTAAAGTGTAACCCCGATTTAAGGGACCCTAAAAAACAATACTTCCGGAAAAAATTCAAAACCCATAATTATATCATAAGAAAAAACTTATTGAAGCATCAAATTTTTTTATATTGAAGAACTTTTTCAAACTTAAAAAAAAAAAATCCCAATTGATGGTGCTGGTTATATACGTTTTGTTATGTCAACATACCCTTCTGAACTTCTTTCAACTCCTTGAATTATGTCTACTCTCTTAGTTAGAGTCATAACTGTCTTCAGCCAATACTTAGTTGTGAGCTAAACTAATTAACAATGCTAGAAAGATGCAGGTGTCATAACAAGACAGTTCTTGCAGTCTCAGTTATTGCGCAAATAGCTTATCACACATACTTCAGAGTGGTTTGACAAATATTAGGTATTTTTTTTGTTTTATCACTGATCCTATTGGTGTTTGGTTGAGACTATAAAAATATAATGATAAACGCTGGTAATCGATTAACTGTTAAAAACCAATTTACAAGAAATACAAATAAAATATCGGCGTAAAAAAGTCACCATAGCAGGTCGGTCAAATGGAACATTTTAAAACACACCATGAAGCTAATTTGAAATATTGCTATGCATTTTGTTTATAATTTGCACAAAATGTTGTTTTGTTTTCTTCAAATTCCAGCGTTCGGTTTTTTGAAATTTTCCTATCCGTAATTAAATTTCCTTGAATATTCCATCTTTTTTGGGGCATTTAGTAAATTTTCGAGTAGATAAACAGTTATAAAATTATAAGGTGTATTTATCGTATAATTCATATTGTATTATACTCGAATAACTATTACAACGTCCATTCTCAAGTTTTCACATATCTGTGATGTCAAATGAGAATATATTTAAATTAATTTCTTTGATTCTTTTTATGGTATTACAACAAGCCGTTCATTCATTATGTTGGGTTGATTTATAGGAAATTAAATTTAATCGCGAATGTCCTCAAATTTTTTGATTTGAATCAGAAGTGTATTATAGTTGAAAGATCATTCTTGTGCACTCTGCATTTGACTAAAATTGTTTGACGTATTTTTTTTTGAAGGGAGTTTATCCCTACAGATGAGTTTTCAATTGGAACTGTTTATTTATTCAACATTTCATTTTTTTTTAAGAGAATATAGATTATAAGGATAGGGCTAAGACAGGACTTGTGTTAAGCTAATCAATTTCGCCACATCCTAATTTTAGGATCGGTTAAGCTGTGGGGGGGGGGGATTTAAAACTTCAGAGACATCCATGTCTTCGAATGGAAATCTATTAATCGATTAAAAAAATCGGCCTGTTCTGGGTTTTCCATGTTTACTCTTCCTAGAGAGAGATATATCTGTATTTCTTCCCTAAATATTGATGCTGAATTTATTTTTCCCTAATTCCTGGAAAAAATAGCTAGAGACTATTTTTGGATGTGTCCAAAAAAGTATATGGAAAAAAAAATAGATTTTCTCCAAGTATCTTTATACACTTCCTCATAGTTGTTTACTCAAGCCTGTACAATTGCCCGTGGGTGTGTTACGGACCTTATTGATAAAATTTTCAATTATATTTTTTGTACGGGTCATCTCGCAAGTTTGACCTTTCAAAGAATGTGATATTACCCCTTTTATATCTTAGAGTACGTGAAAATAAAATTGATTGACTGAAAGCATTTAAAAAGTTCTTGAAATAAACTTAGCTGGTTTGATCATCGCCGCACGTTTGCAACCAATTGTTTATTATCTCCGTTATCGTGTTTTTTTTTTTATTAAATTATCACATTTTCTTTATTTATAGATTAGTACTCATATATCTTATCTTTGAATTCTAAGAAGTCGTCAAACAATCGAGGACTTCTCACAATCACTGTCAAAAATGTAATACGTAGATATTTTCTTTAAAAACTCCAATCACACTATGGTTCAGAAAAATCAGACACTGTAGCCGATGAAGTTTTAGGCTGATTGTTAGAAAGTATCTACACTCAATTCTTTTTTTACGCGGTAGATATTTTCCATAGAGTGCTCGCCAACCAGGAATGAGTGTGCGGAGGCTTTCAAACTGCTGAGCTAGTAGCTTTAATATTCATTATTCATAATATATATATTTTAAATATGAAAGAATAATACTATTCATCGCTTCTTGATTCTGGGACTTACTTTTATGAGGGACTGGACATAAATCCAAGGCTGTGGAGTCGTTAGGAATTAAGACAACTCTGACCTTAGCTTGAAACACAACATTAATCATTACTTTCGATAAAAATGTCTCACACTTTTTATCACTTAAGATCTAATGAAGCTTTTTGTTTGTTGCCGTCTTGTGCTGTAGAATTTCTTGTCCCCTTGTGTTTTTGTGTCTGGGAATCGGGTTAAAACAAATAATTCGTGTAAATATATAGTATTTACTTTTAGTGGAAAAAAATAGGTTATTTCAAAAATTGTGTAAAAAACAAGTTGATTGTATCTTTTTTTTTAAAATCCATGTCCGCTCCCAACGTGGAACATATGGCCTCGTATTGGAAGTATCTCAACACGAGTTTTTCTACGAGAACTTTTTGTTGCTCAGTCGCTCAACCTCTCTTTTTTGAGGAGAGTATTGGGGATAGGAAGGATAGAGCCGAACAGGACTAGTGGTTGGCTAATCACTCGTGCTTCACCCATTTATTTATTTAGTCATCGCAGATACCAATGCCTTAGAACAAAAATCGAAAAATCAATTGAAAAATGCTGTTTGTACTGGGATTCGAGGTCCGGCATGGAAGCCAACGATGTTGGCCACTGTGCCATGGACCTGATGGATTTTTTTGTATCTTTTGTACCCATTCTAAACGTTTTATCTAGTCGTGTCATGTTTTTTTATAATTACAGAGTTTTCCTTTTATTTTTATAATTGGTTTTTGAATAATTACAATGCCTATTATCAGACGTCAGATAGCAGAAGTGACCATCTGTCGATTTCAAGAATGTTGAAGATAACAAAAATGAGAACTTAATTTAGTCGAGCAAACAAAATGTTTGACCTAGAGATACACAATGTTCAACTGTTGTTTAGATGTTTGGGTTTTTTTTTTTTTGAGCCTTGGTTAAGCCCTGTTCTTTCTATCTATCGCACCCGAATAAAATCGGTGTCGTTTAGGCATAACTTGATAATTGCAAAATATTGAATTTATAGGAGAGCTATTCAAACAAATACTGATGTATGAAATAAGTTAACGAAAACAAAAATATCATCACATTTTTGATTATTCGTATTTTTATCTGTTTTAAGAAATTGCGTAAAAGTTTATTATACAATTTTTATTTGAAAGTACCTATGCAACAGCGTTTAAGAAATCATTTTTTCCAGACATCACCCATATCAATATGAAATTTTTACTATGCATTGTTCTTCTATGGTCAAAGAGGTAGTACGCATGATACTTAATATCTTCTTCTTCTTTGACCATATTCACTATCCATGTGGAGAATATGGCCGCCACGCGGCACCTTCATCTTTCCCTGTCTCCCGCCAATTGCTTTTTTCCCTCCCATGACATGCTGGCATCCCTCAGTTCCGCTGAGTACATCCTATGCATAGTACACGACTGTTGTCTGGGACGTCGGAATCCCACCGGTCAGGATTAAGGCTTTCCGGAAGCATCCACTGCACGTGACCCAGTCAGTTCAGCAGCGAAATGTATGATCTCCAACAAAACAGCCTTGAGTATTGATCGATCATGGTAGCCAACGAGTTATGCATGAACTTATTAAATATGCAAGAAGATTGACAGGCATATGTATCTCGAGATTCCGTGGCCTTTAGATTGTACTATGCCAAGGGCATGTGACTGCGAATTCAAGTATTCTAATTGCCCTACAGATGCTTAGTGATAATTCAAATTATTTGCTTATTTTTTTTTCTACAGTTTTTATTTTATTGATTTAATCACATCATTGTAGAAAATATTCATTAAATATATTTTCCATCTGCAAAGACGTTTGACACAAATGATTAAGTAGCAATTCCGTTTAAAAGAATGTATAATTTTTTTTTTCTACGGGAAATGTTTGTTACTCAACCTCTATTATTCAAAGAGAGTAGGGAATAGAAGGATAGGACTAGAACGGGACTAGTTGTTAAGGAGGAAATTCAAGACATCATATACTTTCACGCCTTTGGACATCAATTTATAAAAACTGTCTACTGGGATTCGAACCCGTGTACTCAGTAACCGAAGCCAATATATTTTACATACGTGCATTGAAAAATATTTGTCAGCTGTTTGTCCTTTGAGGACAAACAAACTACAAGGTCATTTAATATATTTAAAAATGTGAAATATGTTTGGTGGCTGATTGTGTTAAATTCGTAAAACACAATTGAATGAACCTAACCTCAAATTTTGTATAGGTGCTTAGTCATCTATGACGTTGTTCCTATATCGTAGTCCCAATCTTGCTATAGGGGAGTTGATTGTTTATAAGATGCAAGGGTTTTTTGTTTTGGTGTCTTGTAAAATTCACGATTCCCAGCAGTAAAATGCCATTTATTAATATTAAATTCCTCTTCTATAAGTATTTGTCGGTTTAAGTATGGAAGTGATTATATTTTGAACAACCCTCCCCACGTGCTTACCACACCAGTGGCCAGGATTGCTTTCACAGTCAAGAAATATTGCTATTCACATTTCATAGTATAGATTGGTCATGAAGTTCAACATAAATCATTCTGACGATATCAGGGTTGTCAAAACTATTGATAATGCCTTTTGCACTTGCTCATTAAAATATGTCAACGTTGACGTTGCACTAAAAAGTTTAATATAGATTGTATAATAAATTTATGCGCAATTCCTTATAATTGAAAATGAAACACTGATATTTTGGTTTTCGTTTAAATATTTCATACGTTAGTATTAGTTTGAATTGTCCTCCTGTAAATTCAATATTTAGCAGTTATCAAATTATGCCCTCACATCACTGTTAAAAATACAAATTTAAGCATCCGTAACTGTAAAATTTTCATATTAGTACTGACCTGATGGGATGTGCTAGTGTTGTTCTTGTGGATTTTCAACGGCGCTGTGGCTATTTTATTTAATTGTAGCCATTTACAATGACACCAGGCAATATATATAGTGTGAGTGTCTCTAGAGCAGGGTTTCCCAAACTATGTTCCGCGGAGCACTGGTTTTCCGCAGAACCTGAATAGGCGTTCCGCAAACACACACAAAGCTTAAAAACCACTATTTTTCAATATTTTCCGAAAACTAACAATCATGATTCTTTGATTCGCAATCCCTTTTCCATTTCAAAAAACCAGCATACTTAATTCAGCGCAAGTGATTATGCAAATCTGACTGATTTTATCAATGTTTTTCAACATATTTCGTATTTATACTATTATGACAGACATAAAATAAGCATAGTGTTCCGTTAAAATTTACATATTTTCAAAGTGTTCCATTGCAGAAAAAGTTGGAGAAACCCTGCTCTAGAGAAACACTGTTCGTACCTCGTACAGGCTTAGCAATCATTAGATGGCTTTTACACAAACTCTTGCGTGGTTGTGTATGCTTTAAAACGAGAGTACAGGTGTGCAAACGAGTAAGTTTTCTTGGCTTAAAAACAAAAAACCCAATGTGCTGCTTCAACCCTTCAGGCAGGAATGCTTAAAATGGATCTATCTTTATAATATATCAAGTTATTGGAATCAAATCGGCGATCTTTTACTATTATATTTAGACATCTAAACAGAGCATGTTTTTGACATGCTGAGCACCACGTATTCCGGGCTTGGAGGGCTAAAATTTGAATGAAATTCTTACAAACCTATTCTCTAATGACTGAATCGTAAACACCTACCTAAACGGATGTGAGTGCGCTGTGTGTAACTAACTGACTAATGTGTTGAAGAGCTCACATTGGCGCCATTTTTAGAAAACTTTACAACTCGACATTATTGTTAAATTTTTCATTAGTAAAAACACAATATTCCTTTGTACTTCATTCCACTTTATTTAATATGTCAGGACCGGTTTCGCTCATTACGAGCATCATCAACTGAACTCGTTGACGATGCTCGTAATGAGCGAAACCGGTCCTGACATATTAAATAAAGTGGAATGAAGTACAAAGGAATATTGTGTTTTTACTAATATAATGCCTTTCCATCAAGTATTGACAGTGAACACCCTAAAAGTGGTTAAATTTTTCCTTGGATGCAGACCGTTTGTGAACTAGCGTATTTGAACAATATTTATTCTAATCTTATGTTATAAACAGTTTGTCACTGTCCTGATTGAGGGTGTACTAGATAACATGTTTTTAAGGAAATTTTACATGGGAGTGTTTTCATCCAAAACAGGAAACATTTCAATCAATTAATCATGCGGATAAATTGAGATACTTGGGATCAGACACGCCCAAATCAAATTTTGAGACAAAATGAGATATCGCTGTAATATTCAACATTGAAGTACTGATTCAAAAGAACATAATTGATTTGTTATCATCCTTATAAACAGCATAGTTTCCATGGAATAAAGAGTCAAAATATCACTTCTTTATCTCATAAGAAAAGTATGTTTTCCACTGTTCAGGAAGAAATGGAGTTGGTCATTTTCGATCCCAAGCTCGTCATATAGTTTATTCACATAATTTTCCTCTTTTCTGCATTTAGAAATTTTAGGGTACATAATTTAAATATTACGCATTGCTGGTAAAGAATGTCACATTAACTCTTTGATTAGTGAGGTTTTTTTAAAATTAAATTACATTGTCTTTGCTGAAATTAAAATTTCTGATTGTTGTGTGTAGAGATGCAAAAAACTTGGGAATTTTAAAATGGCGTAAAAAATCATGAATATACTCGGAAAATTGGGGAAAAAAGTGGAATATTACGAATAATTTGCTTAAATGATATTTCTCATGATTTTTTCAGCATCTGATGATGTCCATGTAAACAAATAAATATGTGTGTTTCACTAAGTGTCGTAAAAACGAGATTGTTTCAGATTCAAGTATACCTAGATGTCACTGGCAAACTCATAGACAAGTATTTGTCATAGACTAATGATAAACTTTACAATAACAGCTCTTCATAAAACCATAATATTCATATTAACAATGTTATAATCAATATTCGTATAATTATTTTATATATAGTTTGATATTAAAACAATATTTTTCAATTTTCCCAAGGCCCGAAACCCGAAAAAAACTAGGAAATTTCTCCGCCTCGCATCACTGTTTGTTATGTAGTACAGTGTTCCCCAACCGGTGGTCTGCGGCCCAGCACTGGGCTTTCCTTTCCTTAGACTGCAATGAATATAGGATTTTTTTATCGCCTGCACGTTTTCTTGTATTTTTAGCTATTGTTAAATAAGAAGACATCAATAATGAGGCTCGGTATATTGTTTCTTGGTCATTTTTGTGCGGTTACATATAACTCGCACTTCTAAAATCCAGCTTCAAATTTGTAAAGTTTAGTTTATTGCGGATATTTATTCTGTTGTATTATTTTTTCTGTGTGCGACACAATGGTCGCTGGTTTTTTCAGAATCGACAGTCAAAAATATTTGCTGTAAAAACCCAGATGTAAAACCCCACCTAAATATACCAATAATTTCATAATACATAATTGTTTTCACTTTTAGGGTGTTCACTATGAATATTCGGCGGAAAGGCATTATATTAATAAAAACACAATATCCCTTTGTACTTTATTCCACTTTATTTAAAAGGTCAGGACTGGTTTTGCTCATTGCGAGCATTGTCAACTGAAAACAGTGGTATAGCTATGTCCATTTGTAATACTATATTTCCATAATATAATACTAAATATTACCTTAAAACCATTTTTTTTTCATTATAGTGGTCCGCGATTTTTTTTCCTTTTTTTACCGGTCCGCAAGTGTTAAAAGGTTGGGGAACACTGGTGTAGTATACACATCTGAATAAATAATAGTAATAATGAGACTGGCAGTAGATAAAATATGACAAAATACTTGGGAGTACATGTACAGTGCTCAGCTTTGACACCCCTGTTTTAATTGCAACATTGCACATACTGCTCGATACATTGACAATGCTATCAGCCAATCACCTCTTGTAGGTCAGCTTCACAATGACAGCCTGTGCCATTGTTTTATTATATTAAACTTGATAATAAAAATGAAATCAAAATTCTTTCCAACTCATCCTCATAGGATGCCAGCTCATTGTTTTTTTTATTTTCACCTCTGATAACAATAGTTTTCTTATCACTTCTCCCCCACCATCCACCCTATGCCTTCACATACTAATGCCATGATTCATGTGTAGCTAATTTCTCAGTATTTCACTGGAGCTTGAAGATCAATTTAATTTTATTTGTTCTTAGTATTATATTGTTAAGTGTAGAAATATGAGAAATATGACTTAACTGCGATAATTGGATTAGGAGAATTTGTCTGATTGATAATTCGTTTTCTTCATACTGAGTAATGACATTGTAATTATAAATTTTCTTTTTTAACTATCACCGCACCCATTTTGAACGACTTGTCTTTAACAAATAGTATACATCTGACGAGGATTGGTTTTTTTTTTGCCTACTAAAAAACTCACTTTTCAAACAATGCAAGGGTAGATATAGCTTGCTGGGTTCTTGGTCGATTAGTCGATATCGTTGGCTCTTGTTGCGGATATTCCAGGCTCCTATCCCAGTACGGGCTGATTTTTTGATCAATTTATGGATTTCTGTACGTAGGCGCCGCCAAGTGCAGCTCTGTAGGAAAATAAATTATAGAAAATGTCAAATTATTATACATAGGAATAAGGAAAACCAATAACTTTTGCGTAATACAAATATAATATCAGTTAGGAAAAGTCAATATGGTCGATGAATTTTCGTAATTTTTCATGAATAATCAATTTCCTTTATTGCCCATGTTTGGTTTTTTTGATATTTTCGTATCCGCAATTAAGTTTTCCAGAGAATTGCATTGGTTTTTTGCGAGATTCGGTAAAATATACCATTAGCTGGTTGTAAAACATATCTACCTTAATAAATAATATGAAAGAAGGCCGCATTGTTACGACTTTAATGTTGAATTATTTGTTCAGGGGCGGCATACGAAGACGGGTCAGTTGGCCGCCATCAAGGTTATGGATGTCACGGAAGACGAAGAGGAGGAAATAAAACTGGAAATCAACGTCCTGAAGAAGTACTCGAATCATCGCAACATCGCCACATACTATGGGGCCTTCATCAAGAAGAGCCCGCCCGGCAAGGATGACCAGCTGTGGCTGGTTATGGAGTATTGTGGAGCTGGTGAGTAAACAGATTATTTACTATTGATTTATTGCGATCACTCCATAAAAATAGACTATCTAAATCGAAGAGTCTTATTTAGAGTGGCTGACTCTTTATTACATTCTGCTTTTAATTATTTACTAAAGTAAATAAAAATAATTTGTAGGTTCTCCTGTATTGACCGGCGAAAAGTATTTTTATCTCATTTTTATTTTAAATTCTTTACAATTTACATTTTAATTTTTTTTGTTCCTATCAATACCAAATTTTTGATCTGCCGATACCTAAATATTAGTACAGGATAGATGTGAAAACCATTAACTGTAATTAGATTTTTTATCAAGTAAATCAAAGAACAACTATTCTCGTAAATTTGAATTGCGCCGTTATTTCAATAACACGATGTTTTCTGGCAGCAGCGAGGTGTTCATATTGAATCATTGCTGGTACATATCATCACTGTTCTGACAATAAGTAACAGATTGATAGTTCTGAGTAAACAGCAAATGCATTTATGCTGAACCGACTCTAAAAAGAGCTTAAAATTAATAGACCAGACTGTGACTATTATTCAAGGGTTTAGCAATTGAGTACTGAAATGTCGAAAATACGATCGAGGACCGGTGGGGTACAAAGTGTTCCCAGACAAATTTGCGTAATATTTGCATTGATTACAATAAATATCAACTAGATTTTATTGGTATTTAGCAAATGGTTAAATTAAGAAGGACTTTGCAATGCCCCATAGGTACCCGAAGGCGTAACTTTTCAGGAGAGTCAAAAACGCTTTTTATTATTTTGTTACTTTACAAGGCTGATATTAATTAAAAACATAATGTTCATACTTTTTAATTTATTGTGTACTGTATTGATTATGGTGATACTTGGATTTGTAGATATTTATTGTCTTGAAAAACATTAAAAAGCACAACTTTATGTTATTTATTGTTGACGTTAAACTTCACTGGTAATTTAAGATTGACATGTTGTTTGACTATCATGTAGCCGAGAATGAAAAATAGCGATATACACTTTTGTAGATAATGTTGTATGACTTTAAGCCCTCGAATTTCCTGCCTTTAATCAGCATCGATAATAATTACCCCTAAAAATAAATGCTTTTTTTTTGGCAAACTGGTGGATTATTCCAGACAAAGAATTTCTCTGTATACTTAACTTAATTATTTCAGTTTTGTTACTTACCAAACTGCCAGAAATATATTCATATTTATTAATTTTAATGTGTAAAAGATTGACGATTATCTAGAAATTCAAACAATGGTTGAAATGACGAAGCGTAAAACATAACCACCTGCACCACTACAGTCCGACTGCAGATACCGAATGGGTGCATGAACTATTTCCTTGAACCGTGATTTAAATGTTGATTTTATTTTTAATTGAGTGTCGTAAAATTGTAATATTTATATAATATTTATATTGACTACATTAGTGATAATATTGTGTAAACAATGTTCTCTGTTGGGTTCATTCGTTTTCGTAATCTACAATGTTTAAGAATAAAATGAGTTATGTTTATAAATACATTTTTTATGTCTGTCTGATACAAAAATTGTTTCACAACTGACTTATGGTGGCCATACACCTAGGAACAAACTGTGTGTTCAACAACTGTGTGGAACAAATTTATGTGTTCACGCAGTATCGTAGGACATTTCACGTGACCGGAGATAGGTTCTCATGTTCACGGTCTCGACGCGCGGAACATGCGTGCACGCACAGCTGTAGACGAACTGTCAAAGTATATTTCGTCATGACTTTGGTGTGGCGGAACGATACTGTTCTGCAAGCAATTGAGCTATACCAAAGCTATACTGTATTGTGGGATACATCTGATTATAAAAACCGAATACTACTTGTGAGAATATAAGGCAGCACTCGTCGACATCAACTCATTGGGTGTCATTTTAGAGATCTATATTCGACATTGAAATGTCTCCCTATGTGGACAGCTGTCAAAATGAACCTTAGATAATAATTAGTTATATTGGAATTATCTATGGTATAAGCCAGTGGTTCTTAACCTTTTCGAAGTCACGGTGCACTTTTGATCATGTGAAAAAGTGGCGGTGCACCAAAATTAAGAGGTTAAAAAAATATGTGGACATCATTTTTTTTTGACTTTTTTGGTTTTCACTATTTTGCGGATTTTTTCGTTTTTACAATTTTTTTCGCGGTGCATTTGCAATAAGCTCGCAGTGCACCGGTTAAGGACCACTGGTATAAGCTGTCATCGTGGATGATAAAATAATTGTATTTTCATTGTAGAAAGCTTATAAACATTAGTAATTAACTTTACTCGCATTGTTTGCATCCAATAAAATCAAATAACGTTTGTTCGAACGCAACACTGACCAACATGTTCTGGGACATTGTTCCTGAGACATAACGTAGACGCTCAGGATCATGTCCCGGGACATTTGTTCCAAGGTGTATGTGCCCTTTTATAGTATCGCTAAGACTGCAGTTTTCCATTGTAAAATAATAGAGGAAGTCGAAAGAAGTTCATTATTTTTACTCGCTGTTTGAGCTCGATTTGTGGACTATCAGCGGTCAGGTAAACAAACATTTCCAAGATATTTTTATAGTACTATACTATTGGTTACCTTTATCATTTGGGCAATATGTTTTTTTTATTGTCGTTACTCTTTGATAAGTATCGCCAATTGAATATATCATTGGAACAAAAACATTGTAAAAACATTGAAGTTGCAATTATTAAATTTAAGTTATACCAACCTTAAAAACCAAATGCAAAGTCATGTTGTGTATTAAATGCCTCTTTTTAATAATAAAATTAAGAATTGCCCTGTCGGTCGTCAACCACTAGCTTACTTATTTTATTCAATTATAGTTTTAAAATATCACTAAGTTAACTGCTTCCAATATATTTTGAAATATATACCGGTAGTTCTGTTTTTCAGGTATGTTTTTTTTGAAGAGAGTAGGGATAAAAAGGATTTGTGGTTGGCTAATCGTGAGAGGAAATTTCATAGACTTCATAAACATACATGTTTTCAAACAATCAATTCAATCAATTCAAAGGATGCTGTTTGTACTGGGAATCGAACCCGTGAGAATTGTCATGGAAGTCAACTATGTTGACCACTGCGCTACGAATGCGTAAAGTATCAATACCAGTATGAGAAAAAAACTTAAAATAAAGCAAAAATTTGCAGCCAATTGGGATCGTAATACCCGGCGAGCAATGTTCCCTCTAAGGCCAGCCATTTGAAAACACCCGCGCACTCGTTGACTGAAATAAATAAGAAATGGAACATTTAAAAAATTGATCTAAATGGAGTATATAATATAAGGATTAGTTGTAAGGACGACTTAAAAAACTAGAAATTTACAAAATATGTTAACAACTTGCTGATAATGACTGATTATTTGTTTCATTCTGCTTATTTTTTTAATTTGTGCTTAATTGAGTTATATTATTTCTTGTTCAATACTATGAGTAAAAACTTATTGCATCTCATCTCTGCATCTCAGCTAACGTTTGGCCTCATACTGGGATCCCGGTTTTTGTCATATCGTTAATGCAATTCCAAACATAGGAGAAATTTTATGGTGCTCAGAGATTATTCACGAATAAAATGCATTGCTTAGTGATATTACGACATGAAAACCTTCGCTTTATTGAAATACTTTAAGGCTATTATAATGACGATAGTGTTAAGAGTAAATGATAGTGCACGGATTGAATTGTCGGTAGCTGGCGTTCCTGACTCATACAGTAGGCTGAAACTGTCGGATGATTAAGTAAAATACTATTTTTGTTTTATCTCCTTCTCATAATCGTCCTAATCCAACTTTTATCTTTATTTACTTTCATTATCGGAAATCATTCTTTGTATTATTCCAATCAAAAATGTCCACCATAAAGACTTGAATTGGATTGATAAGGATCATTCGAAATCCTTATCAGATACCGCAACGGAATTGGTGTTAATAATCGTAGGATACTGTGTTTACAGCCAGCCTTGGGAATTCAGTCAAGTGTTTGGACAAATTCAATGCTTAATGTGCAATGGATAGATTATTTTTTAAATCTCGTCTTAATTCAATATAATCATTTTTATGATTGTTGCCGATTGATCCGTGCCTTATCTCGCAGGTTGGAGACCTAGTAACAACAGTATTCTTTCGATCGATTTCTGGTTGAAGGCATGGGTGTTTGTGGTGTCTGAAAATGCCCTCCCACCCTTCCGATCATTTAATAATTGGGCGTAGCGAGAGCGATTAATTAACAATTAGTCCTGTCTTAGTTTTATTCTTCTATCCTTATTAATCTCTTTGAAAAAGCGAGGTTGAGTTGCTGATTACAAACAGTTCTCGTAGAAAAACTTCTGTTGAGATATCTCCGTAAGGAGGCCATATGCACCACCCCATTGGGAGCAAAGATGGATAAAAAATAGTATTAAATTTTCTTTTGAAATGATTTTTTTTTATAATTCCCGTCTGTGTCTACGTCCAAGTATTTTGTCCGAATTTATTTACAAAAGGAACAATCAGTGTTTTTTCGCTGTGACTATATTTTCTATTATTTGCTAAAAAATAACCAAAAGAATGTTGTAAAAAGTTTAATATTTGTCAGCAAATCCGTAGCCACATCATATTGACGTAATATATATGTGACAAATATGATTTTCTCACAGTCGTTTTCTTTTTATCCTGTTTTGTGCCGAAGAATCAACATGATTTGACAGTTTAGCTCGCCCTATACGCACACAGCCTTGGAGGGGGCTCTTATCTAAAGTTTGGAAATATTGACATTATTGTTATCATACGTCGACAGTGGTTTTGATTGTTCTCTGAAAATTGGAAAGACTGATAACTGTTGATCGAAGCAATGCTGTCAAGAGAGTGTTTACTTTAGAGAGGTTTATTTTTAATATCGTAATATTTATGAAATTGTCTTAAAGATGGGTTGTGAAAATGTTCGTTATCGGTCAGCCGATTCCCTTCAATTGAAACATTAAGGCATTTTGGACAAACTGCATGGCTGGTCCCTATAAAACAATGGATATTTTCTATTTTATTCATTTGTATGTCAGGTCCTGTGGCGCTGCGGTTCCGTGCCGGATCTCATGAGTCCCAGTACAAACAGAATTTTTTCGATCGATTTATTGATTTCTGTTCGAAGGCAGGGGTGTTTGTGATGTTTCAATTTTCCTCCCACCCTTCCTATCCTTTATTAACTGGGAATAGCGAAAGCGATTAGTTAATCACTTGTCCTGTCCTAGACTTCTCCTTCTATCCCTACTACTCTCTTTCGAAAAAGAGAGGTTGAGCAACTGAATAACAAACAGTTTTCGTAGAAAAACTTCTGTTGAGAAACCTCCGTTGGGAGTGGACATGGTTGAAATTCTTTGATTTACAGGAATTTATTTATGATGTTAATTGGTTTCTTATTTGTGTGTTCCATTGCAAAGATACTCATCTACCGACATGTTACGTTTCATTACATATTCAATTTATCGTTACAATAACTGTTTTTTCTTTGCACGCAGGTTCCGTGACAGATCTGGTCAAATCCACAAAGGGTAACTCCCTGAAAGAGGAGTGGATCGCGTACATCTGCAGAGAGATCCTGCGAGGTCTTAGCTACCTCCACTCCAACAAAGTCATCCATAGAGATATCAAAGGGCAGAATGTCCTGCTCACAGATAATGCCGAAGTTAAATTGGGTATGTTTCTCATGTAGAAGACTTTCGCTTAACCCATTCACTGCCCATTTCATTTTGCTTAGCAGGATTACGCATACTATTTACAAGTTAAAAATACTTTTGTCTTGTGGGCTTGAGGGCATAAAGTAAATGTCAACATGCCTTCCATGGTGCATTCAGAAACGAAAACGAAATGACCCTAGTAGTAAAATGGTTAAACGCTATTGTTACTGTTAAAATTAATAAATATATATCTTTTTAGTCGACTTTGGAGTGTCAGCCCAGTTGGACAGAACAATCGGGCGCAGGAACACATTCATCGGCACTCCGTACTGGATGGCGCCCGAGGTTATTGCATGCGACGAGAACCCCGAAGCCACCTACGACAACCGCAGCGATCTCTGGTCTCTCGGCATCACCGCCCTCGAGATGGCTGAGAGCCAACCGCCACTGTGCGACCTGCATCCCATGAGAGCCCTGTTTCTTATACCCAGGTAATGATGCGCAGTCATGCGATGCTTAGCTTTTTGATCATTATGTAGGCTCAGTCAAAGTGTTCAATTGATGACAGTAGCATCCATTATTGATTATATGATTATTAAATTTAATTCTATTGCAACAAAGTCATTTTTTTTCTTTCCATTAAAAAATTGAAAGGCTTATTCTTAGATAGATGTATCTCTTTTTTGTTTTAATAATTACAGCATATTATTGCCAAGGCATCAGATATTTCGATTTATTGAAAAATAACATTCAATGATGCTTGAGGATAGTTTTTAAAATCACTCGAGATTGACTCAAAGAGAAAAAATATTTCAAACATTACGGTGAAGTTCTCAAATATTGGATTGAAATTCAAATTTGATCTCGCTGGTATTTGTACTAAGACGCATCTGATCGCTAGGGTACAGCTCTTATCTCTGGACCACAGAGGCCTTGCGAATGACACTATGTACGCTTAGCAAAATTATGACAACTAGTAATTAATAATGCAATTAGAATGTCTCCAGTAAATTGTTCAGGGGGCATAGGTAGAATATATTTTTACAAATTACCGCACTTGCCTAGAATAATACTGTAGTTTTATAACATGTGTAATTTCTTTCCTTTTTTAATATGTTTACAAATATTTCTCTTTCAGGAATCCCCCGCCTCGCTTAAAATCGAAGAAGTGGGCGAAGAAATTTCACGGCTTCATCGAGACAGTCCTGGTGAAGGACTACCATCAGAGGCCGTACACAGAGATACTCCTCAAACACGCTTTCATCAGGTAATAGATGTTTAATTAATATACATATTGATTGTGGCAATCTTCATTTTTGATTTGGGTCTTCAATCCCTCAAGCCAGTGGTCAAATATCAACTATACAATCAAGACTGTGGAGTCGCGGAGTCGTGGTACTTTGGCCAGAGTCGATGCCGGAGTCGTGAAAAATAAACGGCCGGATTTTTTTTTGAAAAATATATTTAATTATGTGTATTTCTATCTGTTATTTGGGCGACGAATTACCAAGAAAATTTTGGCATAAAGAGCTTTTTATGGCTAGGTAACAGCCCTGATCTCAACATCATTGAGAATTTCTTGACGATAATGGGCAACGAAATTGCAGATCTTGAGCCCAAAACAATAAATGAATTGAAAAAAGCTATTTAAAGTGTTGAGAATAACCAAAAAAAGGTTAATTTATTTTTAAAAAAGTATAATTCCGTGCCATGGTGAATAACCACCCCAATGAAAGCTAAGGGTGGGAAATTTTATATTTATTGGAATAAAAATCATTAAAAAAAAAATGGATTTTTTTAAAATGCATTTTAAGATTCCCTGGATGCTCAAAGTTATCAATAATTAACAATTGACAAAAAAAGTAATCGCATATTTAAATTAAAAAATATTTAATGAATACAACAATTTGTTAATTCTGCTACCTTGCCTATCATTAGTTCATTATTAGCTGTTAAAAATAGTATCAAAGGTAAAACTATTTATATTTGAGATGTGGATGCATGCTTAGACATATTTGTAATTATATTTATAAAGATAATTCATTTGTGTTCTTTAAAGACATTTTAAAATACAAAACTGAACTTTTGTACGGTACGCGAAACATTCTTGCACAGACGGTACATAATAATACACAACAATAAATTCTTTGGTGTTACTCCTCAGAAAATATGATTTAAGAAAATACAAAGCGTCCACTGATAATTTCCTGATATCAAAAATACCCTTTCGCTGGGTAATGATGCGGGGCATATGGTCTTTAAGCCATCAAATAAAAGATCCGAATTTTCTGTCCTTTTGTTTATAGATTCATTTAAGGAAAACTCGGCATAACCGGTTACGAAGTTGAAAAACCAGTTTTCGAATGTCAGAAATTTTGCTAAAAAACCGGTTTTTGAAAACCGACATGCCCTAATGTAGTCAGATAATAATCAAAATACAGATGTCTTTATGCCAATCTGACACCAAAGCTACAGCTTAATAGATAAGGGCGATCATCTAAATAAATTGATTTTATCTTTCAGGGATCAGCCTACAGAACGTCAGGTCCGAATTCAATTAAAGGATCACATTGACAGGTGCAAGAAAAGAAAACAAGAGAACTCCGTCAGGGAGGATTACAGGTAAACATTTTTTTTTGTTTTTTTACTGTAATACGTTTGTGTTCAAAACATTCTGCTCTATTTGTTCAAAATATCTTTACTTGTTGCGTCCGTAGCACAGTTGGCTTCCGTGATGGATCAGGCAGGCTTGAATCGCAGTAGGAACAGCATTTTTTCAATCGTTTTTGATTTATGTCCGTTTTTGATTTATGTTTGTGATGTCTAAAAATTCCTTTAGAACCTTTCCAATTCTAAAAAAAAAAAGTGAGAACGATTAACTACCCACTAGTCCTGTCCAAACCCTATCAGTTATATCCCTAGTCTCTTCGAAAAAAAAAAAAAGGTTGAGCAAACATGCAGTTCTCATAGAAGAACCTCTGATTTAGGAGGTCATATGCTTTACATTGGGAGCGGAGATGGATTAAAAAAATCTTATTAGGATTTGAACCCATAGACCTTAGAGAAAGACTTGGATGACTCGCCTGGTTAAGGTCCGCCATTTCTTAAAATCAATATTAATACACGATTAAATAAAAGAGGGATTGAGTTGATATATATTTTATTTTTTCTTACTTTGCAGGTACTCTGGTTCGGAAGGGGAAGAAGAAGAGACTGCCGTCGCCGGAGAACCCTCTTCGATCATTCACCAAGGGCCGGCGGGTGGCGACACCCTCAGGCGCAACTTCCAACAGATTCAGGAAGGGCGAGCAGCAGCCGAGCAACAACAGCTGCAGCTGCAGCAGCAACAACAGCAGCAGGCCGTCGCTCAACAGAAACCGCCCGCCCCGCTTCCCAAGGCTGCTAGGAAACACGAAAGGGAGGAGATTCCAGGTTTGTCTAATTGTTTATCTGATGATTTATAAAGGTCCAGGAAATATTGGGTAAAATACTGGCAACTTCAGAAAAAAACACCTTTATGTTGAATACAAACTAGTATACTTTAAATTAATAACAATGCAAGATTATTTGTGGATGGGAAATGCATTGTCATGTGTGTCAGAGTGAATCAGAACTGTTTGTCCTGTATCCAACAGGTTAACACTCTTGGGTGTTTGTTTTATTCGGTTGCGGTGTCTACTGGTTTGAATACCCACCCGTATACACTTGAAGTAATTGAGAATATAATGTTCTGCGAATTAAAGTCATAGACAAATTTTTCCACCCAAGAGTTATCAGTACAGAACAAGCGAGTAAAACTTCTAGCAGTTAGGGTTATTATTGTAATTCATTATTCAATGCATTCTTTCAGATCCTGGAGCTGTCTCTCGGCCGGCAGTTCCTCAGAGGTTGATTGTTGTACCGGATCCCCAGCCTGTGCAGCCAAACCGATACAGGTAAACATCGTAGATTTTCATTTATGTTATTAGACTGCGTGCTTCACTGTGAGTTTTCCTTATGACCACAGAAAACCTATTCATTTTATAAACAACACAGTTTTATATATGTATCTGCTGTGACTTTCAGGCCTTTGCCTCCGACGCCCCGATCGTCAGGTTCATCGAACAGCTCGGGCAATGGGCCGTCCAGCAACGGCGGAGCGGGAAGCCCCCTCACGTCCAACGGGCCCAATCTACCTCCTCCGCAGCCCCAGCGGAACTCTCAGCACATTTTCAAACCAATGGTATGTTGATTTCATTTCTCAACATAATTTATTTAATTCTTATGATTGAAATGAACCAATTGCGACTATATTTATATAACCAAAAGTGTCGTTAATTTAGATTTGCTTTTATGTAGTTTTTAGATTTACATTAGAATATTGCCGATTCTAACACTTCCGAACGGCAAATGATAATTTTTGCTTACAAATATATCTATTTAGATTGCTTTTAGACTGAAAACATTGTATGACTGAACGTTACATAACGACGGCATAGTTCCATTGACCGATATGTTTAGAATTTGATGTCTTGAGTTATTCTACACACAACTTAGTTTGGTTGCGTCAAAACTTTTGTCAGCCATATCGCAAAACTACCAACATCTAGTTGTAACACTATGAATAACTATGCTATCGATATATTCAATGTGTTTTTTATATCTACTGTTAATGTGGCGATAAAGTAAATATGATATTGACTATTCAAGCGAGAACAATGTGCCCTAGGTGGCCGGTTGTACGCTGACTGCACTGATTCTATCCACAATGTCAGGAGTGGCCGATCTGTAGCCTGTAAGTCGCATGTGGCCAGAAACCGAATATTATGTGGCACAAAGAATCATCGATATTTTCTTGTATTTCAACTCGACAAGAATTTCATGTATATATTTGGAATCGGATGTTGAAAGTAATTGTAGGCTTATGTTCCCTGAGAATTTTTTTTTACCTACTTTTGTGTGTAAACAACTTTTTCTAGAAATATCTGCACCAATAGCAAATTATCTAAAGAGCAACTCCTTTCAAACAGATATTCATCGTCGAATATCACATCACTTCGTGTTGCTCGCTTTTAATTTTTTATGTAATATTCAATCAATTTGGTCCGGTTGAGTCAAAATTTTGGACGCCCATGCTCTAAGCTCGTCATTTTATTTTACCATCAAAAATATGAGTCTGCGATTGATTCTCAACACTTTTATTTTTTGTTAGGACCCCGTGTGCCTGGTTTAGATAGTGGACATTTTATAGATAATACCTTTCTGACAGAATTTGGTAACTGACAGAACTGATAAAAATTAGTTATGATTACAAAGTCATTCTTTGTCTGGAATAACTCTAATGAATTTATTATACCAGTTTAACAAAAAAAAGCATTTATTTGTGTAGGCAAGTATTATTAGTGCTGATTTTAATCTCTTATTTGTATTATCAGCTTTTATACATCTATATTTTGATATTATTATCTATAAAATATTGATACTGGCGGCTTTATCATAAAAGGTGAAATTTTTCATTTGCTGTTTGCTCAGAACTGTCATCTGTTACTTACTTACTTCTGCCAGAACGGTGACGATATATCAGCTTTGTAAATATGCTTCCAACGTAATTTGAAATTATACTGATTTTAAAGTGTTTTTTTTAAAGTTTTGTTACTTTTTTTTTTATCGCAAAGTTATCAACTGAGTAGAATGGCTATGCTTCTAAGATTTTACCCCGATGAATTTGAACTGCTTGTTTATAACAAGGAAAGTGGTTGGTTTTCGAATAAAATATCTAGTAGAACTAAATAAATCAATTCAATTAATGCACAATTGTTCAGCTTCCATGGGATAAAACTTTTAGCCATTCTACTACAGTTCATTATTCTGTGACATTTTAATTTGTGAGTTTTCGTTTTGATTTTATTTTTTTAGTTCCGCAGAGAGATTCCTTTTATTTTTTGTTTCTTTTTTTTCATGTGTCGCCGCATTCTTTCATGTCTGTCTATCCGTCACACGCGTGTTCGCTTTTAATACGTGTGTACGCACATTCGAATGCAAAAATTCAAACATTGTAAAATGTGTACGCACCTCTCGTATAACCGAATCTCGGCCGCTTGTAACAAACGCACAGCAGAAACCAGAGGTGAGTGAAATTGAACTGTTGACATTTATGTGTATCGTCATGTATTTAATTTATCATTAACATTATAGCTGCAGAAATCCACGACCACCATGCACATCAGCGGAGTAATTTTTACTATAGAAGTGTAAATGAACAAATCCATTATTACTTTTAAATAATTTTCTGGAAGCTATTACTTCACTGACAGGTCCTTCGGGTCCTATGGCCCAGTGGTTAGCATTGTGGGCTTCAATGCCAGACCTCATGGGTTCGAGTCCCAGTACGAACAGCATTTTTCGATCGGTTTATCGATTTCTGTTCGTAGGCATGAGTGTTTGTGATGTCTAAAAAATCCCCCCCCCCCACCTTTTCTGATCCCTTAATAACTGGGCGTAGCGAGAGCCATTAGTTTACCACTAGTCCTGTCCTAGCCTTATCCTTCTATCCCTACTACTCTCTTTGAAAAACGAGAGAGGTTGAGCGACTGAGTAACAAGCAGTTCTCGTAGAAAAAGCTCTGTTGAGATACCTCCATTAGGAGGCCATATGCTCCACATTGGGAGCGGATATGGATTAAAAAAAAAATACTTCAACTTCGGGCCCAGATCTTTTTTTGCTTTCATCTGTGAGCACGTGGCTCTCTACTGAAGACGATTCCAGATAGGGAATAATGACAATTCAATATAAACATGAGAATGGAAATATTTATTAGACAATACAACGAATGGACGCACATACTCTTCAAAAGGTTAACAACATGTCACATGTTTATCGTCTAGCGACACAACCAGCTGAAGGAAGACCTATGTTAAATATTCAATATTAAAAATCATGTATTGGCGATAATTTCCCAAAAATTAATTATTTAAAGCTTATTTAAAACCACTGAATTTGTGCAAGTCAGTTGAAATCCTTATGTATAGTTGTGCGACATCAATCACGGCCTCAAATATCTAATCCCTTCCAGGACTTGGATATGCTAGCCGCACAGTTGAACGAACTGGGAGTAGTCTCCGGACCGGAGGCGCCCCCACGTAACTCCGCTCGGGGCGGAAGCAGCGCTCCACACAGGGGATCTTCTGTCAATTCCTCCTCCACCTCGGCCGCAGCCACCGCCGCCGCTATAGCAGTCGCTGTCACTTCGGCTGGACCTCCTCCTCTACCGCCAGCTCCTCATCACGGGTCACAGACTGCAAACGGACACGGGCATCCTCAAGGTAATTCATTATTTTCTAGACGCAGGAAAGGTGTCTTTTGGTTGAAAAATAAACTTCAATAAATGGATCAATTGGGTCCATTAGAGATAAAGTGAGCCATGTGGTATTTTAGAAAACAATATGTTAGATGCGTCGTAATACTCTACAAATCTTAAAGTATCATAAAAGTGATGTAACCTCAGTTGAAATACACTGCAATGTGTTATCTCTGTAAAATAAAAATATGTAATCCACCAAAACATCAAATAAAGACGTGATTGTACTAAAATGTCCAAGAAAAAAGTTATTACCATTTCACTAATTGGCTCACTTCACTTTAGAGGGCCCAATATTGTAGCCTAATTCATTTCATTAGGTTGGTCAGTTATAGCCCATAAATTATCCACCAGCTCTAGTATATATGTAGTTTTGAATGCCAATCATATATCAAAGTTGTTTTTAAAATGAAAATAATCAACTAATAAGTATGAATCTTGTAGCTATGAATGAATTTTGAGTGTGTCATTTGCAAAATAATAAAGATTGGTTTACAGGTCATAAAAATACACTCCTTTTTGACTAGCACCATATCTGTGGTCAAATCATTTCATCATTTAGCGGTCCCCGAGTACTAGGGTTGAGGATTGAGAGAGCAATTGTTAAACGGAGCTCTGTTATATTTCCACGACTCAAATTGGAAATGTTTGAAGTATGTCGTCATCACTTCTTTGTTTGGTTACAGTGCCTCCGCCAATCGAGCGAAACATTCTCGATCCCCTGGAGGACTCCGACACGGATTCCGAGCCCGAGGAGAACAACGGACGCGCACGCAACGACGGCACCCTACTGGCCAGTGACCCTCCCAAGCCCCTGTGAGATATCTCTTTATGTCTATATAGATCAAAATGTTTATCACCGCACCCTTCATTCAAGTCCGTATGACTTGCATCGAAATCACTCCCATCAGGGAAAGTTCATTAGGATCTTGATTCTAATTGAGGGAGGGTGGTTTCTAATATTTATTATTATTGCATACTGCTAATAATTGTGGCCATGTTCACTGTTGTTACAGTTCAAGGTCTGTGGCGCAGTGGTAAATGTTGTTGGCTTCTGTGACAGATCTCACAGGCCATGTATGAATATATTCTCAAATTTAACTTAAATACAGTAATACTCAACATGTCATTTTATTTACAATGTTTTTTTGGGATCATGCTTTGGGTGAAATGATTTCTAGGAAAGAGAGGTTGAGTCAAGAGACTGGCTTGAAGGGTCAATATCATTTTTACCGCTATCTGTAAAAAAAAAAAATTATCCGTTTGTGGGATTGAAAATGTATTACTAGTTTATGTGTCCGAAGGGTCAGTATATAACAATTCTGTATATTAATTAACTTCTTTCTTTGAGATCTGCACCCTTTCGAATCTTAAAATATCTTCTCGCATCCCCTTGAAAAATGTATTCCAATTTTTTAATTTTTTCGAAAAATATATACATACATCTACATATAAATACAAAACAATAGTTCAAATTTTATGGCTAGGTTGTTGTTACCTTTTGTTCTTGTTGTAAGGCTCCTTTATTTAAAGAGCCACGCTCACCTGCATTTAAGCGATAACTGGATTTCATGAAATATCTCAAAATATAAACTTTTCCGACACTCCCGGGAATGCTTTCGCACCCCCAGGTTAAGAAACACTGAATGCTTTTTAGAACCATCTTCATTTAACTAATGCGTGCTGAATTTTTTCCCATCCCTGTTGATTTATTTAATTTTTACACTTTTTATGATTATTTTAATTTCTCACATATTTTTTACACACAAACTCGTCTACATTTTAACACACAAACATAATTCGTTCTTGTTCATTGTCTGCGTTACGTATTAATCACTTTTGTTTGATCAAATTGATAAAAAACCATTTAATTTCACAAACACGCACACGATTTCCGTTGTCTTCTCTTTTGCTTTCGTCCCCATCAGTCCAGAGTTCTGTTACAGGCCGGGATTGGGACCGCTGGCCGAGGACATGGCCGGAGGTTCTTCGTCGACAGCCGGAGCCGGCAACGCTAACAGTGTGAGTAGCATGATGAGCGGTGGCGCTCCCAACAGACCTCTGCCGCCGACGCCCGATGACGACGACACCCTCGCCGCCCACGGAGACAGAACTCTCGTGATGAAGCGGGTAAGATACGTTAATTAATGTCACTGTCTCACGTATTGTTAATGGTGTTTTAACGATGATTTGGATTGTTTTCATGTATATATATAAATATTAGGGCGGGAGGTGTGTGCGTCTTGTCACAATTGTATCCACAATGCAACAATATTAATTGAAGTTATCATTCAATAAGGGTAATAAGGTTATTGTTTTTTTTTTATTCCGAATTTTAATCTCAAAAAGTCTCATGTCACATGATACAAACTGTCGTCTTTTGCTACAAAAGACTAAGTGGTTTTACACTTGGAACAATTAATTACCTTTAAATAAATTTGCAAGCCCTGATTTGGAAATCTTAAGACCGAGAAGTAATTAGTAAGATTCGGTGTATATATTTTCATTACCTTTTTATTTCCGAGCTTTGATGTTTTTTGACATCTTATTTCACTTGACAGTTGGCAAAATAATTGAATTCGAATCAGTGTCATATGTCACTAAACGTAAACAGCTTCTTTGTATGATTATGCTGTCGATGTTGTATATTTTCATTTGATGTTTTCTTTTTATTAAGAAGTATGTGTTACGTAGATTTTTAAAAAAATGGATATCATTCAGGTGAAAGTTGGTAACTCACAAGCTGTAACATTGAATAATATGGTAACAAAAAATGGTGTGACTTACGTTAAGGTTATGTCAAATTCTATGTTTATTCAAAACCAATCCGTCCATGAAATGGTAAAACGCCGTAAGCCACAGATCCATAATTGTTCAGTAAAGAAAAAAATATATTATTTAAAATACTACGTTCATTATGTTGCATTTTGTTTGTAATCTTTTTGCTTCTGAAAACATGTAATTATTTCAAAGATAATATGGGCCCATCGGAGGTGAAGTGGGCCGACTAGTAAAATGGTAAAACTTTTTCTTGGACCTTTAAGTACTATCACGTCTTTACTTGGTGCTTTGGCGGATTGTATATTTTTATTTTATAGATAAAACACTATTGCAATGTGTATTAACTTTGATTACTTCACTTTTACGATTCTTTAAGACTCGCAAAATATTACAATGCATCAAACTAATTTTTTCCAAAATACTACTTGGCTCACTTCACCTCTAGTGGGTCCATATATTACATTGTAAATATAGAAAAAAAGATAAGTAATATAATAGGCGAAACCCGGGTCGTTAGTGACAAAACTTGTGTGAATGTACATAATTTGAACGATTCAAATTAACAATTTTATCTATATTAATTTTTGCCATGTTTACATGCTGACGGGAGCGAATGGGTTAACATGTGAAAAAATGTGGCTTACAACTAAATCGATGTACCATCTTGATATCCTGTGATCTCCCTTATTATTTTAATCAAAAGTACGCATAATAACGAAAGTATTTTGTTTTGTTTCCACGGTAAATTAAATTTTTGTGGGTCACACCTCTTCTTAACTTGAATAATCTACAAATGTCAATTGTTAGTCGTCGATTTTGTAAAAATTTACAATCTTTAGTTAATTTCCTAATGTGGTGGCAATTGGCAGATTTAGTTAGAGTATCTCTTTAACCATAACTAACACGGAGAAATAATTTTAGTCATAACTATTCTCAATCGTAGACAATGGGGGTAAGGTTATGCTGTATCATGTCTAATAAATATATCTTTAAGAATCAATTTTATTCATAAACTCGAAATGGTAAATAGCTGTCGACTTTTCTGTATATTTTTGTTTATTTGTTGGAAATGTCTCACCTTCCTTCTGTATAGATGTTTGAACTTTCTTAAAATGGAGGCACACTTCAATGCAATATATTATTTGGGTAGTTGGAATCGAGAGGGCGTGTCGTTACTTGAATGCAAAATTATTCTGTTTTACATCAGGCAACGCTTCGTTTAAATATTAAAGGTGTTTTAAAAGTTGGTTCAGTTGCTCGTTCCGTCAATTGAACTCCTATTGCTTTGACAATCGTGTCATGCAGGGTTTCTTGCAATCCGCTGTCGGATGAGATCAATACGGAAAGGGTGGGATGCTATCACCTTAGGAAGCAGTTCAACATTCCTTGATTTACAGACTTGATTGTTTTTTGTAAAATAATCATATCACAACATCATTGTGGTTGGAATGCCGTGTATTGGTTATTGACAAATTCTGTGTCACTAGTTGCAGCTTGACACTCACTGTCCATATCACCAGAACCACGCGCTACAGTGATATTTCACTATGCTCAGAAAAGTATGCCATTACTGCTCAATGTGTTTTTAACACCAACGGAATATCAATTGAAATTGAATTCCTGGTTTTCACATTGTGGCGGTGACAAATATTCAGGTGGATTAAATATCCGTCGAACCGTGAGTGTGATAGTTAAATATTTATGGAAATCGTAGAGAAACGTTGGAACTAGACTGCTATCATAAGAAAAAATGGTATCTAATGGCAATAGGTATAAATTTATACCTTATTCTAATAAACGTTATTATATATGGCCTTCTAATAGAGAGATCCTACAGAAGCTTTTCTACAAGAACTGCTTCTTACTCAGTTGCTCAACCTCTTTTTCCCCCCGAAGAGAGTAGTGATAGAAATTATAGGGCTAGGACAAGATAAGTGGTTAGCTAATCGCTCTCGCTTACGTCCCGTCCCGTTGTTTTAGGATTGGAAGGGTGGGAGGAAATTTTAAGACATCACAAACATGCTGCGAGATACTGCTAATTGAAATGTACAACAGAATTTGGGATTCTGCAACCGAGTCTTCAAAAATGGATGAGCAACTGAACCGACTGGTTAAAAAAAGCCTTAAATCTATAGCGATATCGAATGTGAAGTGTGCTCTTAACGTTGTTGTCTTTTCGAGTAAAACTCGAGTCATTTTGCATTCCGGTAAATATCAGATTGTCATCACTTATGCCATTATGACATGCGTATTTTGATAATAATTGTGCTACCGTGATGTGCAAGTGTATCGATCGTTCTGCATCAATGCTTGCTTTCATTTTGTTTTATGATCAGTGTTGATAGCTATTAAAACAATGGATATCCATCCGTCTGGACATGTGACGTATCCCGTTTGTTTTATTAAGCCAAAACGGCTTATTGAGCAAATTATTTGTTGTATACTAAAAGTCATTAAGTTCACACGCTTGAAGCTTGTTTTAAATCATTTTGCTTGCTTTTTAAACATAGTGAAACATTGAATAATCTTCTCCACCCCTCCCCCCCAGTATCATTCATTTTGTCCCATTTTTTGTAACACGCTAAATTTTATTGTTCCTCGTATGTATATTTTCACCCATATCTTAATATTCCTGATAAAAGTGGTAATCCACATTTTTTTTTTCAGTTACGATTTTTTAAACAAAATCCTGAAATATCATAAATTTCTTTTGTATAAATTTTAATAAATTACTAAAAAGATTTAGGTGGTCTGGGTTAACTTCGTTGACTCATCCGGTTCATAATGTAATTATTTAGGGTGCTAGTTTTTTATTGAAACCCTGTTTTAGCATAATTTATTCATATTTGATATTTTTCTACCGGGGTAAGTTACGTCAATGAATTAGGAGATTGATTTTTCTTTTTATTTTTAGTATGTCAGAGCATTGTCGTACAGTAGTATTATTTCTCAAAAACTACCTGTTTCTCATCTGCGAATACACAGCTTAGCAATTTGTTTAGATACACTAATTTCATATTGTAAAGATTTGATAGTTTCAATTGTCATATTGGGCATAGCCGACAATGATGACATGTTTGGATGTGATGTTACTGCTCATAAAACAAAATGAAATAACATTTGATAACATGGTGTAAATGTCATCCACAACATCATCATCAGCCATATCGTGTTGTTTGCCATTGTTGTTGTATGTACACCACGCACACGGCATGTTACCACTCTCTGTATGTTTATTTATTATTATTTCTATTTTTTTTTTTTTATTTGTTTTCTGTTTTATCACATTCCCCTTCACCACCGACATTGTCTGTCGTTACGCATCTGAAGGACCAGAAAGAAGCCGCTCCGAAGAAACCGGTCGACGGAAAACGCCGCTCCGAGCTGGAGGAGGCGTCCCTTCTCAAAGATTGGGATTTCGCCAAATTCTTCCCGTCGAAATTCGCCGAGGATAAAAACAAACGCGACTCCGGTCTGAAAGAGAATATGAGCAATCTCCTGCAGAGGCAGTCCAGGATCGATATCGAGGAAGTCAAAAATAAATACAAAGACAATATAACGCAATCGAAACAGATCGCGAATAGTAATCTGAAACCTGAAGTCAAGGTGCATGATAAGATTTCTGCCGTTTTTAACTTACATCGCCGTCAAGATTCAGATTCTAAGATATCGAGCCCGTTCTTGAGAGGGTTTCGCCGCGAGAATTCAGATCTATTTCCCTTGTCGAGTACGAGGCATTCCGCTATTTATATACCTAAGAGTGATGCTCCGCCCATACAGGCGAATCCTCTGCGTTCCAGTGGAATATTCAACAATAACCGGAGGCCAACGGCGAGGGGCGAGCCGGTCTTGACCGAGTTCCTCAAAATGAACGACAGTCTAAAAATGTCAAGACAGGGGGAGATTAAGAAGATAATCAAAAAAGAACCCACCAATAATAATAACAAAGCGTTTGAAAAGGTAGACGAGGAAGGCGGCGGCAACGCTTTGAAGAATATTGGCGTTTTAATTGATAAAAATGCGTCTGTGGCAAAGGACGGCAATTCGCCGACGACTAGCATTTCTAGTAGCATCGCTTTTACCCCCGGGGCGGCCGGCGGCAACGCGCCAACTAACCACCTGGATTTCCTGCGGCGGCCCCGACGGGAAAAGACCGAGTCGGACATTGTTTACCGACACTCTGTCGTGATGGGGTCGAGGGATGCTATGATCAATCAGGTAAACAGCCACGGCGAACACACCACACAAATATATGACTTACGATTGCGGGACATGTGACATGACGTATTAACTACACCAAGACTCACACGAGCACGTTTATAAAGTCGTTGATGGTGAAATATCTAACGCTCAAAATGGCAAAATGAACTTGATTGTTTTTCTTGATCTCTAAATTTTTGAAAGAAACAACCCACATCTTTTTTCAAATTTTCTTATCCCACACTGAACAGTTGAGTTTCAACAATGGCTTGTCCTTTTTAGCATTTTTCACGACAACCAATTGAACAATCGGATCAATGCTTTCCTTTCCTTCGATAAGTTGCCTTTATAATATCAATCGGTGACTCTAGACTTCTTCTGTCATGTAGATCAGTTGCATGGCTTGCTATCATCAGCAGAACCTGAATATGCTAAACCTTTGGGGACATCAAGGATTTCTATCTCTATCACAACACCCACCTCCCCACAGTCTTTTGTTTTTCAAAATATAATCTTAAGTATTAAAATTTATTAAATCGGTTTTATCAATGTTCTCATGATTTCTATACAAAACCCAATATTAGTTAAATATTTGATCCTTACATAAATGAGCTCAATAAAAGCTTCTATATCTTGAAGGTGTTTTGATTGACAAGTATTGAGCTGAATTTGGCTCCAGCTTTTATCTAAATACAGAAGAAGTATTTCTCAAAGTCCTCCGTTTCTTCTTGCCCTCATCTCCATAGAAGAGTGACTCACTTTAAAATATCTTTGATAATAATTCTCTTAGTTGTTATTTGACGTTTGAAATTTCACCGTTGATGACGATAATATGTTTGGATTGTTTAGATAGGGCGCAGTTTGCTGTCGCTTAATGGTTGTGGGATGTCTTTGGGTATGGTATATTTAGAAATTATGGTGCTAGAGATGTTTTTAATGAACGGGGGAGGAAGTTTTCGCATGTTGGTACCTTGAATTTTCATTTCATTAACCTATAATAGATATAACACGCGGCTTTAAATTCCGTTGACGTATTAGAGTAATAGAAGTTATCATTGAAAAGAGAACGTATTGTAGTTTCGTCTTTACTTAGCCAGCCATGTGTAATTTAGCTTTGTTTATCATGTAAAGTAAAACATGAATTTAGTATCGAATGCTGTCAAATAAAAATTGGTTATATTTACAGATTAGCTTATGTAGTACATTGATTGTTATTTTGTATGTTATTGGATGAGGCATTTTGGTTCTTAATTCTTAACACAGCAGTGAATATTTATATTGAATGGGGTAAACCGCAAATACAAAATTTGATAAAAGAACGTAACACAGTAATAAATTATACAATTTGCAGAAGAAGGATTACGAATAAACTGTATATCAAGTGATAATTACGACATTCGAATTGAGTGACTGTAATCCCATGAAAGATAATATTTTTGTATCATTTAACCCTTTGAGTAGTGACTTATTTTTTACTAAATTATATTTTTTTGTATATTTTGATTATTTGCACTGTTGGTACATAGTAAAATATCTGGAAAGAATATAAATTATTATTTAAGTATTTATTTTAAATTTTAGAACGCATAGTTAAAAATGCTATGTAAACTAATTCTTTATTACTTTTAAATAATTTTCTAGAAACTATTAACTAATTCTGGCCTAGATATTTTTTTGCTTTCATCTGCGGGCATGTGACACACTGACGTTGATTTCGGAAAGGTAATCGACTCGAAATGCATTTTTACGCCCAATATTATATGGCTACCGATTTTTTTTTTTACAAATATTAACCTTTTTAAACATTCAATAAATTACAACAAATAATAAAAACAAAAATTCAATAAAAAAATTGAGAATGGCAATAATTAATAGATGACAAAATACTTTGCTGATACTGCTCAAAGGGTTAACTCAATCTGTGGATTATTTGTCTTTTGTGTCGTCAACTTGTTTACATGCCATCAAAACGGGTGAGCCATCGCACAGTCTGTCTCTGGTCACTGGAACTTCACGTGACCAGGGAAAATAAATCTACACTATTCGTAGTTTTTATTAGTCTATAATTCGTATCAATCCGATTGACATCCCAATCTAACGAGCCCGCAGCAAACTCGTTTCGGTATTACTCAATACATTGCTTTTGTGACAATAACATATCATTTTTCTAAGCGCAAGAAGGTTACTAACACTGCTTGCTAATTTATACGCTGCGCAGTCATCATCCAACTTCAGATCCCTAGCTTATATTAACACGGTGTACATTGCAGGGTAAGCGCTGTGAGAGAAGAATTCTTTGGTTATAACAAACATTGGAATTGTGCATAAGGGAACTAACTTAATTTTTCTATTTTAAACTCTTGTAACCATCCAATGAGTTTTATTTATACTCACTTTCACCGACATGCTGCTTGTTATTTGTGTTGACTGCAGAAAGGAGAAAGGACTTGACCCACAGCTTTTTCGATAATCACAATGCAAACAATTTAATATATGTTATTTCAAAAGGATGTAAACTACAAATGCCGAACTAGTACCTACATTTAGCATTTGCGTTTGAAAAAAGATGGGCATGAGAAAATTGCATCCCTGAAAAACGAGCTTTGATTGATATCTATACATCAAATTATGGGGCTGGTGGAGCTGAGCTCCAATTTCCCTTTATTAGTCTGCCTGCACTTCAAGGTTTTGTATATTTATTATTTTGGCTTTGGCCCAAAATCACCAATAAACGTTTTTGTGCCTTCTGTAAAATTTCTCATCTGCAGGTTACATCCTTTTAGTCTTTCTACAGTCGATATATATAGTAAGATTGATGGTTCTCTTATCACGTGCTTATAATTACTTTGTGCTTTAAAATTTAACTTAGACAGAATTAAATATGTAAGTGCTAAAAAGACCAACATTTTTAACAAAATCCTTATTTAGTTTTGGCTATTGTATCATAGATGCCCGGTCTGTAACCAAATGGCGGACATTGTCCTCTTTGATTGACGTGTCTTAATTATTTCTCTGTTGAATGAATTTGTGATTTGTAGACATGGTTTTACAAATCATAAAAATAGTACTAACAAACATGGATTAGTTATCCTGTCTGCTCTATCCGTAGTCTCTCAAAAGAGGAGAGATGTAGCGAAGCAACAACTAGTTCTTAGAAAATAATTTCTGTTAATGAATCACGAAGAAAGGGACATAACCGAAATGTCTATGTTAAACGATATCGTTATTTCCATGCTTGGTTTCAAAAAAGGATTTAAGTAATATTTTGACAGTTTGAAACAAGTATTCGTACTCGTTGTACAAACTCTCAAAATGTGACTTACGACCTTTTAGAATAACTTTGTTTATTTGATACAATTATGATGATCACTTAACTGAACAACATTTTATTGTCGAATGACTGGACTTAATATATTCCCAAGATATACCAAATTTGTAGATTTCATTAGTTTTGTGGTCAACAATCATTTTCGTCTTCTGCAATTTGGGACTAATCCACGCTTTAAACTCTTATTAACCCACATAATTAAATATTTTACTGTGATGAAAGAAAACTTTTACTGTTATCTCTGTTTTGCATCCCGAGATCACCCGTTGACAAATACTGCAGCAAAGGATAAAAAAAACAGCCTGTCTGTTTTCAAAAAAAGATTGCCAGACTGTTGCATGACGATGATGACTTGAAGCATGCCCTGGCATGCCTGAAATGCAGATACAGAAAGAATAAAATACATAAGTGAAAAAAAGTCGTCTTGTCTATGACTAAATCATTTTTTTTTACTAAAAAAAAATTACAGTGCATCCACGCTTTAAAAATAATTGAATGTCCTAATATTAGAACTGTGTCATACTATAAAAAAATATATATTTTTTGTGAATGTGTAATATTAAGTTGTGTTTAAGTGTCTGTGTTTTTTTTTTTTTTTTTACTTGCGTGTGTGTTTTGTCAATAACGTACTAACAAACATATATCTGTGATGACGCTTTATCCATTATTAACAACAAACTCGCAACGTTGGGTCTAATTTTTTTCACGTGCGGGTTACGCCCTTCGCAAACGCGCCCTGAATGACGTGTGCATTTCAGTATTTGACAATTTCTCTTGACATTTATCTGCACACTTTTATCATGTTTATTTATCCATCACTGCACTGTAATAATACGCTAACCCACTGTTGCACAAATTTTATGGAATATTGCGTCGTCGTACTGCGAAAAGTGTCTAACTGCATTGTAGTAATTGTTCAGTAGTGGACTTGCACATAAAAGTAGAACATTCCCATCGCTCTTTGAGTGCAAAGCTGGTAAATCAGAATACTTATTTTTAAATGTCTCGTTTGTCATTTGTAACTAAATGCTATCAGCCACGGTTCTGGTATCTGTGGATTGATTCCCACTGATTTTGTCTTTCAATAAAGTGTGGAGTGAACAATCAGTCCTCTTCTAATCTCAATCTTCATACTTTTAATCCCTCATAAAGTTGTTTGAGAGGTCTTGCTACGTATTATATTCACTAAAATTCTTGACTTATTGCCTTTCAAAAGGAACTCTGTATGGTGGTCAGAAGGTCTTTTATTCAAATCCAATCATGTTCAAGTATCTCATTTAAAATTTGATTTGAGATCTAAGGGATCTGTGTTTGTGATGTCAGCTTTTTTTTTTTTTTTTAATCCTTCAGTTGATCTCAGGTGACTGTTGTATTTTCTTTGGTTATATATCGTCACCGTACTGCAGAAGTTGGTTCGGTAGAAATTGACAGTTCTGAGTAAACGGCAATTGAGAAATTTGAGCTCTTAAGATTAAGCCTCCAGACTTGATATTTTATATTGCATAGATAAATATAATAGATGTGCGACACAAATAAAGTTAGATTTTAAAAGGCAGCGGGCCTAAATACTGTTTTTGCTGAACTGGTGCTGTTTTCCAAAAATGCCATTGTGTATATACCTCATTTTTGTTACTTACCAACTTCTGCAGTGACGATATGTGCTAATTACACAAAAAAAGGAAAAAACCGATACCTATGATTTAGTCCAGTGGCTCTTATCCTGTGACTGGGTTCTCATAATTTCACAGAGCACTTGAAACAAAGTCATTACTGATTTAAAACAGTAATTATGTTATCACACTCTTGTAAAGTGAGGTTTTGAGGAGTTACTAGCTTTGCACATTAGTTTTTTTTATATGTAGTATGAAAAGTAATAGATTGGATCAATAAGTGACAATTTATCCTTTGCTTAATGATACGGCTTCACATTGCTGTTTTTAAGGATCTTGAAAGTGTGTTACCTAAAAAAATGTGATATACAATGTTTTTAGTACCGAGTATGTAATAATGTTTGTCAATGCAGTAGAAGTCTTTTTTACTTTTTTTCTAAAAGATCCAATGCATTGACAATTGTGCCAGCTAGACCCTTTGAGCCGTGCGGCGGCGAATTATGTTGTGTGGGTTGTTCCATTCTTGCAAAATGCTACCCAAACTTTATGCCTCATTGACAGTGCGGTGCTTTTTCTTTACTCACTGACGACTTTTTTTTTACAAAATTTATTATTATTGATTGTTATTCGAAATAATGTTGGGATGTAGGGTAGGTCGGTCAGTCTTTGTTTGTTTTCACTTTCGACAATTTATTCATTTTATTTTTAAACATTTGCCATTTTATGATTTTTTCATTTCATCATTGTCTGCACTTAGTGTGACTTAGATATAGTATTTTAACAGTAGGTATTTAAAAAATGAAGATTAGCTGAGTAAATCTCAACCATTCTTCGTAACGTCGCCTTGTTGGTGATCTAAACTTTTGTAAATTGCTATGAGATATGGATATTTTAAAGTTTCACTTGTGTGTTATGTTGTAACATTTAGTCCTTTAAAATTGGTTTCTTAAAATAATACACTTTGAGAAATTAGGTCAGGATAAAATGATAAAGAATTGTTTTTTTTTTTTTTTCTAAATCCACGTTTGATCTGGTTAGACTAGAGTTGAAATCATAGAAACAAACCATATATGGACTTGTTTCTATATTTTCATATGTTTGTAATCATAATGTAGAAATCGACTTGAAATTCACAGTTAATTGGTGCAAGCAGCCTATTGCAATGCTGCTGCCCATTTGAAATTTACCCTTTGATTATGATATCTCAATCTTGTGTGAGAAACTCCTGACACATTCCTAGCAATCATTTGGAAGCGTCTAATGTAATTGTGCTGCGGAATGCACCCTGTAAAAGGGGTGGTAGTTATTTCTTTTCGTACCCCTGAATAGGTTGGCTAGTTTTCATTCTAAAATAGTGCAATTTACATACATTAATAATTGTCAAATATACTTTGTAATGGCATTTCAATAATACTATTATAATGTTATTAATTAAAATTGTTATCATTTGAATGACGGTGTATTGTTTTTTTTTAATGAACAGGGTGGTCGGGGAAGTGGCGCTGAAGGTTCTAGAACAAGCTCAGTTCTCCCGGATCTTCTCAGCCAAGCCGGGCGGCCAGCGACTCCGCCTCCGCGGCATGACAAGCCGCAAGCCGAAGAGGTAAGGAATTCGTTTCCACTAATCAATAGACATTTAAAATTATTTATCTTATAAAGGAACATATAATTTGTCAATATTTTTTTCACCCTATTGGGCAAGATTATAGAGAGCTATCAGTATACTCCTGGTAAATATAATATACGTTAACCAGGTAGAAGGGATTCACAGGATTCACACCAAATAAAATTGGGAGTCACTTCTATGAATTAATGGATTACGATCTCGGGAATAAATTTTAACTCATGCTATAAGTGGTGTAAGCCACAACGCATACATACAAAAATGAAGTTTTGAAATTTTTGCTGTTTTGGTCAAGGTTATCTCTTCTTCTTTTTAATATGTTTAAGTGATGCACTGATATAAAAGACATTATTAATACATTATAATATTTTTATTACAATGTCTACAAAAAAATACAGTAACCCCCCTATAGCGTTCCCCCCTATAGAGAAGTTTCCTATAAGTATGCGGCACTCATATAGTGTTTTTTTTTCATAACGCTAAATTAAAAATACACATTTTATATACGTGAATTGAAAAAAATATTTGTCAGTAGACATTTGTTCCTTGTCTTATTCTGTGATGGGCGAAATGAAGAGGTGAACGTGACGGGAGAAATGTTTGAATATCTGATTTCGTTCAATTCACAAAATACAATCGAAAGAACCTAACCTCACATTTTGTATGGGTGCCCAGTCCCCTATAACGTAGTATTCCTATAGCGTAGTCCCAATATCTACACTGTAGGAGGGTCGAGTGTATTTCACAATGTTTACAAACATATTTGATATCGATTGGAATGCTAAATGTATATAATGTTAAGTGATTATAAAATTTTTATCACTGGGATATATTTCACACCAATGTTTATATTGATTCGCGTATAACCAAAAATGACAATTGTTAACATTTAAGCGTGCTTAATGCTAGGATCCAAACAGACTCGATAGAGGTAACCCACAGAATCTAATTATGGATATATCAGTAGGGTGGCAAAGTTGTGCAGAGATTTATACACACTCAACTCTCTTTTTACGTTTGACAAAAAACCGTGTAAAAATCCATAGAAAAATGGTTTCCTGAATTCAATAAACCTAAGTAAATAACAAAAAATATTACTATATTCGGGGACTTTTATGAGGGACTAGACATAAATTGGTTTCATCGCTAGAAATATCTGACACGTCTTATGTGTTAGGATCTAATAAAGCCTTTTGCTTGTATTACTTTCTTGTGTTGTTGAATTTTTTGGTGTTAGGAAATCCGCTATCCACTCTTGTGTTCTTTTTTCTGTTTCTGGGAATCGTGCCATGACTAATAATTTGTGTAAAAATATAGAATTTTTCTTTTTTGGTGGACCGTGTTATTTGAAAATAGTGTAAAAAAGAGTTGTGTGTATTTAAAATTTTGCTGTAAAAAATGAATTCGGAAGTCATTGGTTCTCATAATCGTTTTGATTGAGAAAATGTAAAGATAATTGATTGCCCTGAAGTGGGCTAGCTACCAAGTTCCGTAAAAATTATGTGACATCGTTGATGGCTATTTCAGTTTCAAGCCATCGTCGGAACAATTCCATCTTGTATTTACATTTACTCAGAGGCACTTTCGTATGGCTAACGCCATATCTCTGTTGACTGCCTGAATTGTGGATATTATTTTCGTGCAGTCTGCAATAGAGAATTTTGACAAGTCATTTTTTGTTGTACGTCAATTAATAATTGTTAATTAATAATCAAGGATAGGTTGTAAGTCACACATATTCATATTGCCAAAGCCACCGCTCATCATTATATCGCTTACGGTTGTGAACAGTGTCTGCTATTACTGTATCGTAAAATAATTATTGTCACTTGTTCTTTTTAAGTATTAAAATTCTTACCAAGTGTTTACCAACCCTCCACCCTTTTTTTATATATATTTTATGGTTACATACATATTCTGTATTATTATTAACCCTCTAGGCACGTATGTTCAAAATAGATTTTGAAATGTGGCTAATTCATTGGATATGAATAGTAGAATGAGCTACACATAAAAATAAATGAAAAATATTTTTTGTTTTCGAAAAACATTTCTGGGTAAATAATTTTATGACTAGTGGTTTCCAGGCTTTTTAAATTATACTCTCAAACTGGTGCTTTATTAGCGCTATATGTGTAACACTAAACACTCCGACTATAGTATCACATTTATATTTATTTTTTCATCATTTTATATAAATCTTTATGGCATTAGAATTTGTCAAATTTGAAAATTACTATCTTTCTTTATTATTACAGCCTTTTTGATAAAAAAAAAAACACTAAAACTTCAATCTAATCTTTATAGAACATAAAGTTGTTTGATTGAAATAAAAGAAACTTTTCGCGTGCCTTTGACGTCATACGTGCCTAAAGGGTTAAATTTTTGAATTTTATGGAATAATTAGTTATATTACAACCAAAAATAAATTTTAATGCAGTGGGTTGAGACATTACCCAAAGACCGAAACAAGTTTGGGAAAATATCAGTTTACAAAAGCTTTGTTCTTCTGCGTACTTCTGACGGTTTGCTAACAGTTTGCAAACTGCTTTCGAATTAGAATCTAATTGAAAGCTTTTAGATTCTAATTCGAAAACAGTTTGAAAACTGTCAGAAGTACGCAGAAGAACAGAGCTATTGTGGCATAGCTCCTTGTTCCATGACATAGTTAATATTGTGTTGTTTTAAGCCTCATAATATTCTGCCTCCTATTGTGGTAACCCGTTTGTCATTGCTACTCGGCAAAAATAATTATTTCTGTATAATAGAGATGTGATACTAACCGAGTCATTTTCATCACGGTGATTTATATAGTAATCGACAATTTTTTCAAAACTTCTGAAGTTATATTGTCACCATTCTGGCAGAAGTTGGTGAGTGACAAAACTAAATAAAATGTGTTTGATTCTTTGTCAGGAATAACTCAGTTGGTGCATTTATTACACCAGTTTGCTAAAAAAAAACATTTGTTTGCATAGACAATTATTAATGTTGGTTTAAAGGCAGGCAATTGTCGCTGTCTGTTGATTTAAACTATTATTTGTGTCGGATTGGCATTAATGTATCTATATTTTGATGTTATAATTATCTACGCGACACAGAATATCGATGCTACAGCCTTTATCCTCAAAGTTGAAATTTTTCATTTGCCGTTAACTCAGAACTACCAATCCGTTACTTACCAACTTCTGCCAGAACAGTGATGATATGTATATTGTAATGAAAACACATTTATATCTAGTTAATTCTTGAGATTGAATTTCTATTCTATACAAGTGGGGCAACCTGCATAAGTAAAATGATCGTTTTAAACATATAAAACGCACTGATTCGTTTAAACTTTATTCTTTCCAAAATTTATTATTAAAATTACGTTACAATAAAGAAGAAAATTTTAGGTTTGAGGGTTATACCCCTCTTGCCGTAAACCAGTAGTAGTAACTGAACCTTTTATTAAATCAAATGTGTTCTTCGAGTCTCACATCTTTAATATTGCCCCACCTTTATACCGTCTGAGAGATATTGACCGATCGTAACCGCTAGCCAATACAATATATCTATCTGTTTACATTGTACAATATTAGTGTGATTTTTATATTATTATATATTTGTCCCCACATTTCACATTTGTCTCCGTGTTGTCTTTCTCTTTGGCGCATACCCCCCGCATACCCGAGGCACAAAATGGCGCCCGCTCGGCCGGCCGTGTTACGCGGTAAGTAATCATGGGCGTACACTCTGTCATGTATGCTTTGCACAAAACCACCCCTCGCCCCCCAACCCTAAACCAACCTGTCGTAATTCTGTATACTTACCACTCTTGTTGTATTCTATCTCTTATTGGCTGAATAATGTTGTCCTTGTCTAGTTTTTTTTTTTGTATTGAATTTATTTGGTGTATTTCATGTAAGGTTTTTTTTTTTACTTTTTTTTTCATTTTTATTTTCTGTCACACTGCTAGCTCGTTTATTATTGGTTGTTTTTTCTTTACACTTACTCTGGTGAAATTAATTTGTTGGTAAAGAACGATTCAAAAGACTGCACGCTGTCTGCATCATGCACAAGCGTTGTGCTGTAGATTGTGCAGACAGACGGACAGACAAATCAAGAAGAAGATTTATATTGTACTTCCTGCTGCCACATGTCAGCCGATTTCTGAAGACTGATTACTTTTAAAATATTAGTAATCGCGACACTGACCCTGTTCTCATTCCTCAAATTGTTACATGACTTGAGCTAGCAAAACAAATGCACACAAGACGTTTGTGTACAGTAACAGTGGATCAATCGACATGCTCTAGTGTTGAAAAAATTAACTAACATTGCATGGTGAAATTACTGCAAAATAAAGTAACTAGTTTATTACGTTTTGTGACAATTCTACGATACCCCCTCGACCATTTTCAAATAACTAAACCAAAACATAACAGCTGGGTCGTTGAATAGTCGAGAGTAACAGACCACGCCTATTAATATTTGACAAAAAAATAGATATCTTGATCAAACATTAAATGACTTTGTTCTGAACGATAAGACTAACCCTTTAGTTGCGGCAGGTGTCGTTAAGGAAATTATGTTTTTATTTTTGGGTGGAGATTTTTGTTTCTCTAATTGCCGCCTTCCGAGGGTTGATGGAAATTTAATCACGCTTCTGAATTAAAATTTTTGTAGATATAAAATTATTGTTATTATTTATGTCTCTTTTTTTTCTTTTATAAGTTTTTTAAATTTCATTTCTGTTATTCTGTGTACTATAGATTTTTTTTCAATGTCAATCTGTATAATTTTGAATTGTATCACGATTTATATTTTTTTATGCAAGACCAATCTTTGATGCATATTTGGATATGATTAAGTAATACAATTATTCTTTTTGTATCAGTGGTTTAATCTAAAATGTTTGATTTGTGCTAACCCACATTTTTATTCGGGTTCTTTGCCAAAAATTGTCATGATCGCAGTTTGCAATTAATTGTAATAGAAATTGATAGCTACCTAAACATTTTCAAATAATGTCTTCATTGGGGCTGTTCTCAAATATATTAGGATCTTAACACTAATGTGGGGAGTCTCTAATACTTGGAATGATTTTTATATTTAGTTTTTACAGTTGGTAAAACATAAATGTAATAATCGCAACTAAGTTCACCGTTGGTATAGTCGATCTATCAAACGCTTCACTGTTGTTATCCTAGTGCAGTGTTTCCCAAAGTGTGGTACGCGTATCCCATGCGGGACGGGAAGAGTTCGGTGGGGGTACGTGCTGCACCAGGCTTTGGTTGCGGCTGGTGTGACAAGATTATATATTTTGATTATTATTAAAGTATAAGCATTTTTTTCTCAGTGTTGCGAAAATTATAGAAGGTGTACAGAGTTGTCCAAAGTTTGGGATTAACTGTCTTAGTGTAATATACTTTGGCTGATCTAGTCAAGTAGCATGTCGTAAAGCATATTTATCTCATTACAATCACTCCTAATACGTATAGCAAGTGGACATGATTAATGGAGAATTCTGTTAATTATTTGAGTTTGACAGATCGACTATAAGAACAGTGAACATAGTCGCAATTAATATACCAATGTTAACCCAACTGTAAAAACTAAATACAAAAATCATGTTGAGTAATATAGAACCATCTTGTTTAATGTCGAGATACTGATGCATTTGAGCCCCATAGGTCTCCATTAATTTTATTGATTTCAGTTATATTATATTTAATGTTATTTTCACAATGTTTTTTTAAGTCTGACATCGACTGTGCTTAAAGGCGAAAGGAATTATCTATCAGTTTTTTTTTATAGTGCTTTTATTTGGCAAGTAGCAATATAATGTACTCAACTTAATACTTGTTCAAAGGAATTCAGTTATAGTAAATGTGTTATTATTACCAAAATTCAGCTTTTCATTTCGAAAGACCGTTGACTGTTTTTGACAACGATAAAGAATCTGATTTCAAGGGTTTTGCCTTAACAACTTCTTCGTTTATTATCAAATCAGGAAAATATTACACCTATTTATGCCAAAAAGCTTGTGTTTCTTCTTTATTCTGACTTTAATTAGAAATACTTTTTTGTGCCTTCTCTTATATATGTTGTAAAGGTTAATCCCTTCTGTCTAAACACGGTGGTCGATGTTAGTTGTTGTTTTAATATTTTCTACGAACCTTCCTTTTGATTGTCGATGTTGTTCTCTCGTTTCTGTATTGAAATAACCGTTCCGAGCTTTGAAATACTCCAATCACAGTTTCGTTTGCACATTTATGCTTGATGGAATAATCACTTTCGTTCATTATGCAAAAATAGCACAGAAATCTTACAATATCATCATCGGAAAATGTCTGCCTGTTAAAACATCACATTTGTTATGGATGAGGCGGCGTTTGTAGATGATGGTGTTGCAAGTGTCACGATACACAGTTTTCACGAGTGCATCCGAGCATGCCACCAATTCATCCATCAATCATTTCTTGCATTCGTTCGTTGGCTAGCATCTAAAGCTCGACTCGGACTGACTGACTACTTTCAAAGCGATGCCACAGCTGCTCATGGATGGTCATGAATTAATGTGGAAACGCATGATCGCAATCACACGAGTCAGTTCTGACCGCTACCGCAATTTGTGATTGGTATCTTTTACAAAATTGTCACTATTCGTTGCTGAGTACACTCGGGTGATTTTCATAAATAACTTATGGTTTTTTAAAATAATCATACATTATTAAATGGCTCAGCAATCTTTGAACCTGTTAATATTGATATAACTTTTTACAAATTGAAAACATTTAAATTCACTGCGAATAGTTTTGTTTAACCTTTGGAGGAGTGACTAACCTTACTTTACTGGCTTTTTTTAACATGACAATTGTGACTTTTTCCAATGAATACATGAAATTTATACTTGAAGCATATATGAAGCTATCATTTGCAAACCCGGCTCATTTCAAAATTGGTGAAACGTGAACCATGAATGTAATTTAGTAAATACAAATACACTTTCAAAGTATTTTTAGAAAGCAATCCCAAAACTGGCATGATAACATACAAAATATCATTCCAAAGTAATTTAAAACTAAAAATACTTTTAAAATGCATATTATTTTACAAAATGAAATTCAAGTTTTATTTTTCAACCATTTCGGAGTGAGCTAGGTTTGCAAGTAATAGCCTCATATATACACAGATAGACACTACTGTGTTAAGTTAAAAGTAAATCTGTAATACGTTCATGTACGTATGTTCATACTCTAAAGGTTAAGAAATGTGATGGTTTATATATATTTCAAATTCGATTTCGTTGAATTTTAAATACCCAAATACTGTTATTTTTATCCCCGTATCCTGGTTTCGATAATACCGTTATTGTCAATAGATGTGCCACAAGGTAAATTGGCTTTCAAATAAACGCGAATGTGTGGTCTGTCTGAGTTTTGCCCAGAGATAAACATGAAGAATCATAGGTACGCATAGTTGTTACAGTGACAAACCGCTGCCTCAAATGTACCAATTTACTAATAAAATTAATTTTGTAGCAACGTTTCCGTGTTAGATTGTAATGTATTCGTATCAAGCATTAATTTTCTAAATTAACTTTCTGAAATAATAATTTGTCAAGGTTTTCGGGGGTAATACTATTTAAATATCATCATGGTAAATTAACACTAACCGTTGGTAGTGATTCATATTGGTTTTCAAGATACCTCTCATCAATTTCGATAACATGTCATCGCTTTCGGTATCTTTCCACATTCATTGTTCTCACATTAGTTTCATATAGCATTAGTTTTTAATTAATTAGCGTAATCCATATCATGCTTTTGTTAATTAATATTAGATGAACTTTCAATTAGAATTTATAGTCTTAATTATTGATTGGTAACCTAATGCATCACACCAATGAATTATTAATCTATTTTACATTAATTAGATCCTATAATTTTTTTAAATCAAAGATAGACAAAATGATTTTTTTTAAATTTTAAATTTCTCAAATTTTTTGCCTGTAAGGAGTGGGGGTTTTAAGGATGTCACCTTGACTGTAATGCTATATCTCTTTAAAATTTGTTTTTTTAATGATGGCGGAAGATTTAAAAAAATACATAACTAAGAAGGGTGGTTTCATTATACCTAGGTATGTGACCGGGAGGTTTAAAAATATCAAAATTATTGTGATATCATTTATGGATTACCCATTTATGAAGTACACTATCAGTGACAAATTATTGTGCTGTGTAAATAAAATCATACCTTGTTGAAAAAAAGTCAGTGTCTTCAGTTATTGTCAGCTTTATAAATTAATCGAATAAAACTAATCTGATATTGTACCTGTTTCAGCAGCTTCACTTGCGTCACGGCCGGCACTCATCCCCCCGTCCCACTCCCACCTCCTCGGCGGGATCCACTCCGTCCAAATCATTCATGGTCCCGTCCCCGGCCTCGTCGATGGGTCCGCTTCACAGTCAGTTCCTCCCTTTGCAACAGAAACAGCGCAGCTTCCTTACGTTCGGGTTCGGAGCCGGAAGTCAAGGCACGACCGGCAGCGAGGGTCCCTCCTCGCGCAGGGAGAGCCACGTCAATGTCAACGTCACGCCCACCAGCCACGATGTCGGTTCGGACACTCCGGAGATCAGAAAGTACAAGAAGAGGTTCAACTCTGAGATACTTTGCGCTGCATTGTGGGGTTAGTATTATCAGATGATTAATTATATGCGATCCTCCTATATTATTATTAATGTTCCCTTTCTACCAATTTTCAAAAACTCCAAGCTATTCATTCTTAAGCCTTTATTATTTACTTTATGGAGTATTTCAATATTGTTATTTTCATAAAAATTGTGATAATTTTCTATCAAACGATTTGCAAACTAATTTTTGAAAGAGGAATATTCAAAAGTCTTTAGCATTGAGTGAAATGACGAGAGTTGATGAGAATAAGGATGTAATAACGGCTTTATTTCCATTGGTATTTACCACACCTAATGAATATATATAGCTATAATTAGTACTATAGATGTTTGTATCTTAACCCCCCACCCTGTGTCCAGTAGAAAAAGTTTTGTAATCTATAACATTAGAATTACAACCAATTTATAGTTGGATTCGTAAACGTTGCGATGGTCTGATGATGCTTCTCAAAGAGGCAAAACACGTGTCACATTTTGTAACACAAGTGGAATAACAAGGTTATCAGTTACCGCCGAAATCTATCAAAGGTGTATATAGACTTGTGTATCAATGTCGCGTTGCACAGTTTGAGCATGTTTTTAATCACTCTGTTGACTTTCCAGGTGTTAATTTACTGATCGGCACGGAGAATGGATTGATGCTGTTGGATCGCTCCGGTCAAGGCAAAGTGTATCAGCTGATCTCCCGGCGAAGATTCCAGCAGATGGAGGTCCTCGAAGGGCAGAACATTCTGGTCACGGTGTCCGGAAAGAAGAACCGCGTTCGGGTGTACTATCTCAGCTGGCTCAAGTCAAAGATCCTCAGGACCGACGGAGTTTGTGATGTAAGTTTTCTCATGTCGCTTCTATTTTAGCACAGACTTATTTAATTGCACTGCGCTGCCCTTTGTGTTTGCCAAAAAAACTGACAATGTTCAGATCGCCTACGAGTACCCTGAGAAGAAATTGATTCAGTAGTACTTTGTTTAAAATATTCATGAGGTTTTGTGCGTTTCTTTTTGATTTTTGTTGATTGAACCTTTGTTTCAAATTGTCACCTATACCAGTGGAAGTGTTGGAACCAATTCTGACTTATTAAATTTCTCTTTCAGCAATTGGTGGAGAGGCGAAACGGCTGGATAAACGTGGGCGACCTGCAAGGCGCCGTCCATTTCAAAATAGTCAAATACGAGCGAATCAAGTTCCTCGTGATAGCGCTGAAAGACAGCATCGAGATCTACGCATGGGCGCCCAAGCCCTATCACAAATTTATGGCCTTCAAGAGCTTTGGGGATCTCATCCATAGGTGAGTAATTGATTATTTAAGATGTTGATTTAGATAACATAACACTATTGGTGATAATGAATTCCTGGTATGTAATTTATACCGACATTAGTCTTTTGAGTTTTTTTTATTTACTCTTCTATATCTGCTCCTTTTTTGGAGCATATGGCCACCACACTGTACCTCCAAGATTCTCTATCACCCGCCAGGTCATCCTAGCAGCCCGTAGCTCTGAGGAGTACATTTTATAAGCCATTATTTCTAATATGAGACCTAGATCTTTATTGCGTCCATCGTTAGGCATGTTGTCTTAACTGGCGTTGATTCCAGGATCGATTTGTTTATAAATATCAACCTTTTTACAAAATTAATAATAGAAATTATGTGACAGCCAAAAATTACTGATAGATGTGTGTAGTATCATAGTGTAATTCAAAACAAAATGTGTGAGAATGATGATAGATAATATATGGCAAAAAACTCGATAGGCGGTATGTAAAACGTTTATCAAAGAGTCCCTAACTTTTTTACATGCATTGAAGTAGGGTAAGCTGTCTCAGTCGGTAACCATGATCAAAAAATTCGATGTTGAACAGAATACGGCTATAACCTTTAAAAACATTTCTAACTTTATGCGATTTTTTCTTATATTTAACCAGACAATAATGAGCTCTACAAAAATGGAAAAAAATATCCTTTCTGCTCATAACCAACAGTCACTGAAATGGGTTTTGATTCCTTTCCCATACAATGTGTGTTACGGGCAGCTCTATATAAAATCGTGTCAATGTTTCAGGCCCCTTCTAGTTGACTTGACGATAGAAGAAGGAACACGCCTCAAGGTCATATATGGTTCAGCTGACGGCTTCCATGCCGTTGATCTCGACTCCGCCTCCGTCTACGATATCTATCTGCCTAAACACGTAAGATTTTTAGAAATTTAGAAAGAATCGAGAGATACACTCGTAGAAACTCTGGATATTTTTACAGGGATTTTTTTCGAGACAATCTTAGCACACAACTGAATAACGCATAATGTTCGTTATGCTACGGGAAGCATCTGTTGGAAATAAATAGATGATTTATTAACCTTTAGAGGAATATGGACATACATGAACGTCTGCGCCATTTTTCTGTAAATGAGTATGGAAGTATTTTAAACTCAACACAGGAGTGTCTGCCTGGAAGCATATATATGCTCTAAGTATGAATAACACATATTCATTGGGAAAAAGTAACAAAATTGTCATGTTAAGAAAAGGCAGTAAATTAAAGTAAGGTCTGTATAAATCTATTCACTCCTCTAAAGGTTAATATTTTATATGTACACTTGCAGTGAGAAATTTCAGGAAACTAGCTCATTTCAAAGTGTCAAAGAATTGTTTTTATTTTAATGTTATAAGTTATGTATTTGTTTAGTATGCAGATTCTTTGACAAATGGTTCCAATACTTCGTCAGGTGTTTTCTATTGACGTTTACGTGTGTAAATATTGTTATTGAATACCCGAAATCTGAACCCACAATATGTAAAATGTTATGTTGATCTCCATATTTAAATTACTGGAAGCAATGTGTACTAAAATTAGACAACGCATGCTTATGAGACGGGTTAAACCTTGTCATCTAGTCGCTTTCATCGACGAGTTAAATTAACAATATTGTCTTGTGATTTCAGACTGCCAACGCCATATCTCCTCACTGTATTGTTCCTCTGCCGAATTCAAGCGGCATGCAATTGCTCCTCTGCTACGACAACGAAGGTGTCTACGTCAACACTTACGGGCGTGTTAGCAAAAACATTGTCCTACAGGTAAACCTATTGATTGTTTATTTTCAGCCAATATTTATGAAATCCTCCCCATGTGATATTACAAACAACTATTTTAAGCTTGTAAAAAGTTATATTTTTGCTATTGATATTGGTCATCTAGTTCAGTGGTGGGGAACGTGCGGCGTGCGGCGGGTTTTTTTTTTCTTAATAAATCTGGATACTTTTTTAACAAACACACAATTTTATAATGCAATATATTGAATTTGATCAAAAAAATTGTCAAAAGGTGTCAACGTTTTCTTTACTGCGTCCTTATGTTGAATTCAGATAAATGAATGTGGCCTTGAGAAATGAAAAGGTTCCCCACCTCTGATCTAGTTCATTAGTCAGACAACTCGTAAAATTTAAATTTGTTTAATATGTTTGTAGCAGTGTGTAATTTTTTCCACTCTTATTGGGTCCGGTAATCTTATAATTAAAAAACGCTAATGCAGACTAATTTCTAAAGATTTAAATAAAATATTGGTATTGTCTGGGTCATTACACGAATATTTCTTAATGTCCTACTACTGAACCTAATCTGTGAACACCCGTTGATAAAATGAATATATTTCGGACACGGATGAATAATGCTTGATTTACGGTGATAATTTGAATATTGCTTTTGACAATATCTCACAACAGGCTATTTGGAGCTGTCTGACTAATGAACTGTATGGTCAATGTGTTTATTAATATTGTAGGTTACTCAATTACAAGTGGACGTGGTTCAGTTTTGTACATCATTTTAATAAAACTGATAGTGAAGAAGAAACTCGAAACACTACTTTTAAATTTCACTATGTGGCGACATAATATGTGGATAGATTTTATTCCTAGTTTGCTGGTCTTTATTATCGGCAGAAGTGGTTGATGGATGAATTAAAGCTTGGTGAACATTGACTGATTGACAGGTCCTATCATAATTGTGTAATAAATGAAATTTCTATGTGTACTTCGGAAGCATGTATTTTCTTTGATAAATGACTGAAATGCGAGATTGCCCGAAGCGGTACAATGGTCAACATCGTTGGCTTCTTCAGGTTGCGGTGCTTCGTACAGACGGTTGTTATAAATTCTTTCACTTCGTGGATTTCTATTCAAAGATATGGGCGTTTGTAATGTTAAAATATTCCCACCCTGCCTTCCAATCCTATGGTATATCAGAGTGTAGCGATAGCGATTAGATAACAACTAGTCCTGCCCTAGCCAAATACAAAAAAAGAGCTTGAGCAAATGAGTAACACGCAGTTCTCACGCAAATTGGGAGCTGAAATAGTCAGGAAGTGGGTAAAGGGAACTTTTTAAAAATCTTTAAGCATTTTAGGGCGCTGCTGAAATGCGAGTGAGGAAATAAATTATTGCATGTTGTAGTAATGTTATCAATCATCACTATCAATTCTAGCGATGTGATCGATAAATCTGAAATGTATTAGAAAATTCAGACAACCGTAATTCCTGAGAAGAATCTTACACTTGCTCTTTTCTGAACTGTTTGTGCTGTCTTATTAATAATCGTATTGATTTTTTCAGTGGGGCGAGATGCCGACTTCGGTGGCCTACATCGGCACCGGTCAAATCATGGGCTGGGGCAACAAGGCCATCGAGATCCGCTCGGTGGAGTCCGGCCACCTGGACGGCGTCTTCATGCACAAGAAAGCCCAGCGGCTCAAATTCCTCTGCGAGAGAAACGACAAAGTCTTCTTCTCGTCGGCCAAGGGCGGCTCCTCCTGCCAGATCTACTTCATGACTCTGAACAAGCCCGGCATGGCCAACTGGTAATCCAGGCTATCTGATAAACTCTGAGATCTATATTGACCGGTGATTTCCGACGGTGTGATTCCGCCGCGGAAGATAACATTGTAAAGTGATGCAGTAACAATCTCAAATGCCAATATTGTATTTAGTTATTGGTGGTTTTTGTATGTGTTATTTTTTACAATCCGTTTCGATCATTCAAAAATTATGATCGGGATGCAATACAAATTTTCGAGTGAGAGACACTTTTCAAACCGCTCGCGCGAGTGGTGCAATTGACGCGTCGAAACAGGCTCAAGGAATTAACGATTGGAGAACGGGAACGGCGGGCTCTGACAATTACCGAGGTAATCTTTTGTCACCGAGAAAACGGCACTTGGTGCGGTACATGTGACTGTTGTTAGCAAAACGGAGATATCTTCGCAGATTTCTCCACGTTTAGGGAAAATTGTCAGAAGAATATTATACGCCTATGTTTATTTAAATCAGCTTCACTCGTAATATGTCTTTTTTATGAAAGTTATTTACGGAGACGTGCCGACATGTTGATGACGACCGATTGAAATATTTTACGAGTTGTATTCCATCAGTGAAAGTGTCACAAATTCATTTATTAACAAATTCTTATAATCCTCTTGCCACGTATTACTATCGAGACGATTCCGAATTATTAATATTTTTCTGCACCTACATTGTTTTCTACTGTAGTCGTGTATATGTTGTATATTGGTTGAATTTCTCCAAGCAAGTGTGTGAACAGACATCAGTGCTGTTTTGTGATCAAAGCCATTCCTGGCTGACTGTAGAAAAGATATCTGCATCACTCGTGAAATTAAAGAATTGTTTGTATTACGTTTTAACTACATACTGATATTTCCAAATAAGACACATTTAATGTTAATTTTCACCAAACTAACATTGTCGGTTAAACTCTTTTAACCGGTAATATGAAGCACCGATGTTGGTATATATATTCGACAAGAGGATTACATGAATTGTCAAAGGTCACAAAAGCTGTCACAAATTCGTATTTAATATTCCTCACTCGTAACAAAATTCGTTGATTACTATAGCGAAGACTTCAGTCTTGATCTCACGCCTTCTGTTAATAATTAACACAGCTAACTGGAGTACTGCGATCTTTGCTAGTGGATTTTCATCTGGAAATTTCACTCGACGAAACTCGAGTATGCAATGCAAATGTCAGTCGATTGTCTACATATCTTTTTTTATTACAAAAGACGTAATAGAGTTTGTGTACTGCGTTTGTTGTGCGGTATTGCAGAACCCGTCTGTGAACGGTCGTGTTATATTTGATTTGAAACTTTGAAAATCATGGAAGTGTTCAACTGACTTACAATCATTTCTTGGCTTGTAATGAGACTTCATTAGGAGTCCATATACTAACCGGTATTATGAAACAATAGTAAGGTAATTATAGCAAAGTATTTAGCTTTTAAAAAAATTGTAAGACAATGTCGATTAGCTATTTAAACTTTGCAATATCACCAGAACAAATCTAGCTAAACCAACTCCTTTCATCAATCACAATATGCTGATAAGTTAATTAACCTTCCTGATTTTCATTTTAATCTTTTTGGTCGTCACCGTGGATTGTCACAATTGCAGTATTACGAGTCGCGAACATTTCAATTATTCATAGACGTGCCACGCCTGTTGTGTGTTGAAGAGATTTGTTACGATCGGTTAAAAGTTGAGGAGACGCTGAGCGCACGCTATTAATACATATTATAAATAAATATCTTATTATGATAAGTAATACGTTAGTTAATTAAAAATGAACGAGGAAGTGCTGTTTTGGTTTTCATTCAAAAGCGAGTCGAAATTTTTTTGCGACAGTTTTTTTAAAAATATAGTTATGTTGTGGACGTGGTGCGAGATGATTTTATTGTAGCGTGTTGATTGTATGTAAAAGTGAAGTAACCATCAAATTCGATTAAGCGATTGTATTTTCAAATGACACACTTCAGTGTGCGATTGGATACAATTTTCTTGTGGTAAGAACGGGATATCGAATCAACTCTGAAATAACATTATCATTACTGAGGTTTTTGCTTCACCACGTTCAGGATTCGGAATGAATTTCTGTGACGTGTTCTTCCTATTTTCCATTGCAGGCTACGTCCAATGCCTAAACATATGTCTCGCATCACTTAACTGAAAGCTTGTCAGCTATTGAACATCTGTATTTGAAATTTATCCCCATATAATATGTTATGTGAATCTTTTAATCAAAGATTTGATAACTGCAATGTGTAATCTCAATTTAATATCATTTGTTTAGGCCTTAAATGATATTCAAAGAGGTGGAGCTCGCCTTGTATTTTCTGCGAGTATTTGTTTAGTCCTGTCCACCTGTCAAATTAGTAGGATAGGATATATTCCTGTTTTTCAAGCGATATGCCCTTCTTAAGATGTACAAACTACTGAATAAGTTAGGTGCTATTCAATTTGATTTGATATTTTTTTGCCTCCACCGTGTGATAGTTACAATTTCAAATAAACTGTTATAATAAACATAACTGGTAAGTTTTTAACATGTATGTACAAAGTAGTTGATGTGACATGTTATTTCACTTTTACATTCAAGGACAACGCTATACTTGTATTTATTTTTATGATAATCAAATGTGTTTATATATAAAAAAGAAACGACAACAATTAGGTACTGACAGAGCTGAGAGAACAAAAATAATATTAGAAATAACAATTTTATTTTACATATGTTAGTCATTGTTTTGTATTGGATTTTAGTTGTTTACGTATTTTTGAATTGTATTTATTGATAGATCATGATCAGATTTCGTTCATGTAACTCATTGACGGTACTCAAATTTATTTAAATTACTATCAACACTGCCAAATGAACGATATCTTGTTGTCATGATAAAACAAGTGTACGCTTAAATTCGTTGTCTCTGTTAGTTTGATTTTTTTCAACAGTCTGGAAAGTATTTTCAATAAATTAAACGTTTATTTTACTGCCATCGTTTTTTTTTATTATCAAATTTCGCAAAACAAAATTCCTAAACGTTCCTTATGATAAACAAATTACTTGAAAACGTTATTATAATTAAGAATTCTTACCGTAAGCAAAAAAAACCAGGGTTGCCAGTACGATAGATATTACCGACGTAAAGCAATATTTTATTGATAACTTACTTAGACGGCTATTTACTGTATACATTCTAATTTTGATACAACATACTTTAAATAAACTAGATACCTTAGTGTTGCGTAGCTTTTGTCTTATTTTAACCGTTAATAAATATTTTAGCCGGCCGTTCTCAAACAGAGATCGGTAGTAATACTCAATCCGGGCATATGTCACCAAACATTACAATCTAGTATCGCGTAGAGTTCATTTTTATTACATTTTGAAACAAAACTTATTTTACATTTCCTTAGAATAGAATTAAAAATTACATGTATTACAGTAAAAGTAAATCATTTAGTCTTACAAGAATTTTCAGAATGCATTTGTAGTCGGCACTGAATGATTACTGATGGGTGTACGAATCAATGACTTTATATTTCAATCAAAGACAGATAATTGCAATGATCACTTCAATGTTATGTTACATATCTCCGAAATCACACATATGTTGATAAGTTTGTAAATCTTTCACAATGTTTATTCGCCGTTTAATATTTACAAATTTATTAATTTTATTCATTTTTTATTTATGTTGTTACTTAAGGAAAGGGAGAGAAAACGATTAGACGTCTTTGAAATTTGGTGCCGGAGACGAACGATGCGAACTCTGGGATGTCCGAGGACCCGGTCGTTCTCGCTTGAGACGCGTAACTCTTTTGTGACGGTAGAAATGACGATCGAAGGTAATTGTCCCCTGGAGCGATCGAAGAAAGTACGTAACGGCTTTTACTCCGCAGCAGATGCTCAATTAAATATCTGCGCTACGATCAAATTATTTAATTTATTTATGCTTACATACGCAAGCTTGTACTTCAATGACCTTAGTACTTATTTAGTGCTCAATAGCGGCCTACATGTTTACAAAGACGATCGCTGTTTCATTCATGCAACTGCGACATCTCGTAACACACAAGTACACAATTTTAAAATATAATATGTCCAATAGATAATAATTTTCCACATTCCTTTTTTGTATTAATATTCAAATAAAGCCATGTGTGGTATGTTAGTAAATTGCTGAATTTGAAAATGATTTTATTGCTTGATAATTGGAGACGTCTCCGAACAACTTTTTACAGCACATTTTGGGCTGAATCATGTCGAGTATGCAGCATTGCTGTATGTCGAATTACGCACATTTTGGTGTAGTCAGAAGTCTGAAATTCTATCGCCTGACGGAGCTACAGCATCTTAAAATACGCTGCACAGAACACAAGGTGAAGTGCGGTGACGTCTTCAATCCACAAATTATTAAGGCTTGTAACAAATGATTAATTCGAGGCCGAGTGTTATCATTGTTCGATCTAAAGCTCAAATCTCGGAATGGATATAATATCAATCTTAAATAATGCTTAGAATGATTGTCTAACAGCTTATTGACTGCTTTAGTTTAGCCTTACCCTCTGTAAAGGAGGGTTAAGTTACTGGACATACAACCGGGCTAGCAAAACATATTGTATTCTCTTAGTGGGTGGATGAATTCTCCCCACACCAAATAATTCCTGCTTATATTCAACATATGTAAAATGATGAAACTTTTAAATACAATCACATTTTTACTTAGTGTTTTTGTGGATTGCATTTATTTTAAGGAACACTATTTCAGTGTGTATTAAGTTCACTTCATTTTTGTAATACCTTAAGACATGTAGAATAACGTAACACACCTAACTTATTTTTCTTAAACTACCATCTGGGACATGAAAATATACTTAATTGTATAATTCAAAAAATACAATTGATGTTATTTTTTGATTTTTGTAAGAATCATCGTACACTCTTAATCAACTTGTAAACGTGAAATAGTACATATATTGATATACTGTGGCTTACGACCTACCGCAGTTGCGTGAATAATCTGCAAGACTTATTAACGAATATCTCATTTATAATTTAATAGCTTCGTTTCAGAATATTTTTGTGTAACAACGCGACATAGATAGAAAACGTTACACCGGCCTTTCCGTACAATCGCTGGCAACCTTGTTATCAATATTGTACTCACGTATATTATAATTAACGCAAATAACAACGTAATAAATGTATATGTAAACCTACCTTCAGTGACTATTTGTGTAACCCAAGTATAAAGCGAGTGCCCATATTTTTTACGGTTTTATATATCGGTATATATAGTAATGTATAAAATAAAGTAACAGAATAGGATCATAATTGTACCATACAGATAAATTATTATACTAGTGACTTTTCTACATCACTTTTAGGCGCGGGGGACGTTTTTAAAAACGTCCCCTCTGCAGAAAAATATAGCATTTTTGTAGCTTTCTATGAGTAGTGAGCTCCGACTGCCCCCCCCATTTATAATGATTAATTAAAAATGATAAAACTTAAGTTTTTTCTTATTCCGTTGAATTGGCGCGGAATTTCTCTGTTGTTGAGATATCCACAGCATATCTTGTTAATATTAGATTGTTTCTGGTATTCATAAAGTGAGACTAAACGAGGTTTGAATATCTGTTGGCGTGCTGAATAATTTAAGTCGATAGATATGTTATTACACTTCCAATTTTGTCATGTTTTAGAGATGCGACAGTCAGAGTGGAATTTAATGATACGTCTTGGTTATATCGTCGCTATACTGGCAGAAGGTGTCGAGTCAAAAAACCTTTTATTGAGATAACTGTCAATTTCGATAATTACGAATTTTAACATCTCTATTTATGCACGAAAATATTACTTATCGTTCTAAACACTTCATGAATTCCGATAATGATATTACGAAATCGATTCAAATATTCAAAAGCATTTAGCTAGACATGATGTACTGTAATTACTACAAATTATGTAAAAATACACAGAATATGGCTGATTGTAATTTGGATGTACAAAAATGTTTTGTTTGCTTCCAATGTATTTTAGATTATATCAAAGACTTAATAATTGCAACATTCGATATATTTTAACTGATAACACTTCGGTGCTTTTATTTAAATAAAATTTTACTTAAGGAATGTTATAACTATTGTTGGATGGATCTAATAGCTTTTTGTGTTAGCGGCTAAAGAATCTAACCACCATTTGAAAACACGTCATCGTTCCATCGTTAGGTCCGTGTGTTAGTCGCAGTCAATTCTTTTTAGATATCTACTTTAGTTAACATAGAAATTATAAATTGCGTTTGACTAACTTGAATTTCAATGCTGTGTTATCTCTAACTCTCGTACTTACGCATGAGTTGTTCTCTTCAAATATAATCTACAAGACATATTACTTTAAGAAGATGACAGTGATATTTGACCTTTTTTAACAGTGGCTATATGACAACAATTAAACATTTGTTCGCAAAGCAATCAGGGGCCGGTCGGAGTGAGATAAAAATAAACGTAGCTAGCGTAATCTTTAGACATTTTCTATCATAATCGTAAGGAATCAATTATTGTTTCCCAATCGACAAAAACGGTAAGACGTAATTTTCTATTTCCATAGACGAGACGGCCGCTCTTTTTTTGTTGTTTCCGATTTTATTTTCCGTGACGTCGTTTAGGCTTGCAGTTTCTTCTAGTGCGCGTTGGCATATTGATCGACTTGAAATGGACGGAATAACGAATCGGTAAACAATGCACGTACACAGGGGCGGGTCTGGTGTTTCAAAATACCGCATTACTGCCGATGTTGTGTGCTTATTAACATATTATGCCCAAGGCATTGGGAACTATTTTGAACACTTTAAATTTGGCTCAAAATAAGAGAATGTCGGAAGACATCGAATCCTTTACAGTGTTGTGAAGTGGTATGTTGATCAGATAAGGAAATACTCACCGATATTTTTAGCAAGGTATACTTGATATATAACTTGTTATGGCAGGGCATATCCTACTAAACGCTATCCTAAGAAGTGCAGTTGTTATTTGTAATGCTGAAATTCCACTTGTTTTCCGATTGACATTGCAAAGTTTGCTGTCTTATAATCAAAAATGCATTTTGAATCTTGGCCAATTGTGCTCACGTGGTTTTTTTTGTGAGTTATGATACTAAGCCCCTAATATATAAATGGTTGATTGCTTCCTGTCTAAGATCTGATTATTCACGTGGATTGTTTACTGTTGGTTATTTCGAAATAGATGGGTGACTTTTGGAAAGATTACTAAACAAAATAATTCATCGTTTGTCTTGTGTTACGCAGTTGGGGGTTTTTTTTTCTTGATAAGTTGATTTGGCATTTATTTATTTATGTGATAAAATAGGTACGCGCGTGGATAGAACGTTGTCAAATATTCCCTTGAAATTATTCATATTTTATATGGATTAACTCTATAGTTTTTTTTTTTGTCAATGTGTGCTCTGTATAATTTTGAATAAGACACGGTCAGTCGGAGTTGTGCTGAAGGGATCCAACTGACAAAGACATAAGGAGTATGATATTGTAAAATGAGAGTTATTTCTGTGGTGCTCGATGAACCTTTTTGTCATAAAAATCAGCTCAAATGTAGTTGGGTCCCTTTTGTGCATGTCGGATTGATTTTGAAATATTATTGATAAAACTGCATTTATTCTAGATTTTTAATGATTATAAACAATATACAATAACAGTTTTAATAATTTAAAATATATTTTTTTTTTTGTAATATATACTTGCTAATTATTTTAAACTGTGGGTATTTTTTTCATTGTACGTCTGCTATTTTGTAAATGTTTCGGCAAAAGGGATTACGTTGCAGTGAATTTGACAGCGATGCAAAAATGATTTGAGTTCAATCAAAATTAAAAATCAGTATCTTATTTTCCTAGTCGGATGATATTTGAAGAATTTTTTACAGAAAAACTGGCACTGTGTTCACTGAAATGATTGCTGAGTTTCGGTATTAATTCAACACTTGCAGATTAATTCCTTTCGACGGAACGTGTATTTAGTTTTGCATATTGTTATTATCAAATAAAACAATTTTCGAAAATTCGCTATTCTTCAAAATTTACACTTGAATTATCAACGTGAATTTGAAGCATATTTGACCGACGATTATTCGTATTATCATATTTGAAAGAGTGGTGGGCGTATAATGGACCAATATCCAACGATGCTTGAGCAATACTCGCTATTTGCCATTTAAAGAATTGTGTATCACGTGGTAAAAAAAAAAATGTTTTCCCACCCATACTATTACTATCAGAAATGTGACGAGATTTGCTAATCCAAAAGGGCGTAAAGCACAATAAGCGTATTGGGGGCTTTGATACCCTTCTGTAATATTTTACTTTACAACAAAACAAACACATATTCTTAAAAAAAAAAAAATGTTTGAATTTGAGTTGTTACTTACGTACTTTTGGTTTGTCAAATTTCACATGTGTCATGTCAAAATAAAACAATGTTAAATTTATCGACAGATGGCATTATTATATACTTGTTATTTAATAATTTTTTTCTTAATTAAAAATGAAAGTATTGCAATAGATCTTTGACGGCTTTTTTGTGGTGCAATTTAAAGACTGTAATTAATTTTTTTTTTTATTTGACTGAGAGATCTTGAAATTTTTAACAGTAAGGGGCGGAGATTTTTATTGTATGTATTATTATTATCAATGGTTAATTTGGATGGCGCGGTGAGTCTGTTGAAACGATTATTATTATATAATTGCTTGTATAAAAATAAATTACTTATGATTCTGAAGTTCTGTACGACACTATATATTGGTCATGACAAAGCGTCGAGGATAACGGGAGCAAAATGGGGATTGTATATAAATTTATAATAGAAAAAAATATACCTTTATATAAATTATATATATAAATACTAATAATATAGATATTTAAGAAATAATTTGTTTTTTTTTTGTTTTATTATTTTTGGTTTTGATTATGACATAATATGTATCGCATCTTGGTATGAATAATGAAAATACGGCGAGTCGTTCTTCATTGTTAGGCGTATGACTCTCTTTCTTCGGATATACAGATCTTCTTTGCCTTGTGATGATGATCATTGATCAGATCTATATTTCAAATGTATTTATTCAGTCATTTGATCATTCGGTGAACGGACGGTTGTTCAAGTTCACGGAGAACGGGGAGACTTGCTCAAGTTATCCTGGTAAACACAAACATAAATTAACTAACTGGTGACCGGTGATTGGTTTTGCAATCCCTAATTATAATGATGGAACTGGAAAAACACATTTCTATAATTTCTAAAGATATACATACATACCTTTTGACGTAATACACAGTTTCATAGAATAATAAATCTAAAATTTAATATTTTGTGTTGTATTACTCATTATATTCTAATACTTCTCTTCTATAGCTCCACGAAAGATGTTTGATTATAGAAATAAAGAAGTATAAACGATTTCTCAGTTTCATATAAATACAACTCGAAATATTGTTTTATGTTTCTGTTGCAATAAATTTGAATTGAATTGAGATAAATGACTAAATGATTGTCTAAAAATATGAGACAAATAATAATTATCACTTTTTTACAACTTGGTTTAAATGCATCAAAACTTTGGTCAGTCATATCTCAAAACTACGAATTTGTAGTTGTAGTACTACAGAATTAATCTTATAATCTGATAATCTCTTGTGTGTCACTTCCTTATGATTCTTTGTCACTGAATTTCTAAAAAACATACAGATCTGTCGTTGCTTTTCTTCGGTGTGTATTAAAAGTCTTATTCATTATTCATACTATCGCGCGATGTATTTAAATTATTGAAAACAAATTTGAAGTTTCGTTAACAGAAGAAATATCTCCAAGTATTGTACAATGGCAACCAGCTCTTTTTCGTCTAGTCCTGCGCTGGTAGTCGTTTATGATATAACTCTCAATCAAAGTAGATCGGGTTCGACTCTCGTACATGCAAACAATACCAAAGAATTCCGGCACAGTTATAAAAGCTGGCTTCTCCTTCAATCTAAATCCTTTGTGGAAGAAATGGTTAAGTATTAATAAAATTTCGAGGTGCTTGCGCCAAAAGCAACCAACTGACAATTTGTTTTATTATACATTAAAACAGTAAAACATAAAGTGATACTGAATAAATTACTAACAAACAATATAATAAATCTCTAAGTTTCTTGCACATATAAAATTATTATGCTATGAAACAATGTATGTTACAATAAGTTATCTTAACTGTGTTATTTTTGTAATTTTTCTATATGAAAAAGTAGACGAGGTATGTTAAAAATACATTCAACTATTATATAAAATTGAAAATACATGTTTGTTTCAAGAACTTCTTCCGAAACGGTGAACAGTAGTGATGTGAAATTTTCACACGTCATTTTCAACATTCAGTATAAGCTTGCACCTATCCTGGGTGAAGCCAGGTAATAATATAAAAGCAAAATATAATATATTCCTCATTTTATGTATCAATATTCAATTATTAAGATCTCAGTCTCTTACCATATCTAACATTTGATTCGTAAGTTGGTTCCTTTTTCCATATAAAAACTTAGACGGAATCTATGATATTCTGAAGGCATCTCGGCCGACCTTTAACTATACTGGAATTCGTGTAAACATTTCGAGAGTTGAATCTGGTAAAAGATTTATTTAAAAATAAAAAAATACACATTTGAATTTCTTGTTGCAAATAAGATAATTATTGTTTTCGACAGTTTCGCAATAATACTTTTGTTTTAGAATTTCTCTTGTACAAATATAAAAATAAAATTATAGTATAATATACAACTATGATGAAGTCACTATATTATCCTTTTTCATTGGACTGTTAGGGATTTTTAATTTTTATTGGCAACCCTTTATGCGGCAAATATTATCAATTCAAATTATATTAATAAAATCCTCAATTTTTTTTTTGTATAAACTGTTTTTGGAAAAATTGGAAGTCATGACATAATAAATAATCTACTATTTATTGCAAGTCACCTCGGTTAGAAGATTGAAGACTTACTATGAAACATATTATTAATATTTGAATATATATTATTATTTTGCAAGATCAAGGGTTGGTCAATATAGATATATGATAAATATATATATTATATGTTCGGCAATTTTTTTCCCGGGCATATAAGAATATAAAACAAAAAAAATATATCGTTTCACATCTGTAACTCTATATTATAAGGATTCGCTTCAAGCTAGATGTAATGTTAATTTAACTGAAATGTTTTTGATAACTTTACATTGTATTTATGTTTTTTATTACAAATATACGAATAATATTGTATGCTATTGTTTTACTTTGTTGGCCCTCGTCTTGACCAATACCGATAGTCAAGCAAGATGACGGAAACATACCATTTAAAAAGAGAGATAAGAAGGGTTGCGGCTCTCCAGAGATATCGAAATAAGCTCCAAACAGTGATGTATCAAGAAATATGCTCCGTTAAATTGAGAAAGTTTGTGTTCCAACCAACACTTCTACACAAGAGCTTTCATTAAAGAAGTAAAAAGATGATAAGGTTAAACCAAAAATGTGTGGCATAATTTCGTGTTGTATTGAAAATGTCCATGGTGCAGTCGTCAACAGTGTTGGCTTCCGTGACAGATTTTACGGGTCCCAAGTCCCAGTACGAACAGCATTTTTTCAATCTGTTCGAAGATATGGGTTCCTGTGATTTCTAAAAATCCCCTCTCAATCTTAAAATAACGGAGCATAGTGAGAGCTATTAGCTAACCACTAGTCCTGTCCTACCGCTATCCTTTCTATCCCTGCTCTCTTAGGAAAAAATACGGTTTGAACAACTGATTAACTTTCAGTCTCTTTTTTTATACACTATATTATCATTCAGGTCTATGGTGTGGCGCAGTGGTTAATGTCATTGGCTTCCATGACGGATCTTATGGGTTCAAGTCCTAGTTCAGAAATCATTATTTTCAATCAATTAATCGTTTTCTGCCATGAGGTATGGGTGTTGTTGGTGACTAAAAATTCCTCCCCACGTTCAATCCTAAAATAACAGGTTGCGGAAGAGATTAGCCAACCACTATTTGTGTCCCAGCCCTGTCCTTTCTATCCCTACTCTTTAAAGAAATGAGAGGTGCTCAAGTTGGGTAAAAAGCTTTTTCGTGGAAAAAAAACTGGAGGATACTAATAATACCTTCATTAGGAGGAGGCTGCCTGTGTGGCCGAGTGGTCAACGTTGTTGGCTTCGGTTATGGAGGGCACGGGTTCAAATCCCGGCACGGACAGTTTTATAAATTGATTTTTCAATCGATTTATGAATTTCTGTTCGAAGGCATGGATGTATGTGATGTCTTGAATTTCCCTCTCCCACCCATCCTATCCTATGAACGGGGCGTATCGAGAGCGATTAGCTTACCACTAGTCCTGTCCTAGCTCTATCCTTCTATCCCTACTCTCTTTGGAAAAAGTGAGGTTGAGCAACTGAGTAACAAGCAGTTCTCGTAGAAACACTTATGTTGAGATAAACTCCATTAGGAGTCCATATGCTCCACATTGGGAGCGGACATGTTTAAAAAAAAAAATTTATCTACAATAAAACGTATTGAATTTTCGTGTAAAAATTGCGTAACAATGAGTAAATCACGCCCCAAGATTTGGAGGCCCCAAGCGCGCGCCTCTTGCGCTTATGGGATAATCCGCCACTGAACGACATTATCGTAATAAGACATTGATTACCTGATGGTCGAATTACAGAGCTCTGTAGTATTTTTTGGCAAATTATCACTTACGCCCTTTTGGTATTTGACGTATTATAACGTCATCCCACAAAGGATCGACTGCAAACTATATTTACTATTAATAGTGGTTTATATTTTATGGTACCCACTTTATTTGTGTTATAAATATATATTGAACAAATTTACTTCATTTTGTGAACGATGCAGAGTAGTTTAAATTGCTCGATCATCACGACCTAGCCAGGTCCGCCGCCGACTATGGGCAATCTTACCATTATGAGTGAATGTGGAGAAAGTGTCTTGCAATCGAGGCGGCCGAAAACGATGAATATATCCATACATAAGTCGAGGGCTTAAGGATCACATAGGCCTATCTATCAAAACATGGTTTTAAGTTAACTATTTTAATTTTTTTTTAAATCCATGTCTGCTCCCAATGTGGTGCATATGGCCTCCGAACGGAGGTATGAACAGAAGCTTTTCTACGAAAACTAATTGTATTAGAGAGGGAGCATTGGACAGGACTAGTGGTTAAACAATAGCTCTCGCTACGCCCAGTTGTTAAAGGATCGGAAATGGTGGAAGGAACATTTAGACATCACAAACATCCATGCTTTCGAACAGATGTCGATAAATCTACCGAAAAAGTGCTGTTCTTGACTGGGACTCGAACCCGTGACCTCCGTAACCGAAGCCAACGACGTTGACCACTCGACCACACAGGCGGCGACATTTTAATAATGGAAAATCCGTAAACTTCCAGGTAATTCAAATCTGCCAGTCACCAAAAAAAAATGAAATGAGCCAGCGAACTAAAAAAAAAGATTTTTTAATCGATTTATGAATTTCTGTTCGATGGCATGGATGTATGTGATGTCTTGAATTCCCCCCTCCCATGCTATCCTATGAACGGTATGGAGAGCGATTAGCTAACCACTAGTCCTGTCCTAGGCGTATCCTTCTATTCCTAATCTCTTTGGAAAAAGAGAGGTTGAGCAACTGAGTAACAAGCAGTTCTCGTAGAAACATTTCTGTTGAGATAAACTCCATTAGGAGTCCATATGATCCACATTGGGAGCGAAAAAAAAGCTTAAGGTGCCAATGCCCCCCCAAAACTGTGCTGTGGCTACCCTAAAATAATATTGTCTCTGTGTCCCCCTTGAAACATGCTGTGGACTCCGGCAGAGAAGCCGTTATCTACTGTATCTTTTTTTGCTTGACATGGGCCCTGAAATTACCCTGCGCCGACTCTTGTCTATGCTAGATTAAAATGGCGAAATCGCTCGTCGAGTTAAATTATAATTATTTTATTGAACCGCAAGAAGGAGTAAATAAATGCGTGCATTTCGACTTGCCGATTTCATGTTTAGGCACACCACCGCTTCTCCAACTGCACTCATTATCATGCTGTGAATAATGTTTGCGATGGTGAACATGACACTACATGAAATATCAGTTGAAACAATGACTGTAGTTTCCATGTTTTGTTAGAAATGACTTAAATATATTATCGTGTAGAGCTGGCAAATCTTCCAATTCAGTAGTAACTTATTTTTAAATAAGGATTTAACATATAAAGTTTTGAAGAATTAAAATCGAGTTTATAACAAAAGCGGTAGTTTACATATCCCTATATAGCAAACACGTTAGTTTTTAAACGAATTAACATAAAACAATGTAGTATTAATAATCTACGCAAGCTCCCAATGTGAAGCATATGTCTCCTAATGGGGGTATCTCAACAGAAGTTTTTTTTATACGAGAACTGTTTATTACTCAGTCGCTCAACCTTTTGTTTTCAAAGAGATTAATAGGGATATGGCTAGGACAGGGCTAAAGATTAACTAAACGCTCTCGCTGCGCTCAGTTATTGAAGGATCGGAAGGGTGAGAGAGAATTTTAATACATCACAAACACCCATGCCTTCGAACAGAAATCGATCGAAATAATGCTGGGACTCAGATCCGTGAGATCCAGCATGGAAGCCAACAACGTTATTTTCGATATTTCTGTATATCGCTACTACTCTGTTTGGAAAAAGAGAGGTTGAATGGCAGAGATACCTCCATTAAGAAGTCATATTTTCAGTGGTGGGCAGCCAATTTTAATAAGGGGCTCACTTAATCTCAAAGCAATTTTGGGGATGGGGTGATTTTTTATCACTCATATGCAATTATATGCAATACTTAAATAAGCAATCGATTCGTCTTTAATACACTTATAATATGTAACAATATGTAATTTACCGTAAAATTGTCAATGTAAATGGCTAAAAATGTACTACCGTATATACCAAAGCTGTCGTAGATAATATATAAGTTAGAAATTGCAGTTATGTACCAATTTGATCTGCGGATATTGTTTTCTCTTAAATTAACAATTGGCTCGCTCGAGCCCTTCCGAGCCCCCTCCAGCCCACTCCTGCATATGTTCCACATTGGGAGCGGAAATGTATTAAAAAATATATATATTCTAACATTGCGTGTATTACAACATATATACGTAAATACCAGTCAGAAATTAACAGTACTCTTCTAAAACATTATGTAATACAAAAAATGTATAAGATTATACAAAACACTAAACTGTCATTATCTCAAAACTAAGTTTTCATATTGTCATTCTGTTGCATTGTTGTAGCAATATATCTTTATCCCCATATCTCAGTTGTATGTGTATCTATTATTGTCGCGAGCCTTGCTTTGTCAGGCGCAGAGCTAGGCGAAGTCTGTTCCAAATGCCCGGGGTCAGCGAAAAGTCAGGGCTGAATCGTGACGCGTTTGTTCCACCGAGCCACACGCCGGGCTGTGCGGTGCACTCCTCAGGGTGTGGTGACCATTGTCTTCCACTCCATACCACTGACGTCTCTCTAAATATCTCAACGTAGATTTTATCAAGTCGTCCACCACAATGGCTTTTATTGAATGACCAGTTGGACTTTCGAACGTCTTCTTTGTTGTATAAAATTCTTGAAAACCCGTCAATAAATTACGGCTCAAAGGAGTAAAAAAAAATGACCCAGTCTTTACTGCTGTCTCAATATAAAAGTTACGATTTACTGATTCTGGTATAACTGTGGTACTGCCTCTTTTAATAAAAAGTTTCAGGATTGATTCCTGCAATTATCAAATATGACACACAGTGGCGGATTATTCTATAAGCAAATGAGGTACACATGAAAGCGATCAACTCAATGGCGGATTAAGCACTTTGGAGGCTCTAGACGCAATAAATTTCGGAGGCCCTGTTTTTCGAATAACATAAAAGTGTTACAAAACTCTTCGTAGAATAATAATGAATATCGAAAACTGAAATTAAAATATGAGGATTTATATAATTTATGCTATTTTTGAGGCCCTCTTTTGTGCCGCCTGTGTGGTCGAGTGGTCAACATCGTTGGCTACCGCTACGTAGAGCACGGGTTCGAATCCCAGTACGGGCAGTTTTGATACATTGATTTTTCAGTCGCTTCAAAACACGTTTTTAGCGCCTCCTGTAAAATTTGATATGTGTGGGTTACGTCCTTTTTCCTTTCCACAGTCGATATGTTAACGCTAGTGTTTTGTTTCTTTAAATCTTTACAGGGTTATCCCCGTGTTGAAATTGTAGGCTGGGTATTTTTTTTTATAATGTAGATTCTTTCTATTGATAAATTTGTGTAATGTAAATTCTTTTTGTTGATTGCAAGTCCCTTATAAATATTTTTTTTTCAGCCAGAGTGCATTCATTTCTTACCATCTGCTTGCACCTGATTGATTATTCATAATTAATGTTTGTCTTAATTGCATATCATTAGTGCTAATTTCTTTTTCGGGTATAGCATCGTGATCACTTTAAGAGTATTCACTGTCAATACTTGGTGGAAAGGTATTATATTAAGAAAAACACATTATTCCTTCGTACTTATTTACACTTTTATTTACCAAGATCAGGACCGGTTCCGCTCATGGCGAGAATTATCAACTGATAAGAAATATAATTTAACAGTGTTATCAATATACAAAACAAATTGAATTAAAAAGGTGTAATAAACAATTGGCATTGAAAAGTATTTACATATTATGAATGAGTGACTCTTAGCTAAAAAAAAAAAATGTTTAACACCTCTAACATGTAATTGCTTGTTACTCCGTTGCTTAACCCCTCTCGATGATAGCAGGAATAGAAAAATAGTGGCTAGGACAGGACTAGTGGTTAGTTTATCACTGCATGCATAGATTGCTCGGTTTTTGTTAAAATCAACGTTTTTAAGCAACTTGGTAACACCAATTTAATTGTATTCTATTCACAAATTAAAAAATATATCAACTTTGATAATGTTCAGTTGATAATGCTCGCTATGAGCGAAACCGGTCCTGATCTCGGTTAATAAAAGTGGAAATACATCGTGAATTCAAATTAAATATTTCTCTTCATAAATGTGATTCCCTCAGGAAGTTTTACGTTCTTTGTTTATAGATTTCATCCAACGCAGAAAGTATTTGGTGTAATGGATTTAGTAGTAAGTATAGGAGTCAGTAAGAAATAAAAGCAACGATTTATATAGAAAAAAATATAATTATTTGTAAAAGTTACAATATAAAAATAGTAAGTACACACATTAAAAAACAATAAAAAAAATAGTTTAAATAATAATAGGCATGTACATTGTAATATTATCATAACAATAAAAATAATTAATTACATAATACATAAAAAAACACATTTTATAATTTACACACATTCAAAAATAATAAAAAGATAATATTTTTTCTATAACCGTATTCAAAATTATAGAAAAAAATATAATCTGAGATCTATAAGAAACTCTTAATTCAAAACTAACAAAATTCACTTTTGTTGTTATGTTTCATATATTATTTTTTGAGTAACATTTAAAAAGTTTGAGAACAATAGCTTTACTCACGTAAAAAATTAAACTGTCAATGGGTTATATAATTTAAAAAATATTATACAAAAATAAAGTTGTATTATTAAAAAATCTACTTATGCTGTTTTGAAATATAAACACATGAAATTATTTATATAAACCGTATTTTTTTACACGGCATTCCGTTGAACGTATCCACCGTGTAAAAACAGAGTTTACTTTTTAAAAAAAAGTCTTAAGACTTTTATTTTGCAGTTAGGTCCTTTCTCGATTACATTCCTTCAGCCAAACACATTGTGACTTACGCCCTTGTTACCGAAAAAAATCAACACACGTACGACAATTAAAGTTTTTGAATGTTTGGAAACAATTGACAGACCTGTTACAGACATTTCCATCTTATCAAGTTGATCAACGCTGTTCCCACCACCACCCACTGTGAATTTACAACCATCTATACTGGAAATTATGCAGCGCAAAACGATTGACACAAGTGTATAAATAGCATTTGTCAAAAGTTTTGTTGCTGTTGACTCGTTTTCCATAAGCAGTGAAACCTCTATTCTACTTTTTAATTGGACCATATTAGGCAAACGAACAATCCGGGAAATCTTCAAATAATACCAAAATATATGTTAAATTATTAAACAACCTATTTATATAGACGTTTCTATTAAAGATTAAATATTTAAATTACTAAATACAAACTTAGTTGCTTATTTGCAGTTTGGCACCTCAAATTTAACAGACTCTTTAAGCCCAAATACTTTTGTAAATTAACTATTTTTGCTATGTCGACGCGTTTTTATCCTGGTTTTTTTAATATCTTGATTTGTTTTCAGTTTCTCAGCTAGATTTCTAGTTCAATTCATTTAGAAATTTTAGTTTTGAGTAGGCGAAATGAGACGTGAAAATATTTAAACGATAGATCGAGGAAATCAGTTAATAGGGGAACGATCAATGCGGGATTTTTAAACATTGTTTTTATTGTTGTTTGGCCGTGACTATGAAAAATAAACGAACTATGAGGGAAAACAAATAATGAGAGAACCGGGGCTCCACTGTAACTATCAAAATTAATAACTTTAGCTATCGTAGAAGTGGATTATATCAGCCAAAAAATATTTAAAATAAGTTGAAAAAAAATGTTGGTTTAGAACAAAGTGATTGTTTTTTTTCATGACATCAATGTTTGTTTATTATTAAAGAAACATTGGCTTAAAAGAATGATTTTTTCGTATCTTTTAAATATAAGCAAGCCGTAATTACTGACGTAGCAATTGTAATAAAGTTAAAATGCTCATAATTGCGGGTTTGTATTTTAGAAATTCCTCTCATAAAATCATTTATGAGTATAAATCAAAAAATTTGCAAGAAGAAAGTTACCCGACAAGTCTTGATATTATTCTCTCCGAGCAACAATAATGATATGAAAAAAAATACACAAGAGCGACAAACTGCTTTTTTTATCAACATCCGGAGGCAGTTAGTCAGATAATATTTTTTAATAATTCTTAGCGAAATCGCATATTTACGATGCACGCTTCTGAAATTATAATAAATGCACGACTTATCAATAGCAATTATGAATTATGGACAGCCCATCTTTGTAACGTCTCGAGATACGTTTAAACTTATGTAGTGAATTTAGTATAAAAAAAATATTTAAATGATAAAAAATGGTTAGTTTAGTGCAAAAGTATTAACTCTAGCGGCTCGGAGACTAGAAAAATACTTCTCTGCCGATGGGGGTCGTTTAGGGACCCCAGTGGTTTCCTCATTATTGGCCTTATTCTTATGAATAAAAAAAAAATAGTCTAAAGGTTTTAAAATATCTCTCTGAATCATTCCCAATACATTTTTTTTTATAAAAATCCGTGTTTTTTTCATAAATAATCATATTTTAAGTTGCACGTAAAAAAGACGTCATCCCAGCACACATGAAATTGCAAATGACGGGTTTAGCCCAGCTATCTTACGAACGATCGCTTATCGCGGGCGTTTATCTCGTTATCGCGTATTTATATAAACTACAATAGGCCCAAAAAACTATGATATATGAATACCTTAATTATAAACATTGTATCACCCATATTAAAATAGATATTTAAGAAAATGTGGGTATTGGGGTCGCATTTCTTGAGCTTAGAACCGTAAAAGTTAAGAGTCACTTCATGTGTGAGGACGTTGGTGATCAATAAAAATTCTAAATACATTTTTTAAGAAAACAGACTAAAAAATACTTTTGGCACTTAGGTCATTTCGTTAAAATATTTTGAATACAAAGTGTAAGTTATAGTATTCTAGTCTCATTGTTTTCTTGGACGTATTTGAGATTGAAAAAGGTAGTATTGAACAAAAGTTGATATTTTTATTATTTTACATGGAACGTTTTTATGTTATCCGGAAAAGTGGGTCTCCAAATTTTATTGCGCCTCAGGCCTCGCATGTAATTAATTCACCACTGATATGTTATATTATTCATTATATGATTACAAAAAAAATGAGAGCTGTTATTTTTTATATTAATAATTCTGTGTATTTTTGAAAAACACTTTTTGAATCCAGTTAATGCTTTGTAGGAGTCGGAAACCCCTGATTTGAGTGTTTATTTATTGTTTTAAGTCTATCTACGGATTTGATTTCGCACGCAAGTAATAATTTACGTTGCTAAGACCGTATGTTTTGTATTGAAATTGATTACTTTCTGTTATACTAAATGTTATACTAAATGTATTTTTTATGGAAACGTAGTAAATCTTTTCAAGCAATTCTGCAGCGGTAGGACAGACTTACTTTAATTGAATTTTATTGTGTCATAGATGGAAGTAATAGATGGTTTGGCGTTGGAAGCTTAACAAGTTTGTGTTTTATATCTAGAATATATGTATATCGTATCTTAATTTAAAATAACAATCTCACCGTCGAATGCAGTTAGAACCTTGTGATTAGTAGAAGGGTGGCTTACCATGAAATGGCTGTCAAAACTAGTCAATTAAATCACCATTTTATAACAGAATTAAGGAAAGGTTTTTGCTAATTCAAAATTAAATAAATATAGTACAAAATTCCAGTCAAAAAGGCGTAAGTCACAATAAATACAACTGCAATTTTTATTTAATTAATAATCTACTTTTTTGTGTGAAAGAATTATTTTGAAAAAGGTTTTAGGTACATGCTATTTACTAGTAAGAATTGAAAAGAACTAAACTACAACAGAACATCGAAAAAAATATCAGTTATCCCATTTCTACTGTACGAAGTAATTATTAAAAGGAAAAGTTAATCCAAGGATATGGGATTTCTTTGCAATTGTGAAATAGTTGCTTTTGGCTCAAATCAATCTTTTTGTATTATTGATAAAGAAAGAGAAACAGCTGTTTTAAAACAGTAATTTATTAAATTTTCTTAACAAAAAACCTACAACAAATTACAATGGACAAAAAACATTTATTTCTATACAAGTGAGAGTGGAATGTAAAGGAATTTCAATATAACATACGTAACTAATTTTACTTTCTATACAAAAACAAACGTAAAAATATTAAATAATACATAATAAAAATTCAAAATAAAACTTAAATTATAAATAAAAATAACATATCTAAATAAATATAACCAAATTAATAATATATGAGTGATTTTAATGATTTCACAATCACTAAAACAAAAATAATAATAATTAAAAATGATCTAGTTTGAATGGTAAATGATTTGCCATCACGGTAAGTTTACTAATTACGGACAGATTACAAAATAAGTAAGTGTCATTTCGTGTTAGCGCGATTTTAAACTCTTTTATACAAAAAGCACTAAGTGTCATAAACATCCGAATCATAACTTGTTGATGGAAATGACTGATTCATATGGTAGTTTAAGTAGTTTGTCATATTTTTAACATTTTTAATACTATCTCATAAATTCTGAGCAAAAAAACTTATTTCTCATTTTCTCCTTCATCAATATATGGAAATGTGTAATTGAAAAATTATTTCAATGCAGCTTTGCATCGGTAGTCAAAAAACGGTTACATAAACATGACGAATAATTTTAATTCAATCCAATTTGTTTTAACTACAGTACGGTTTTTAAACAATCGTTTTTTTCAAATGTATTTAAATTAGTCGTTAAAAATATTCAGTAATTGATCAAATTAATTTTCAGGGGTTGCTTTTATTTTATTGATCTACTTTGCAAAATATTTTATCAACATTTGACAGTTGAAATTTTTACAGTAATAATCAAAGTAAGTTCAATTTAATAGGGCTAAGTTAAATGGAACTATCTGACGTTTTTAGGTATTATATTTTAAGGTAAGATCGATTTATGATGTATTTACAAAATAAAATGTTTTTTTGAATAAATTAATCAAAAAACACAAATGAAAATTGATTTTACATAATTTGTCAAATAGATCCTTTTTAATCAACTTATTTTTTCGGGAAATATTATGTAAATACAAATCTTAATTTTGACTAAGATATTTTTCAGAAATAGTTTATTTAACGAGAACTTTAGTTGTCATGGATAATTGTTTAAATGTGTACAAAAAAGGTAATATGTTTCCACGTTATGACATGTGTTTGAATAAAACTTTATATTTAAATTCCGATGTTTTATAATATAACACAAATAAATAATAAATTAATTATTTAAGTAAACATATTTATATTTTTACAATTGTTTGTTTTATAATTCTATGGCAGTGATATTAAAAGATATTTCTTAATTAACAATAAAAAATATTCACTTTCATTTAAATTTTTAAAGAAATTTCTTTCATTAGTGCCACATTATTAATGTTTAGTAAAATATCACTTGAGAAATTCTAAATTAATGTTTAAGCCATTTATCGGCTTATTTTTCAACCACTATTCAATATTTATTTAGTTTATTTTAAATTATTGAGTATTTCTTGTTTGTTTACATATAATCAAACGGATAACATTTTTATGTAAAGTTATTGCAATTTAATTTTCAGATAAAAAAAATGGTTTGAATTAGTCAATAATAATAGAAACATGGATTGTTGTTGTACAGAACAATATCATCAAGAAAATAACAATAATATTATAAATTTGAATGCTACTTTTACATTCAAATATTTACTCAGCTGAAGAAAGTTTTTGAATATATTTAAAACCACGAATCAAACCATGTGAAAATATTTAATTCAGTAACTTTCGACAGTAAAATTAACTTTATTTTTATGAAATATTTGAATTTTATTCATTGAGAGTAATCGGTACGTCTCTAGTAAAGTAAAATGTTATGGTTCAATTATCAGATAAAGATAATAACTACGTTCACTGCAGATAGTACTTTATTTCAGCAAACAATAAAGTGGCCATTGAGCAATATTACCACACAATACGCACCAAAATCGACTAAGTGCTTTTTAACTGTAATAACAAAGTGCTTAATATTTTTATGTTCGTATGGACACTTTTAAAACTGAAAGTTACCGATTGAATAAATGTTTAAAATACACATCTTCTATTTAAGTTGTACAGTATAAAAAGTAGACTATTATTTTCAATTAAGGCAGTCATGACAAAGCTTTATTACTAACATAAATATTGGCAGTGAAAATATTGGTCATATTATTAATAATTAACATTTTAATATTCAATGAGTCAAATTACTTTACAACCAAAACACAATTCATTTTGATAATGAAGACAAGATATTTGTTATAAAGCGGGTATGAGTATTTAAAATACATCAAATAACACTGGATCATTTGAAACATGTTTTTATATAACATATAGTATAATAATGTAATGATAACTGTGGGTAAAATATAAAGGAGCCAACTGAAGACTTTAGAAACATCACACAATATGATAAAGAGATCTAAGTGAAACTTTGTCGGTGCATATTAGACCTTTATTGAATGTCAAATATTGCGATTGAAAATATGTTTGTTGAGCTAAATGATGCCATTTGAATGTCACATGTGCATTTTGATTGGTTGCAATTTGTAATGGGTTTTTACACATATTTTCAGGTAAATAAAAATTGCAATTAGAATACGTTGATCTAGTTTAATTTTTTATTCTTAATTCTGATAAAAGTTATTATTTTATCCCAATGTAACAAAACATAGCACGAATCTGATCTCAGAAATAAAAAAAAAAACTGAAAATGTTTCATGCTGTTATGTCTTTCCTGCATCCAACGTATATTTATCTGAGTAAGTCACAGTTATAATATGGCTAAGAAAAACAACAAGAGATAAAGTTGAATAAGCTCTTATTTATAAAACATAAGGTATCACTTAAAAAGCGACAAAGTACATAATTAAAAAAAGGCAGTATATATGAGCAGGTTTTTGTTTGAGTATTAATTAAGTAATGATATTTGAGTATTCTTTTACTAAATAATAAAAAATAGTATTTTCCACTCGATATATAAGTAATCATCAGTTTTAATCAATTATTATATTAAACATAGAGAGCAAAAAATTATATTAGTAATATTAAAAAAAAAACTATAGAATAAAAATAATTTATACTAATTTAAAAAAAAATTGTAGGAAATGTTTGAGAATTTTTTATTTAATAAAAAAATGTGAATTTAGCTAAAAAATCTACAATAAATTAATATATCCACCCAATGTTCACAATTAATTAATTAAAAAAAAAAAAACTATATTACATATAGTAGTAATTATTGATTTTTTGTTCAAAAACATATTTGTAAGCGGAAATCACAGCACGTGGTATAAGAAATACTTTCGATTAATCATTTGTTTATTATAAAAATAATTTATAACTATTTATGTAAAAAAGTACAAAAATATATCTTAGGAACAAAATGCGTCTATTAATAATATATATTACAATCTTAATTAATATATAAAATAACTTAAAAGTATTATTTTTATTTACTAAGAAATAATTAATTGTCATTATATATATTTACTACAAAATACACGTAACAAAAAAAAAACACGAAAAAATAAATATATTAATAAAGGACGTTGCTTTTTTATTAAAGAATTTTACAAATATACATTTTTTCTTAGTTGGTATGGCAAGATAAAAGAAATATTAAAAAAAAAAAACAGCTTTGTAAAGTTGATGATGGATTTATGTCGTTTTATATTATAAAATTGGATTTGAGTAACTTTGAATGCTTATAGTTGTTTCTTTATATTTGCCATTCTAATTCTAAAACAAAGTTCGTTGTTAAAATTTTGTCATTTAAATTCATTTGAATGTTCGTAATTTCCGACATTTTGGGATAACTATAAGATTTTTTAAAATATATAGTCATTTGAGATCTGCTCGTTGAGAATATACATCACGAACACCCTGTTATATATGTTGATATCAAATGATTTATTGTAATATCATTATTATGGTATTTGATTTTTATAATTCAACAGTAGAAAGGCAAAAAGATATAACTCAAACATAACAAATTTTACAAGAGGCCTAAAAACTTTTTTTTTTATTATTTCGGGCCAAAGTCAAGTATATACAATCTTAAATTGCACGAAGAATAATAAACTGGTATTTTATTTAATCAATATAATATTTGTCAAGAAAAACTTTTGTGTAAGTCCTTTCTCCTGTTTGCAATTTTTACAGGCTCTTCATTTTCAATATTGACACTTACATATATATTTATTTGAAATTTGCAGCTTTAATCCTTTTGAAAGGACGTGTATTAAGCTGTATGCATTGTGATAATAGAAAAAAACTACTTTGTAAAAAAACTGTGGGCTACATCTTTTTACCTTTTTACACTCGATATGTACAAAAAAGATCTGCTCGAGTTACAAGATTATAATAAGGTAAGTATTTAATTTCACAAGAATTATATACAAAATATAATTGTGAAGATGATGTGATGCTGAAACAGTTTTTAACTATATGTTTTTTAATTTTTGTAGACAGTGGCAGATTAATTACCCTATAAGCAAATAAAGCGCGCTTGGTGTTTTCGAGGGCCTCAAAAATAGCTTATATTATATAAAGCATATTATTTTCGTTCAGATTATAATATATTTTTATTATTTTACATGGAACATTCTGTTTCTATGATATCCGAAAAACAAGGCTACAAATTTGTGCCTGTTAATCTGCCACTGCTTGTTGAACTATTTAAGTAGTTTGATATTTTTACCTTGTTGCACATTTTTTGGTCTCTAATTCATGTGTTTTAAAGTATGTATTTCAACCAATGATACCCATTAGAAGTTAATTGTTTGAGCGAATATTGTTACTAAGATCATCCTGGAGATTCACAACTTTCATTAATTTATGTAAGTTTGTTACAATGATTGCAGTACGGTAGGTATTATGTACTTAACGTTTATGAAAATGACGATTATCTCAAAACAAGTATTTTTTGTCAGTAAACTGACATTATATATTATATGTTACAGCAGTTTGAAATTAACAGAGGATGGGAAATTCGGAAATGGCTAGCTTTAAGGATTTGGACTTAATTACCTTTGAAACTATCATTAACGACAGCTCATGAACTCGATAAAAACAAAATTTTACTCTTTTATCATAAAGATCCTTTAAAAAAATCTATTTAAACGTCATATATTAAAACGATTGAGTTTGCTCACGAAATGATCATTATTTGAAACAAATTTGGAGATATTCAATTATAGTTAATGTGCTTTTCCAATAGGTGAAACACGTGTCATACCTTGTTGCATAGCCAGTGAAATGTGAATTTACAGATAAGTAAAAATTGGTCATTCAACAATTAAAATTAATAAATAACTGTATAAAATAAGAATTGATAATCCGGAAAAAATATTTATGTCATTTTTTTTACAAAGGTAAGTAAGCAAGTTATATTTGAAATTAAAGATTATGTTACTTTCAATTAATAATTAAAAACAACGAATTTTCAAATACTTAATAGTTTTATTTTTAGTTTACCTGCTATATATTATAACATACTACGATTGATTATTAGCTTTTTACTTCGTATCAAAACAAGGTCATGATAATCGTGTTAAAAAATAGGTTTCAATTATTAGAAACACTATGCAACGGTATTTGAGCTGTTCATTCAAGTCAAATTACTTTAAAGCGAGAATAATCTATCAAAAAAGATACAACTGATTAAAAAATACCGTTTTAAATTTCGCTATTTCTAAAAATATTTCTTTTATGTAACGTGCTATTCTAAGGGAATCAATCAATTCGTGCATTTGTTGTCATTTGTTTTTTGTTTTGATATTATTTGAACAATTACAACGGTATTGATTGATTTATCATTTATTTGGTAGAACTCTATTATGATGTAGAAGATGAAGAAGAAAACACTAACGTAAATATTTATTTTCATAAGAATTATTGAGTTTTACCACAATTGTTTTAATACTGTTAATATTTTTTTCGACTAAAGATGCATGGTAGAATTTTAATATTAAATTGTAATCGTTCAAAATCTGTACATTCACACATGTTTTGTCATAAGCGATCCAGGTTTTGCCTTTCGGCACCTTCAGGCGTTCAAGTGCACGGATATAATTAAACTATTTAATCAATTGAATTGACATTTACATAGTTAACTTATTGTGTTTCAATCAGGTAAGAATATGTCGGGTCTGTAGTGCAGTGCTCAACGTCACTGAAATTCGTGACGGATCTCATAGGCTCGAATCCCAGAACGAACATCATTTTTCAATTGATTTATTACTTGTTGTTAGTGATGTCTAAAAAAACCCACTTACCTTTCTAATCCTAAAATATATTGCGTGGCAAGAGTAACTGGCTAACAATTAGTTAACAAACCATTGCTGGCGAAAAGGATAAGCTCATGGGATGCCCACAGATTTGAGTGGTAAGTAGTTTTAAGAATTATATTTATTTGTTTGTCGGCAAAAGTTTTATGATTATATTTATATATGGTATAGAAGTGGAGATCCCGGCATGTTTAATATTTCATTTAAAATCGGAAGGCTATGCAATTGTGCTCTGTTTATTTCCAAAATTTCCTGGAAAAAGAGCTTATGTAAAAAAATAAATATTATGCCGTATTTTAAATTATTCAAACATTAGTCTAAGTTAATCTACAAAAATCGTGCGAAATTATTTAGTGATATAAACGCAATTGAAATAAATAAGTACAGAATTTTATAAGTGTGAAAGTTTCTGAATACTATGTTTTTAATATCGTATTACGGTATTTTTAAATGTGTTATCTCCATTATTATTACATCTTCAGATTCCATTTGTAGATAATCCATGATTAATTTCGAATCAGGGACAAGGTACAATGTTCAAGATGAATATTTAAATATAAATCGTTAAATTTTGAATAATGAAAGTTTTTACGTAGCAAACTTTTCGGTGTTTTACGGCCTATATATTTTTTTGTCCATGACCACCCGCAATCTAAAGCGTGCGGAATCCTAATAGAGCATCGAAAGAAAAGTTGTTATGCGAGAACTGGCTGTTATTCAGTCGTGCATCCTTTTTTTTGGAATGGAGTAAGCATATAAAGATTGTCTAAGACAGGGTTATCTAAACTTTTTACTTCGTTTCAGCCATAAAAATGAAATTCTGATTCGTATAAAATAACAATAATTTGTTTTGACACATTGGGGAATTACTCTGAACAACTCGCCAAGAAAAAAATTAATGATTTTTATATCAGTATCGCTATTAAATTAGTCAAATTTTCATAGTCACTTGCGCTGAATTAAGCATTCTGGTTTTGCTGTTACGAAAAATGGATTCCGAACCAAGGAATCATAATTGATAGTTTTTGGAAAGCATTGAAAAAAGTGATTTTTAAGTATTCAGGTTCTGTAGAACACCAGTGTTACGTGGAATATAGTTTGGAAAACCCTGGTATAAACCAGGGGTAAAATAAGGCACATCTTTCAATGTCTCGTTTTTAGAATGGCTGAAAAGATATTTGGGTATTACATACATCCAAAATTTTGGAGTCGGAGTCAGAATCGTGAAGTTGTGATATTTTGAGTAAGATCAAAATCAGAGACGTAGAAAAACGGGTGACTACAACTTCTTTGATTTTTTAATTAAATTTAATACAAAAAAATATGCATACTTTAACAGATGTCAAAAATACGTTGATTTAGGACAGACTTGTTTTTTTTAAATCGGAGTCTGAGTCGTATAGTTTTTTTCACGACTCAAGCCTTATTCGAACATTATACCATACATCAATTAATGATGTACTGGGTAGGATCCAGTGGAAAACGCAATGAGTAATAAAACTTTTCAAATGGTGAATAAGAATATGTCTAATGTCCGTCCAATCTTAATGCTATAAAACTTGAGTTAGATATCTACTGTAGAAAAACTTAATTTGAAGTCAGCACACATAAAATATTGAAGTTGCGTTTTGTTTTACTAAGGTAAACGAAATTTAATATTTAAATAAAAAAAATGACGATAGAATATTTAAAAAAAAATATTCTTAAATAAATTTGATAATAATCCGTGTGATTTCATCTCGTTTAACCCAAAATTTTACATAGGTAGGTAATTACATCTAGTTCAAGTGACCTTTGACATTTTCCCCCGACCTTAATTTGTCTATGGCCCAACAAAAAGTTGCCGCGTTTTTTTGGCAGCTGCGAAAAAAACAGAATGCCGAAACGAAACGAAAACTGTTTTACCGACGTTCGTCTAAAAAGACAAAATGCCCGCCATCTCTGACTGATAGTGATTCATCAAAAAATCTCCTTAGACCGTTCTGATGCTGTGTATTTAAGTTTTTTTTGGCAGCGGTAATTCATTATTAAGTTAATTAAAACTTATAGTGTTTTTTTTTACATTGTAATGAAGTTTAATTTTGCAATTATCTTTTGAAAAAGTTGCCTCAGAAAAAAGAGAGAAAACTTAAATAAAAAAATACTTTCTTTACCTTAAATTAATTTCAAAGGTTTTGTTTTGTATTAATTGAAAACTGATGAGAAACTTCTTTTTGATTGCTTTAAAAGTAAACACCTGTATTAAATATTGTTCAATGTAAAGGGTTTGCAGAAATTGCACGTAAATAGCGGAATAATACAACTTTTAGACATTTTAAGCCGGAGACTAAATGTTTGTATATCCTATATTTGAATTGTAATTTAATTTATTAATCTTGGATTTGAGAAGGCAAAGTGAGAATTGGTTTTGTTTATTTTTAGGTAACATAACCTAAAAAGGAGCAGTGATATAAACGAGAACCGTATTAAAACACATAATACTGACAGTGTCAGCAGGGCCGGCGCCACCATACAGGCGAAATAGGCAACCGCCTAGGGCGCAAACCATTAGGGGCGCATAAATGAAAACTATTTTTATGTATTCTAATTATAAAAAAAATAGCAGTACATTCTATTTCATGTTTGTATTTTTCGTTGTAGTTATGTATTGTATTCAATATGATTCGAAAAATACAGATTGAGCTACCGAGTAACAAGCAGTTCACGAAAAAAAAACTTATGCCATATGCTCCACATTAGGAGCGGATATGGATATATATATAAAAAATCTAATGATCGTGAATTTTTTGTTTTTTATTATTTCGAAAAAAAATGGGATGATTTGTTAAAAAAGGGCGCGCTAATAACCTTTGCCTAGGGCGTCAAATAGCCTCGCGTCGGCACTGAGTGTCAGTAAAAGGGATAGTTTAATTAAATTGAATGATTGCAAATGAAATGCTCGTTTTATGGAATGCTATTAAATGTGTAATTTATGATAAAAAATGAGACAGTAATATGAAAATGCTTTTTTTATTGAAAGGAAAAAGGACGTAAGCCACACATCAAATTTTAAGGAGGCACAAAAAACGTGTTTTGATAATTTTGAAACATATGCAAATTATGAATTATACACAACCTTGAAGTGCACGGAGACTTATAAACTGGTGTTTAATTGACATAATCTAATATTAATTAAAGAAATTGTCTAGGAAAAATCTTTATTTCAGTATTTTTCCTTGGTTTTAATTTTTTACAAGGTCATCTTTTTCAAACTTAAAAGCTAAATTTAGATACTAATTCGGCATTTTCAGCGTGCATCCTTTTGATAGAATGTGTATCAAGTTTGATACATTGTGATTATTGAAAAAAAGCTGCTTTGAAAAAACTGTGGCCTACGTTCTTTTTACTTTCCACAATCGATATGTTTATCGATGTTCACTAGTAAATGTGTACCATTTTAACTTGACTGTGGCAGAACTAGGAACTAAAATTGTCGCCCTAGGACGTGTTGACTATGGCAACGTTAATGACGCGATGGTGGCGCCCTCGCGGGCAGTCAACTTACGCTGGTACATCTTTAATGTGAAGCTTATCTACTTTATAATGTTAATGGATTTTTTAAACTTATTTTTTTAGGAAAGTGTAGGAGTTGAAGGATAGGATAAGGTTATGCTTAGTGGTTAATAGACCACTCTCGCCGCACCTCGTTTTTTGGATTGGATGAGTGATAATTTGCATTGAAAAATCATACAATTAATTAAACTGTATTTGTATTCGAAGCCGCGAGCACATTAATCGAAGCCAATGTAGTCGACCACTCAACTACAAACCCAGATAATTATACTAATAGGTAAAGATGTCGTATTTGAGAAAACGTCTGCACAAAATCATTTTTTCGTATTCACTCTGGCATAATTGCCAACGTTGCGTAGGTCTGTATTTATGTACACACAGCATCAAATAGTTTAAATGCCAAAGTATATTACATTTCCATGACTGATTTTCTTACTAGTTACAGTTGATCAGCATTGTTTTAAAATGTCAAATTTATACCAAACATACCATTTACATTCCACAATTTAGTTTCAAATAGCAATTGAAATTATATTCAAGTACGTTTCGGAATTCAATACAAATATTGACTGGCTCGAAATATATCAATCAATTACGTTAGTACCTAAAGAAGGGAACCCACTGTAACATATTATAATTCAAAAGTGTTTAAACGTAAAAAAAAACTATACGAAGGGGAATAAATATAAAATTTAATGGAAGTGAACATACGAAGAAAAAAATATAGCATTATTTGTCACTTGAATTTTCTAGGTACTATACAAATATGTCGGAGTCCTCAGTCGACAGCAACATTAGTTTTGGTTGCAGTGCTTACAAATTCAAATATACAAATAGCTTCATATATTAATTTTTCGATTAATTTATGGATTTCTATTCAAAGGCATGGATTCCTTAAATTACCTCCCATATACCAGATTCTAATATCGAAAAATTAGGACATCTTTGATAGATTCGGTGGAAACTTTGTGGAAGTTAATTTTTAATATAAAATTTCTAAATCTGTTCTAATACCGGTTTTGAAAATGAAAAAATACTGACTTAAATTGACTAAAATAAAATTTTAAATGTACAGTTTTTTTGAATCCATGTCTGCTTCCAATGTGCTCCTTATAGAGGTATCCCAACAGGAGTTTGTCTACGAAACTTGCTTGTTACTCATTCGCTCAATCTCTTTTTTTAAAGAGAGTAATAAGGGTATAAAAGATAGAACTAGGACAGCACTAGTGCTTGGCTAATCACTCTCACTACATCGCTTTATTTTTTATTGGAATGGTGGGTGGTGGGGAATTTTTAGACAACACAAATAGACATGCAGAAATCGAATTGCCATTTTTTAGTTGAATTTGCGATTATTATACGAATCCTAAATTTTTTGCTTTGCTTAAAGTTTTTTTTGCTAATACATGAAATGATATTTACGATATGGGATTTTATACCAAATGTTGGGATACTGTTATTGATTTGTCCGTACTGTATTGCAAAACTAAACTGTAGTGTATAAAGAAAAAAATATGATTAAACAGATGTTTCGTTTAAATTTCAAAACATACGAAAAATGCTCGTAATATTTGTATAGATATTCCTGAAGTATAAAGTAGTTAGTAGTAACTTAGGCTGATAATTTCTCCATCAAAAATAATTCCAGTATTGCCAATAAAACAATAATTGATGACACTTTTAAGTGCTGCATATTAAAACTCTTATCCAACGTAGCTCAAAGAGAAATTTTGCAGTAAACTTTCTAAGACAGCATCAAAAACAAAACTTGTGCTTTTTTGATTTTATTGAAAATGCCCTACGTGTAATAAAACACAATAATAATACACAGTGCCGGCGCGAGAAGCCGGCAGCCCGTGTGCAAACACATTAAATGCCGCCTTACAAATTTGATGGAAAACTTTATCTTTACTTATTTAATAAAAAAACAAAATATAAACATACAGCAGTTATTTACAATGTTTACAAATTTTATTACGCCTTACTAACTGTTTATATAAAATTATTAATTTAACTTCTGAAAGAGATATATATTACGTACAGATGAGTAGAAATCTACAAAAGATCTCATATTTTCTACCCCTGATGTCAGACTGAGAGTTAAAAGACCACTACTTCGCTGGATGGGTGTAGCAGGACTTACGAGTGCTGGATGTCAGCGATTGACGTAGGAAGGCGGGGGGGGGGGCAAATACTGGTGTAGATTAGGACTAGTAAAAAGAAGAAAGTGACAAATGAGTTATTGGTGGTAATTTTGGAAATATGCTTTGTATTTAAACAAATTATAAGATAGTGGGTTTCTGATCGCAGGTGTTGAGAAATCGGTGATATTATAGGAATCAATTTTGATCTTTGACATTAAAATTAAGTTCTTATATACGAGTCAATGTTACAAGTAAATCGAATGTCAGAATTGTGATAAAGGTGAGAAATATTGTTTACGATTGAATTAATATGAAAATGTATAGATAATATAAAGATGAAGTAAGTATAATGAAATTGTATTTTCCGATTCAACGGTCATATCAGACGATTGCAGAAAATGCTGATATTAACCTTTTAGTTGCCGTAGATAATTAATATTAATTACCTAGCACGCCGGCTATAATTTGCAACTATTCATTTAATTAGTTATTGACGAGATAACTCGTCTCTGGCGTGTTGAGCACGAATTTTTTACGAGATATCTCGTCTGTGGCAGCCATCAAGTTATTGTAAAATATACAGATCATTAACGTGGTTTATTTTAGGTAGAATAGGTCTTGTTTTACTGTGTTTTTTTTTAAAAAAGCTGCCGGAACTCTTTTTCATCTAATTCATGTCTGTTCTCAACGTAGAGGATATGGTTTTCTAATAGAGATATCTCAACAGAGTTTTTTTTACGAGAACTGCTTGTTAGTCAGTCGCTTTAACCTCCCTTTTTTAGAAAAAGTAAATATAGAAAGATTAGGGCTGGTACAGGACTAGTGGTTAACTAATCGTTTTCGCTTTGCCTTGTTAATTTTAGTATTGCAAGAGTGAGAAGGATCACAAATACCAACACATTCGAAAAGAAATTGTAGGAAAGAAATCTTGTAGGTCTAACTTTAGTTCAGATAATTCATTTTTAGTGTTATTAATTTTTTGGGAGAACATGGTTTAAAAAAATATTTTCAAACGTCTTTCGGCATAAAAAACCAAGTATTTAAAATATTTTTTTTTTGTAAATATTGATTCGAAACATAAAAACTTCGAGAAAAAAGGTGCCGGAACGCCGTCCCACCATGTTACATAAAGAAAAAGCACTGTAACAAATATGCCTTGAGTATGATTTCTAAGCAGAATTGGCCTCAAACAGAATTAAATGCCCGCGCCAGTATTTTTTTCAAATATGTATGTTTTGCAAAATTTCGCTTCACAAAAAACAGTTTAACAACTTTTTTCCAACTTGAAGCCAAATTATTAATTGTCCCAATTATTGATTTTATTGGTGAAATATCTCTTATCCCACACACACTAAGCAAATGTGAATGTTGTTTTAAATTGTGCTTGGTTAACGATGTACTAAAAGTAGCGAAAAAATATGGGATTTATACGGTAATAGTGACTGGAGATTTTTTTTGCCCCTGTAAAATTTCGTGTAGAACAAGATATATTGTTTTATCATAAGCGATGTAAAGATTGCTTAGGAGAATGTAAAATACAATATAAGACATTATCAATATACGATAATAAATGTTTTTATCGAACAGCTGATTAGAAACTGCTCGTAGGTATAAAATAAAGCAAGAAACCTTATTAAAGTGCATGGAGGTCGACTTAGGTTTCTGCTGCACTCACCCATTCACCGTTCGTCCACTTACGACTTTGTTTTATTTTTTTAGAGAGAGTCGCTTCTTATATAGCTATTAAAGGCATTATCTCTTTGGGTGAAAGGTTCGAAACGAAATTGCACTATCTTTATAAGATAATAACAATTATAATGATATAGTATTTAATCGCAGCTGTAGACACTGGGTGAATCAAGTTGAAACGATCCAAGTGCAAAATTAAACGGTTTGATTTAGGTCTTTGTAGCAATCAACGTTATAGGCAGTGATTTAATAATGAAATTACGATTTTTAAAGACATCTTTAAATTTGTATTTGTTTCCTATGTCAGCGATTTCTAAACTAGGAGGCGCTAACTTTTAGCGTCCGTAAATCAATATTCAGACGAAACAGGATATACGACACCACGTATTGATTAAGAGTTATGGGTGGAAATATCCACATCGTCCCTATGATTTGATAAATTTTGTGCCAATAAACAACCACACACATCGTTTTAAAAACAATTTGAAATAATAAAAAAAAAATATGTAAAAGCAAAATATTTTTTTGTTAAAACATTTTTTTTAAATTTAAATCGAGTCTTTTTTTATTATATCGACTGTGGAAAAGAAAAAGGACGCAACCCACAGTTTATACAAAACAGATGCTTTTCGTTAATCACAATGTATTCAACTTGATACACGTTCTATCAAAATAATGCAAGCTGCAAATGCAGAATTAGTATCTAATTTTAACTTTTAAATTTGAAAAAGATGACCTTGTAAAATATTAAAACCAAAAAAAACACTGAGATATAGATTTATTCTAGACAATTTCTATAATTAATATTAGATTATGTCAATTAAACACCAGTTTAGAAGTCTCCGTGCACTTTAAGGCTGTGTATAATTTATAATTTGCATATGGCCCTAAATCATCAAAACACGTTTTTTGCGTCCCCTGTAAAATTTGATACGTGTGGGTTACGTTCTTTTTCCTTTCCACAGTCGATATTAAAAAAAGGGCGGAGAGGTGAAAAGGAGTTTTTAAGGGAGACATAGTAATATTAAGCTTGGAAACCACTGTCATAAGTAGAACACAAAGATATTATATTATTATTTAAAAAAAGGTTATTTAATTCCATTTTGATAAAAAACCATAACAATTATTTCAAACAATCTTTTTTTTTATCATTAAAAACTTTACTTTACTTCTTCTTTTTTTATCTACGTTTTTTTCAGCAACGAATAAACAGTGACTGAAAAGTTATGATTTTATCACAAATACATGTAATGGTGGAAAATGGTTGTCCATAAATCCATGTATTTAACTCATTTATATCCCGCCCAAATCAAATGAAACTATCCCGTGTGTTTGACGTATTTTTGAACAATTGAATTTTTCAGTCTCTCCAAAAATGTTATAACTGTTAAACCACTCAATCAAATTAAATAAGACTTCTTGTGATGGTTTAAAAAACCATAATTGTTCAATTGTTTATAATATTATAATGGTATTTCCTGTAATCGCTAATAGTACATCCCATTTTTAATTAGGAATCCATAAATCGACTACAACAATCAGTACACAGAAGTGTCTTTATTGGAGCTCGAATATTAGAATGATGCAATTTGAAAATATGACATCGGCCACTTGGCTTAAGGCCAGAAATATACGTGTATACTAGTACTGTAGACTTGGAGTCAGGGTCGTAAAAAGCGGGTGACTCCGACCCCGTTTTTAATTTGCCTTTCTCAAAATGAATGCAGATGTTGTTTCAATGTTCGAGACGATTTAATTATTTTTGATTTTATGATATTTGTGATTTTATGACATATCTATAAATATCAATACTGAAGAAGGTGCTAAAATAATGATAATTTTATTGACTCGGAAATTTATTATTATTAAGAAACTCGCTTAAGTAAGCTAAAACAGCACTTAAGCGAAATTAGCAAAGTTTATGTGAATAGACAATTCTTATGTGAATTAAAGATATTATAATGCAATATATTCAATACATCTTAAATTTAACTGCTGTGTTATTATGAAAATTGTTCCGTTTTGTTGTTGCTGGTAATTACACAAAGATTTGAAATCTATAATAATAATATGTGCTAGGTATGTGATATCAAACGCTGCTCTTAGAAACATTAATAGTTTTTTTTGTATCCATATCCATTTATGGAGCACATGCAGGGGTGGCGCTACCATACAGGCAAAATAGGTAACTGCTTAGGGCGCAAACCATTACGGGCACATAAATGGAGTAATTTTTTTTTTATATTCTCTAATAATAATAAATAACAGTAGTCTACATTTTATTTTATTTTGATGTTTTGTTATAATTATGTATCGTATTCTATATGATTCGAAAAAGAGAGGTTAAGCGATTGAGTGACAAACAGTTGACGTGGAAAAAATTCTGTTGAAATAACTTCAGTAAAAGGCCACATGCTCCACATTGAGAGTGTACATGGATATAAATTTAAAAAATCGAATGATCCAGAATTGTTTCTTTTTCATTATTTCGAAAAAAAAAATGTTTAAAAGGAGGCGCGCCAATAACCGTTGCCTAGGGCGCCAAATAGCCTCGCGCTGGCACTGAGCACATGATCTTCAAATGGAGATATCTCAACAGAAGTTTTTATACAATAACTGTTTGTTATTCAGTCGCTATACCATTATTTTTTAAAGAGAGTAGTAGGGATATAAGAATAAGCCTAGGATAGGAAAAGTGGTTAACTAATCACTCTCGCTACGCCTAGTTATTAAAGGATCGGAGGAAATTTTTCGACATCACAAACAACCATGCCTTCGAGCAGGAATTGATAAATCAATCGAAAAACTGCTGTACGTACTGAGATCCGGTACGGAAGCCCACATCGTTAACCGCTGCACTAAAGGACCCGACAAACAGGATAGTTTCCAATATAACATATTCTTAATACAGAACTTTTTAATTCTTGTTTTAGAATTAGATGGTTTAGTATGTTAAAGGATTGTATAATATTTTGCCTCTTTATAGCTCAGTGATTAGTACTATAAGTCGTTAGTAATATTCGTCTGCAGTGTCCACGGTTCGAATCCCTTAACGAACAGTTTGTATGTCATGATTCCACTAATTTTGAATTTAAGCGAATTCTTCTTTAATTAACCTGTGCAAAAACTGTTGTCATGGATACGTTACTGGATAATATTCAACGTTTTTTTACATACTTTAAAACACACAAATCAATTAAAAAAATACATATTTTATAAATACACACTACACAGTAGTTTATTTTTATATACCACAAATCATTCAATCAAAAGGGCTCAGAAATATTAATTTATTGAAGTGCTGTTTGATCATCTGAAAGATAATTTTAAACTATAGATTTTTTGATTAAAAGATAGTTGAATGATCTTTCATTTTTCCTGATTTCGCAGGCAAAAGTTCGAATCAATAATCGATCAGTTTCGTCTATTGGTTTTTTAATCCATTTTTAAAGTTGGTACCAAAAGAAGCGACCGTTGTGATGTTTTCTTTCATTTTATCCCTCAGTATTAAATATCGAGATCGGAGCGTATCAATATTTATTGATAAGTTAACTACTGATTTTTTATAAAAAAAAAATCATATCAAACCATTGAAATAATTTTAATGAATAATTATTAATATGCAGCTTAAATCAGATAAAATAAAATTACTTTCAAGTGTAAATTTTAGTTTGCAAGTCATAAAATTTCAAAAAATAAAACATGTTTCCTGTGCCAAGTACTCAACATTATATTATATAATTTCGAGGACATAAATTATGTTTGTTTCAAAAGAAAAAAATGTTTAATAAATTGGTACTTGTTACTTGGTTGAACTCCATTGTAATAAAGTAATTAATTTTACATGAATTCAAAGATGTAGTTAATAGCTATTCCGGTTTCATGTCGTCGTTTTAAATTATACTAAAAACAGATTTTGATAAATTTAATTGCAACATACGCACAAAAACAGCGATGGGGTGCCAATATGCTAACAAGGGGCACGCTTAATCTCGGACAAAATACCTTTACACCAGGAATGATATCAAACATCGGCATTGTTAGACAATATACAAACACCGACAAGGGTCTCTTGTATTATGCACTCGAAATAAATGAATTTTCCAAAAAAAAAAAAAAAGCCATAAAGTCTAATGTTTTATGATGCGATTTAACCATCTACATAAATAACATAAAGGTACTGATTTTATCTCAACTTAACAAGAGGCTCGTCGGCCAGATCGAAATTTAACAAATGGTTCGCACAAGCCCACTCCAGCCCACCCCTGCATAAGAATAGTTTTGTTGGAAAAAATATTTCTTTAACATAAATGGATATGTCTTAACTCTTCCCAACATGAAAACATTTAGTAAAAACACAATATTCCTTTGTACTTCATTCCACTTTATTTAATATGTCAGGACCGGTTTCGCTCATTACGAGCATCGTCAACTGAGCGTAATGAGCGAAACCGGTCCTGATATATTAAATAAAGTGGAATGAAGTACAAAGGAATATTGTGTTTTTACTAATATAATGCCTTTCCACCAAGTATTGACAGTGAACACCCTAAAAGTGATGAAAACATTTGTTGTCTTTTTAAATTATTTAATCAAAAATGAATCGTTTTAAATATTGCTTTTATTTCACTAGTAGTTGTCAAATTTTCTTAAAACATAATCGATAATTATTGATACTTCTGAACCGTTTTAAAAAGACATCGTAAAAAAAACAATCTTACCTGTTTGCTATAGAAATATAATAATAAATTAATTTCAAGGAAGAAAACATTAAAAACTCTAGATGTATATCCTCCGTGAAGTTCTCAAGATCTCCAAAGGCAGTGTGGCTGGTAATCCTCCAAAGGGAGAAAGTCTCCGATGGCTGCGTTGTTATATAATTAAACAGCTGGCAAGAAATTCAGGCAATACATATTTGACTATTTTGATCATAACAACATTATTTTTACATTTGGTTCTGATGTCAAGTGTGCACAATATTTTTGGAATTTTAAAAAATCAACAGTTGCAATAGTAATTGGATTAAGATTCAACGAAAATGGTTAAGTTGTATTTTTGTGAGCTATTAAAATAAACTGTTTTATGGTTATTAGGAATAATTTTAGATACGTCATTTTCTACAAAGGTTTGTATATATACTAAGATTTTTTAAGCACCTTACTGTCAATAAAGTGTCTACATCCTTCAGTTCCCCTGAGTACATCGTATATACCAGTGGAACGGAACCTACGGCCTTTTGAATTGACCAAAATATTCACTTTGATAAAAAAATTATACGCAAGCGTTTGGAAAAAGAACGTAATCAATCCATTATATGTACGACAGTTGAACAAATGTAGGGAGGTTGTCAAAGTTTTCTTTACTGCGGCCTTATGTTTAATCAAATAAATAAAGGTGGAATTTATAAATGAAAAGGTTCCCCACCCAAATATCTGTCAGGGACATTAACAATTTACTGGACAGAGGTAGGGAAAGTTGAGGCATTCCGGAAGCATCCGTAAGATGTTCCTCAGTCAGTCTTAACGTTTGTCAACCGCTGCTTGGTCTGTCCCCATTATCTAAATTGTATCTACTTCCCTATATAACTAGCCTGAAAAATGTGATTCGAAATCAAGGAAATTTAAAGATTTTTCTAAAGTATTTTTAGTGTAAATGTGTTAAAATAGTAGCTGTTGATTTTTATCCCTTACCATTTAGAGGAGTATGGACGTACATATATGTTGGCGCCATTTTCTGTAAATGAGTATGGACGTACTTTCAACTCAACCCAGAATTATTTGTCTGTGAGCACATATATGCTTTAAGTATGAATTGCATATATGCATTGGAGAAAAGTTGCACAATTGTAATGTTAAGAAAGGTCAATAAAGTAAAGTAAGGTCAGTATAAATCTATTCACTCTTCTAATGATTAATTATTGAACGAACTATACATTCACAAAAAGGAGTGCTATAAAAGTTGAAGAGAAGGTTTCAATACAAAAACTACTAATGTATTTGAAAAAGGGAGAAAAGTTATTCTAATTGAGAAATTTATAAAAAAAATTGAGAGCCACTAATTTATTTTATGTAATAAGAGTAAATAATTTTAAAACTGTTGATATAACTGAAAAGTGTTATGTTGGCTTTATTTAATTTAAATTTAACATTGAAAATTAATTTTCACTAAATAACTGTTTAAATTTTAAAAATATTATTAATTTATAATTTTTCAAATATATTGGGCACACCTGCATCAGTCTTAACAATTTTATTAATAAAGTGGGTCGCATTTAAAAAAATATCGACTGCTTGTTTAAAATCTAAACAAATAAATATGTTATTATATGGTTTTCGGCAAACAACAGTGATTTTGTTCAAATTTCTACTGCATTAAAATCATGATTTTTTAAAAGTTGTTCAGATATGGTATGATTGCATAGAGACGACATAGTAATTTTTATTTGATTACTTGTTGAGAAAACAGTCATCAGATTATTGAATGTTGAGACAGCAATGAAGCAGAGAAATTCATAACTAATAAAATAGAGTTTTTTGGGTGTGTTTGCCATGTTAAAAACAGCTGCAGTTAATAAAAGTGAGTCGGGGCAAGTGCGCAGAATGGGGCAATTATATACGCTCGTTAAATTTAAATTTAATGACATCAATAAAATAAAATAAAAAAACTGTAAATAACGCGAAATTTAATGCTTCTTCTTGGTGAGTATATTTTTATTATTTTCGACATGAAAATTTCAAAGATTTTAATATAATAGTTAGCTAATTTTAATAGTGCTGTTTTGTGTTTGTGTTAATTTCTTGTCCAAAGAATTTCTCAACACGTTTTTGATGCACGTAATACACGTTGACTTTTGTATATTTTAATAGTAAATGTTTCTTATTTACGACTTCGTAAAAAGCGTAACAATTATTTTCTTTCTTAATTATCATAAGCAGTTCATGTTACAAATGTGAATATTTACTATTTTTTTTCGCCTTACCACGACTAGCTTTTATTATGAAAGTAAAAGGTACAGTTTTGTTTTTAACTAACAAAATATATCGTTTTGACCTACAAAGTGGGATAATAACAGCAGTTAATACAATTGACAACGGTACAGATACAATAATATGATATTTTTAAACCTTCTTTGCAGTCTAATATTGAGTAAAATTGCCAAAAAAGCGTATGGAACAATAAAAATCTAAAGTATTTATTTACAAAACTTGTCGAAAAAAATGTGCTCTATTGGCCAATTTAGGTCACATAAAAATGAAAAATGTTTCCTTTCACTGAGACTTCAGTAATATAATATCAATATCATGCGTGCATTGCTGTCTCAAATAATAATTTTAATGAAGTAAATTATACATTATTGTAAAATAAAGAATTTCTTCGCATTATAGTGTTCGATGGTAATACAATATATATAATATTTTATCTTAAAAATCTCTAACTGCTATTTAATATAGCGAAAAAATGATTAAAATAAAGGATTTAATATTTATAAAACATCTTATTATTCGTGGAAGACAAGAAAATATTTTTGACAATACAAAAAAAATATTTGTTTTGAGAAGTGTGGGGGAAGTTGACAAAATTTTTGAATAATATTTTTAATTTATCTTACATTGAAATTTTAAGCATTTTCACCAAATTCAAAACATTTAAAAATAAATTGAGATTGCATAATTAATTTAATTAACTGTTAATCGATGAAAACATACTAAACGTTCAATACTTATCAATGTATTTGGACATTTTTTAAAATTTAAAAATCCTTTACTTATTTTATTGTTTTTTCATCGTTTAAATATTACACATAAAATTACCTTAGTTAAAACAAACTATTGTTACAAAGTGTTGAACTATACATGATGTACAAAAAAGTAACAATAATATCGTCGTATAGTGAAGCAGTTCTAGTGAATATTTTGTAGGCAATAAATTATTGAAAAAAAGTTTAAATAACACACAAATTATAAATAGTTCTCTTAAAAAATACGATAATTTATATTATAATAGGAAGAATTTTCAATATAAAATACAGTCTACAGGCAAACTGGGTAACTTTGACCACCGGTCTAACTTTGGCCCATGTCAAAATAAACACTTTTAATACTAACAAAATTTACTATGTTTTGTTTAAAAAAATGGAATAAAAATCCAAATTTTGTTATTTGTTAGTTTTATTTAAAAGTGTAGTCTTTTGATTTAGGCCAGTGTTGGACTGGCGAGCAAAGTTACCCAATTTGACGGTAAACTTTTTGTTGAGTAAGAAAAATACTGTATTTTCTCAAACGCTCTTGTTTTCAATAAAATCTGTCTCTGAGTTGTACAATGTCGTATTTTACTAATGTTTCAAATTAATAATTAAAGTGCCAGGGTAACTTAAATAATATTACATGTTGGGTTCTTCAATTTCATAGATCGGTTTATTCAAATATTGCATTGGTAAACGATTGTAAAATGTTCTATGATTTAATAAAACACTCTCAAAGGTTGACGATATATGAATAGAAAAAAATGATAGCTGCGTCCGTCGCCAAATAAAATTACAGTATCTGGAGAACGTGAATTAAGGCTAGTAACAGAAAATAAAATCTCGGATAAAACTCTATTGAATGGATTAATTAGCTTGTAGGGGAGAATTGCAGCTATAAATTGAAGAACATGATTTCAGTTATATAAAATCCAGAGTAAATAAAAATGATAATTCATTTTGGGGATCGAGTGAAATTTGAAAGGAATAAGCCACTGACTGGACAAAAAAATCACAAAGCATGACGTATCGACCACTAATTCACAGACAGCAAGTCTCTTTTTTGTCAAGATCATAATAGTGTGTGATTAAGTTGCTATATTATACCTAAAGTGGTTCTGTTAACAAAGAAAACTAGAAATTCAAAGTATAAATTCGATAAAAAATTGACAAGATTGATATCAGTGTCATAAAAAAATGACATTAGCTGGATTTGAAGATTTGGGTGCAATAAAAGACGACAGATTGCAAAGATTGGGATATGCTGGAAATTATCGACAACAATTGTCAAATTACAGATGACGCTTGTTCAATCTTCAAATTATTAGAAATCCATAATCATAAAGTGTCATTTGATGGAGTAATAGAATGACAATCAAATCAAGCAGATAGATTTCATGAGAAGAATAAATGAAAAAAAATGGCAGCTTTGTTCATAAATACGACACCGTACCTCTAAGATTCAGTAAAATAACGTAAAACGCACCTAACAAGCGCAGTATTATCCAAAAAAATACAGTGAGTCTAAGCCGTGGTGATCGTTTGCCACCACTGTCAACATTCATAACTAAAATTAGCTATCTCTGTTTCCCAGTTTTGACGGCCCCGGTGGCCGCTGCGTTTTTTTGTGCAATATGCGTTTGATAGTGTTTTGCTAGATGAGCCTTCTGCCGGAAACTCTTTCCGCACAATGAACAAGCAAAAGGTTTTTCCCCGGTATGTGTTCTGATGTGAACATTTACGGAGTACTTATCCTTGAAGCCTTTCGAACAAATCGAACAATAATGTAAAGATCTTTCTTTTCTTATTCCGTTCGACGTGGAAGTAGCCGCTTGAAGTCCGTGATTCGAAGGAGCCATCGTCTGGTTCTTGCTTTGTGATCGTTTGTACTTCTTGGTGACGGTTTTTGTACTGGATACAGCTGGAGACGTGACCAGCTGAAGGTGTTGGTTCTCTTGTCCCGGCAGCATAGTCACCAGGTTTGTTCCACTCAATTGTTGGATGCTATAAACGGGCCTTCCGTTGATTTCATCTCCGCAGTATTGTTGAACGGATTCCGCGACTTCGTTGGCGATTCTGTTGAGTTTGTCGTAATCGTTGTTATACCCCATTAGAATATTTGCAACGGATTGTGTGGAGGAATTGTCTTCAGATTCAGGTAAAATAGATACAGGATCTGAATCGAATAATACAATGTTCAATCCGTTTTCTGTATCTAAAGTCATTACGAGTCTGTCTGGAGTCGGAGAAGGAGGCAACGGAGGAGCCGGGGGTGAAGCTCTAGCACCGTATCTTACTCCGCGTCCTTGCAGAGCACTTCTAAGTAACGATTCTCCACCACCGTTTTGGTCTGCAAGTTTCCAATCATTGTTATTATCAAGTGCTTCTTTGTGGTCTGCAAATCCGCTGTCCTCGAACCCGAACGGTTCATCTTTAATTAATTGGTCATGTGAAAAATTATCAACAAAACCGTTCATCTGTCCAGGTATAATGTTGAGAATAGAATCGAGGTCTAAAGAAGGATGATTGAGATCTGAGGGATCCGCCGCAGTGCCAGGACTCGGGAGTTGAGATTGTTTTTCTCTCCCCCACGGAGTAGCAGCGTTCTCTCCTTCAAGAACAGTTAAAGTGTAAATCTGTCCATCGGTATTATCTCCGTCTGATTTGGCCGTCGTTTCTCCGGGAGAGTCCTCAAGAGCTCTTTCTTGATCTTGACTCCAATAAAATTTGTTCAAGTCTTCTATTATTGCAGATTCTAGTCTCTCTCTTTCTCTGTCAACGTTCCATATAGAGTCGAAGCTCTGTAAAGGTGGCGCCGCCAGGTTGGCTGTCGTCGAAGGCGCGGCGGCCGGTCGCGGTTCCCCGGAGAGCAGGGGATTGCCAGCGCCGGCCGCGTCCAGGAACACGTTGACGGACCTCATCTGCTGCTTGAACTGGGCGTCGGTGAGCTCCGGCGAGGTCACCAGATCGAAGAAGTCCGTCTTCGACACGTCCGACTGCCTGAATGATTCCGTCATGTCCATGATAACGGATTTTTTGAAATGCATCTGAAGAGATATCGTCGCAGCCTGGCAAACAGCAGGTGCTCCTCCAAAGAACACTCTTTATTATTTTCAATGTCACTCACAATATAATTCTTACACACCGTTCTTAATAGTTAGAAAGTTAATAATGACAGCTAAAAACTGCACGCGAAGATCTTTCACCCACTGAGTCAGGTTGTATATAATTTTTTAATGTTATTTAATAATTTATTTGATCTAGCAGACACTCCCAATCAATTTAAATTGGATATTAATTAAATAAAAACAAAAAAACGGGTATTGATTGAAGTTTCCTGATTATAGAATCACTCTTCAGAGTCTTTGTGAAACTATAATTGATTTTCTTGCACAGCTGTCCTACAACAGCAATGTGATTTATTTTATGATTGTTTTTATAAGCTTTAGTATCTTCAGAGAACCGAAGTGTCTTCAAACAGGATGTTGTATCTGAAAAAAAAGAAAAAGAAATCATTAAAATTTATTCTCATAGACCAAAAGCACTTCTTATTTGCACTCGTTGTTTTCCCGTATTTATTGTTATTTTATTATTAGCTCTTAAATAACGATTAATCGGAATTTCACTGTACACTTGGGCCTCGTATAACACGGTCCACAAATGGAATCTTGTCAATTAGTCTATAAAAAGTAATGGTTTGGGGTTCTAAAACATAGTTAAATTAGAACCATTTTTTTTTTAATAAACCAATACAGAAAATAAAAAAAAACATGTATTTCAGAAAAAAAACATTTAAATATATAAATCATTATTTTCATCTCGTTTTTAATCCTATTTTTCCGTCCGGTAGTATATTTTAATCAATTAATTAAGTTTGAATGTTTTCAACCTCCTTAATGAGCGATTTTTATTATACTTTTACCGCGTATTTTTTTATATATTCATTTCTTTTAAATTTTAGCCATTATTCAATCATTGGATAATTTTAAAAAAAAAATGGTGCCCTAATCAGAACAGGTGTACAAATCAAGAATGTTAAATATTTATTTTGTGTATTTCTAAAACCGTGTTATACGAAAACATGTAACAATTCATGAACCGCGTTGTAGAGTATCGTGTTATACGATGCCCGAGTTAATATTGATTTTTTTACTCTCTTAATTTAAAAAGGTGCCATAAGTTCACTTTTGCCTTCTGGGCTGCGTGGTATTGCCGGTCTTAATCCCATTCAGTTTTCCGCGTACACATATATTTTTCGTGCGGACCATTCATATTCATAAAAATGGCCTGGGAAATTTTGAAATCTTTGCGGTCACGTATAGGCAAGGCGTGCTTGGAATCAATAACGACAAACGGTTCGCTTATGAGATTCAGAGATATGGTTTTTTGATTCGCTTAAGGTATATTAAGATAATGATGCAGAGAAAAAAATAAGGTGTAAAAACGGGTGTTGAATTAAAGGTCAAAGATCTTATGCGAGTCTAAAAAACTATGTGAATTTTACAATGCTACGGAAAAAAATTACAATGACGATTTAAAATATAATAGAAACTACTTGACTGTGTGTAAGGTAAATATTATACAAAATATTAAATCACTAAGACTAGTTTTACTATGCATATTAAATGCATAAAAAAACAGCGATGCTTGTGGTCCACTTGATTCGTGAAGGGATGTAGCAACCCCCAGTGACGGATCAACCTACAAATGAATAAACCACGCGCTTGAGGCCTCTGAATCTTATGGGCCTCAAAAATGACCATCTGAAAAACTAGAAAAATTCTTAACTGAAACACACTTTGGAACTGAATCATTTTTACAATTATATGGTTTTATTATTATTGTGTTATTGTTAGGGTATCAAGAAGTCAAACAAAGCCATCAATTATTGTGAAATATTTTTACAGTTATCCATGATTTCACGTTCGGATATTGGGACTACACCCGATCCTCTTTTTGCATGGGGGTTAAATTCCTGAAGACTACCCTGAACAAAAAAATAGGTGCTTATACAAAAATGGTTCCTAGTTTCCATTACTTAAAATATACTCAAAATACGAAATTCTTGAACTAAACTAAAAATCGAATTTATTTATTATTTATAGATAAACATATTTTCATAAATTACACAAGATTACATACGTATAGTTTTTTATTTAAATTATATTTAAGATAGAGAAATGTATTTTTTACGTTTACTACATGTCAGTAAACGTTCTCGTTTACTAATGTTTTTTACACTTATTATAGTAATCGCTGGAAATATTTAACGGAGAGTATTTTGAATAATGTAAATGTCATTTGTTTTTCTATGCTTACGTCATTTTGAATGTATTGGCGACAGTGCAATGCATTTTTTTTTTGATAAATATGAACGCAAAAAAATCAGTATTTTTTTTCGAATCGTGTTATTTCTAAGCTGTGTAAAAATAGTCGGGTATATTAAATTAACAGAGTAGACCAAAAGCCTTGAACGTAGAATACTAATCCACAGGACCAGAAATATATATATTACAGTTTTTATACTCCTAATTGGACATTTTACAAATAAACAGTTGGAATTTTTTTAAGCAATTGGTTATATTATTAATTAGGTATATTTACGCACATTTTCATGAAATACAGTTATAATAAATCAGTGAATTTAATTTATAAACGTTCCTGTGCGACAGCTGCAGGTAGTTTCATATACATACATATTCATATAATAATTATAGCAATTTGCAGTATTGGCGGTTGCAATACGACACTATAATGAAGACAATAATTAAGAATTTTAAAGAATTATAAATATATATCCAAAAATCTAATATATATATAAATGTCTATTATATTATACAAATATATGTCCAATTTTATTTGTAAAATATTCAATTTGGAGTGTAAACACTGTAAACGTAATTCGTTACCATATAGCGTGATAAAATGAAAAAAGTAGATTTTAAGATAAGTATGCCAATCGATTGCTGAAAGGTAAGTCTATATAATGTTTAAAAAGAAAATGCCCCATTTGTAAGAGAAATCTTACATTAACAATTATTGATATTGCCCTGTAACTTTAAACATCAGCAAGATTTTTAAAAAGACTAGATACAGATAATAAATAGTATTTAAAAAAACCTTTGAATATCATTTATCATAAACCGTAAAAAAAACTAAATAAAACCATAATCCGCTATTTAAAAAGTACAACATAACCCTTAAAATTCAATTATCTACTTTAGACTTATCCCACTGTTGCTGTAGGGTAGTGATATTATAGTATAATAAACCAAATATAGGCCAGTGTGCCACGGAACGTTTTTTCTCTCTTGCTGTACAGGTGCTGGTACACGAATCCACGATAAACGTTTCTAGAGGCCAGAGACCTCACGCTGGTCCGAAATTCGGTTGGACATTTCTAAAACGCAACATCCATCATATATTATGGTATTCTACACATTTACTGCTAGCCAAAAACCTGCCACTTTTAGACTGACATCTCAGCGTTGGCAGAGGCTGTCAATCATCGTACAAAATGTAATGAGTTGCGTTAATTAATGTGTACGGCTTTGTTTGTTTGTAGCTAAACAGAACGAATACATTGTTACCTATCCCCGCTTTTGATTAATACGTGGTAACTGGGGCAACCAATCCCGGACCCTATTTGTAATCTCGGAATTGAACAACATTCACCATAAAATCGTGTATAAATTCCGGATTCGAGATTGAGAAATTTTTGCTCGGTGATTTTGAAATTTTGCCAATTTACAGATTTCCTTAAATGAATTTTTTTTATGTCTTTACTTATGAATTTGCGAAATTGCCAAAATGAAAAACAATTGGAAGCATTTATTTTTTAGTTCTCGCGCGAATCTCAAAAAGATTAAACAATATTTTTTTTTAAACCATGTCCGCTCCCAATGTGAAGCATATGGACTCCTAATGAAGTTCATCTCAACAAAAGTGTTTCTACGAGAACTGCTTGTTACTCAGTTGCTCAATCTCTCTTTTTCCAAAGAGAGTAGGGATAGAAAGATAAGGGTAGGACAAGACTAGTGGTAAGCTAATCGCTCTCGATACGCCCCGTTCATAGGATAGGATGGGTGGAAGGAAGGAATTCAAGACATCACATACATCCATGCCTTTGAACAGAAATTCATAAATCGATTGAAAAATCAATTTATAAAACTGTCCGTATCGGGTTTTGAACCCGTGTCCTCCGTAACTGAAGTCAACAACGTTGAAAATTTGACCACACAGGCGGCTGTTCATAATCTAAATAGAAAACATTTTTTCAATCGATTTCTGTTTGAAGGCATGGGTGTCTTTAACCATATTTTTTCTATTCCTACTTTCTCTGTGTAAAAAATGAATATTGTACACTTGAGTTACAATCAATTCTCGGAGAAAAACATCAGTTGAGAGGCAATATACTTAAAATTTGGGAGCTGACATGGATTAAAAAAAACACGATTTACTTATTGCATTTTTTGCGGGCCGCGATTGAACCAGTCTGCGTATAAAGACCTCCAATTTATCACGACGTTCGTTCCGCTATGAATAATTTTATCTGTCCGTCACTGCAGTGTTCATTTTCACAAACAACGTTTTGTGCGATGTATCAGTAATCTGTAAGCGGTGCCATTTTCATTCGAAGGGGGCACAGACACACAGCAAATATGACGGAGAGTGATTCGATAAATAGACACGTGGAATTATTAATAGACGAATGCACGTGAACCTTTCTCTCGCGGCAGCCATTTGTATTATAAGTGGTAGTAATTACTCATCAAATGGCGGCGAGAAAATCTTTTTTTCTCTCATTACAATTAGCACAGATAATAATTTTGACGTTGGGCTGTCAAATTGTGATTACAAATCGTTGTTTTGATTGAATCGGCGATTACTCGGTTCAAATTCATTGCAGTAAAGCAAAAAAAAGCAGAGAATTAATTTCCAAAAACAATTATTAAGTATAAATCGACACTGCCACTATCATTATTATACAGTATAAGCGGGCGTTTTTTAGTGATTAGCGCAAAAATATATTACATTCTTAAAATCAACACAACTTCTAAGCCAAACAATATTTTCGGCTGAAATTTTCAAAGAAATCATATGTGACATTTAATCATTAAAAATAAAATAAAAACATTATGAATACATCATAATTTCACTACTTTTCTAAGCTGAATATAAAAACCTGTTATTAATTTAGTAGATAGCACTCCACTTGTTATCAATATGAAATATTCAAAATATTCTGTATAAAAAATAACATTAATTCATACCATACAATTATATAAATAATTATAGTATAAAATCTTCATTCCTACAAATTTACAATCGCTGGAAGTGTGAAATCTGATGCCCTAAATATTCGAGAAACATGTGTCGCCTTTTTAAAAAAAATACTATGTGTGAACGAACATTCAGGGCATAATAAATTATGAGGTTTATTGCTTATTGTCAAAAAGGGTCACATGCCGCGGCAGTTATTTTGAAGAAACCATTAAATTATGAGTCAATATACCAACAAAACCGATAAACGTATTTTTACGTTTCCCGCCTATAATGTGTTAATTGAATTGGTATTTATTTACATGGTGGAACTCCATTATAATAAGGTTGTAAATATCTTACTTTTTAGTTATACAATTTTAAACTAAGTACTTAGATATTTTTTACCTGTCGGGTCCTATGGTGCAGCGGTTAGCGTTGTTGGCTTCCGTGCCAGATCTCACGGGTTTAATTCTCAGTGTGAAAAGCATTTTTTCGGTTGATTTATCGATTTCTGTTCAAAGACACGGGTGTTTGTGATGCCTAAAATGTCCTGCCCTTCCGATCTTTTAATAAATAGGTGTAGCGAGGGCGTTTAGTTAACCACTTGTTCTGTGACTGATTAAAAAACAGTTCTCGTAGAAAAACTTCTGTTGTAACACCTGTATTATGAGACCATATGCTCCAAACTAAGAGCGAACATCGATATATATATATTTTTAACCTTGTTATTATTAGGACCTTGAATTCTGGGATACCAAGCGATTATCCAATCCCGCAATTTCAGGAACGTCTTACTATCAATACCTGGATTTTGGGATTAGTTTTAAAATATTAATAATTTATTTATATTTGTACGACCTATACAATATTGTAAAGCGCTTCTGTGTTTTTTTTTATTCATTTGAATATGTCCACCCCTTTTTTACTGAACATAACATAATAAGTATATTTATTGTTGTATTCTTCTTGATATCATTGCAGAATAGTTAAAAACAGGAAAAGACATGTTTTTAAAATATGTTATTCTTATCTGTGAAATTAAAGAAACAGTATTTAAGTTTTGTCGCCTTCTGTTATCTAATTATAATGAACTTTTCCTAAAATCACAGTATGGTCAATACCAAATATATTTTTTTCTATTTAAATTTAATTTGCCGCCTGTGTGGTCGAGTGGTCAACATCGTTGGCTACCGCTACGGATAGCACGAGTTCGAATCCCAATACGGGCAGTTTTATAAATTGATTTTTCAATCGATTTATGAATTTCTGTTCAAAGGCATGGTTGTATGTGATGTATTGAATTCCCCCCTCCCACCCATCCTATCCTATAAACGGGGCGCATCGAGAGCGATTAGCTAACCACTAGTCCTCTCCTTGCCCTTTCCTTCTATTCCTACTCTCTTTGAAAAAAGAGAGGTTGAGCAACTGAGTAACAAGCAGTTATCGTAGAAACATTTCTGTTGAGATAAACTCCATTAGGAGTCCATATGCTCCATATTGGGAGCAGACATAGTAAAGAAAAAATAATTAAGATCTTTGACATGGGTGTCCGCAATGTTTCTTTTCCTCGAGTTGATCTTGAGTAGGGTCCTCAATTCGGTATACCCAGATTATCTCCGAAACTAGTTTATTTTAGCTCTTCCAATTCCAAAACCCTATCAATTTTTGGGATTTGCTCAAAATTTCTCAATCCCGAAATCCCGGGATCAAGACCATGTTTTTTCGGGATTTTGAGATCAGAAAATTGGACGGGATCCCGGATCCTGGGATTAGGTGCCCTAATCATGAGTGACTCACAAAAATGCTTAGCGAGATTATTTCGTATGATTTTCCAATTTTCTAAATATTTGGCGCACTGACGTTAACTGTAATGCTTAATATTTATTTTAAATACTGAATAAAGACGAGAGATGTTTTTATTAAAAAAATATATTTTCACATTGAATCGAATGTATCAGGAAAAACATATCACAATCGTTTGATTGATTGAAAATATTCTTGTATCATTTTTATATCTCGGCAAACGACGGTCACGTATTTAAAATTATACATTTTTTTCTTTTTTTTAATAACATTGCCTAACATTTTTTTTCCACGATAAAAATTATTGATGAGGTCTATCATGAAACATCGCTTGAGGTATTAGTACATCATCTATTCTTTGGGAATTTTATAAAAATAAATAAGGCAAAAGTTAACTTTATGATATTGGGTTTACAAAATTTATTTGACCCACTACCATATTTTCAGCAAACAATATACAAGGTACTTTCGATGGAAGTTCATTTTAATATAAAATTATTCTTTCCACGTATTGTGCTAAAAACTGCAACACGTGTTTCGCCTCTTTCAGAGGCATCCTCAGACATACTTACTTTCACAAATGCTTGCTTAACACTTCAAATAAATTTCAAAGAAATCATATGTGACATTTAATCATTAAAAATAAAATGAAAAAAATTGAATATATCATAATCTCAATACTTTTCTAAGCTGAATATAAAAACCTGTTATTAATTTTGTAGATAGCACTCCACTTGTTATCAATATGAAATATTCAAAATATTCTGTATAAAAAATAATATTAATCCATACCATACATTTATATAAATAATCATAGTATAAAATCCTCATTCCTACATTTGCAATCACTGGAAGTGTGAAATCTGATGCCCTAAATATTCGAGAAACATGTGTCGCCTTTTTAAAAAAAATATTATGTGTGAACATTCAGGGCATAATAAATTATGAGTTTTATTGCTTATTGTCAAAAAAGGTCACTTGCCGTGGCAGCTATTTTGAAGAAACCATTGAATTATGATTCAATGTACCAACAAAACCAATAGACGTAATTTTACGTTTCCCGCCTATAATGTGTTAAGTACGAATGATTTAAATTTTACTATTCTGATATATTATAGTAAAAATCAAATAAAAATGGGAGGCAAAGAAGGGATGATAGAAAAACAAACAATAATAGTAATACAAATGACATTTACACTAAGAAATGATTAACTAATGAGTTGCATCAATTAGGACGGGTTGGACCGTTGGAAAATAAATTTAGCAGTGGTGAACCACCTGTTTTATTCAAGATATTATTTAATAATATTTCTTTGTTGTTAATAATTTTATTTATTTATAAATTTAGAAATGTTCTTTATCCTTTCCATACTCGATATGTTATTGGTATTATTGGTGTTATACTAGTTGAAGAAAAAACATGTCATTTTTATTATATTTTTTTATTAAGTACCGGAAGTTTAATAACAATTCTTTTCGTGTGGTTTAAAAAAACACGTACAGATGTTTCACTGAGAAATAAATCTATATGTATTGTAACATAATCTAGGAACATGTAATGTTATAATCTGTGATTGATTTACGATGTTTTTTTGCCTAATACTGGCCTATGAACTCTTCTCTCAATACAATACTGCAACGTAATATTTAACATGATTTATGCATATTAACACGTAACACGTTACGTTTGTCAATCAATACACGGCCGGAGAGTAGTGGCGTAACTAGGTTCCATCGCACCGTAATACGTTTCGGAATTTATCAATATACAGTGGGTAATGGTCGATTGATTAATGAACAAATCCAACAGCGAAAACTATCTAGAATTTTACTAATTTCCGAATAATAAACGTGTTTGGATAATGTATCCTGATTCTGAATTATCATATAATTCTGAATATAAATATGCTGTGGCTTCATCATTAAAAACTATGTTTAATTAAAATTGTATTAACTTAGATATATTTATATATACTGAATTAGAAGAGATACACAATACATCCTGTCTACATCTTTAAAATTATTATTTACTTAATACAGAAGTGACTGTAAAACTATTCAATTATCAGCGGAAATTGCTGATAGCTTAAAAGATAATAAATTATCATAATGCGTGTTGTATAGATGCCCGTCACGAAAGCCAACGTCGTTGACCACTGCACCACGGACCCGACCAATTCAACTGCAATTATGTTATATTATAATATATTTTTCAAAGAAAATTTGGCAAGAGTTTTATTTGTGAGTTAAATATTGTCATTAGCCCGCTGAGGGAGCAGAGTGGACCCTCGTCTTGAGGTAAGCGAGTCGAGCGTGCTCTAGTTTCGAGACTCGGTATCTGTCTATCTATTATATTATTATTTTCGAGACCTAGTCGAACACGAGCACAATCGGCAAGTCGAAGCTCGGTCGTGACCAGGCGTTGTTTCGTTGATTTTTATCGTTACCACTTTGCGAGAATTCTGCGCCACCAGGGTAGCATTAGACAATTTTTTAAAATTAAATTAAAATGCAAGACCTTAAACATGATCTTTATGATATTAAATATCATCGAATTTATCTCGTATGATATTTCAACATTAAAACATTTGACGAATTGGCATTAGTTGTGTTTAACACATCTAACATATAATTAAAAAGTCTTCTCAGATTAATAAATTTAGAATGGCGATTGAATTTATTAATATGAGATGACTTTTTAATTATATGTTAGATGTGTTAAACATTTTAATTTTGTGTTATTTTAGAATCACTTTTAATGGAATTCGTAATTTCTTTTCAATGCCAATTGTTGTTTATAACTGTTCATTTTTGTATAAATAGCATTGTTAAATTATATTTCTTATCAGTTGACGATGCTCGTCATGAGCGAAACCGGTCCTGACATATTAAATAAAGTGGAATGAAGTACAAAGGAATATTGTGTTTTTACTAATATAATGCCTTTCCACCAAGTATTGACAGTGAACACCCTAAAAGTGAACAAAATCTGTGTGAATGTATATAAATTGAACGATTCAAATTTAATATTGAAATTCCACCAAGCACCTTCAGTCGAAGTCTTAAATTAGCTTAGCAACAAGATAAGAAAAAAATAATAAAAACTACAAAAACTTCACTTTCGGTTCGGCTCTGCTTTTTAAAATTCGTGAAACACAGATATCAAATTGAATTGTAACGCTGTGAACGAATTTAAAATTGGAGATAAGGCAGCCGAATGACCAGATCCGCAACAGCGAAAACAGCGAGATACGATCGTTTCGCCCAATTATTATCGAAACGACGTCTCTTTGGTAAGATTGACCCAAAAATGACCACCTCGATGAGATACCATCAAAGTGCTCATTATTAAAGTACCATTGTTTTTTTTTGTGTTCGTCCAATTCTTGGGCAACAAGACGTATCTGTGTTTATATGACCACTTATCACGCGTATTCGCAGATACGCTATATGCGTGTTAACAAAGCGGTAAGACGTAATTTAAAAAAAAAAATCAATCATCTTTCAATTTGTTATTGCTTAAAAACAACACAAAAAATGTTTTTTTTTTTGTACTAATTTATTAATTTCAATTGCGTTCTCGAAAAACACATTTCTTTTACTGTCTCTGTCTCTAATGTAGAGCACTTTTTTACAATGTAATATATCGTCGGTATACTCGGCGGTGGGCTGCCAATATCTTAACAAGAGGCTCGTTTTATCTCAGCTATTCGCGGTTTTTTTTTTTTTTTCACCATACGGGCACCACAATGTTTTCAAAAAAAGAAATTTCAAAAGGCAACCACCGTTAATATTTCAAAAGGCAACAAACTTCAATATTTCATAATACAATAAGTACTCATTTAAATTGAGAATGCCGCCTGAGTGGTCGAGTGGTCAACATCGTTGGCTTCGGTTACGGAGGTCACGGGTTCGAATTCCAGTAAGGACAGTTTTATAAATTGATTTTTCAATCAATGTGTGTGATGTCTTGAATTTCTTCCTCCCACCCATCCTATCATATGAACGGGGTGTATCGAGAGCGATTAGCTAACCACTAGTTCTGTCCTAGCCCAATCCATCTATTCCTACTCTCTTTGGAAAAAGAGAGGTTGAGCAACTGAGTAACAAACGGTTCTCGTAGAAACATATCTGTTGAGATAAACTCCATTAGGAGTTCACATGCTCCACATTGGGAGCGGACATAGTAAAAAAAATGAGAATATTGATTTTTATTAATTTAACAAGGGGCTCGCACGAGCCCCTCCGAGCCCCCTCCAGCCCACCGCTGGGTATACTGCCAGAAAACCGCTTAATTGTCTCGAAAAAACATGCTGACACATATTACATTTATTTGTTTTGATGTTAAAAGTAGTAATACGAACTAAATATACATATTTCGTTGGAAGTAATTATAAGCAGAAACCTAAATACAATATGAGTCCTCGAGAGGTGAAGTGAGCCAACTAGTAAAATGGTATAACCCTTTTCTTGGACTTTTAATTACAATCACATCTTTATTTGTCGTTTTGGAGGATTGCATATTTTTATTTTACGGAGATAACACTATTGCAATGTGTATTAACTGAGGTAACTTCACTTTTACGATATTTTAAGATTTGTAGAATATTATAACTTATCCTAAAATATCACTTAGTTCACTTCACCTCTCATGGGCTCAATAATGTTTGCACATAAGCCGAGTCTTAATTTGCTTGGCCCACACCTTGCAGGTTTTACAAGGCTTGTTGCAATTATTTGTATCAAAATAGTTGAATTGATGTTTCACGACTTCCTGTTTTGTGAATTACTCAAATTTACAATTCGATGCGGAGTCAGTGACTGCACCATCATGTGGTCTAACTAAGCATCTAATTTTTTTTCTAAAATACCACTTGGCTCACTTCACCTCTAATGTGCTCATATAATTAAACGCTTTTTAGCTGAACAGATTTCCTATTACAACACCCACTCAATGACGCTTAGAGGACTTAAAGTTTTTGAGCTGTAAACATTTTGTTGATGGAATACAGATACGTATAATATGTCAGTTAAACGGAAATATTGAAAAAAATAATTCGGAGTTGGAGTCGTCTTTTTTTGTAACCTACCCCACAGCTATTATTTACGATAGCTTAAGAAATTAAGGGTAACGCTTGAATTAAATTGAATTGAATCAACATTAAATTGAAAAAAAAATAGTACCTATTGCTGTGCCAACTTGCTCGATCTTCTTTTCTACTTCTTGCATCAACTTTCACTCTTGCAACCTAAAATTGGTGAAACAATTCTCACTTAAGATTTTATATTTATGATTTTTCCCCCCATATCCGCTCCTTAGTCGGAGCATAGGCCATCACATGATTCTCTGTTCCCCGACAGTCTTCTTGCTTCCTCACATGTCATTCCAGCGTCCCGTACCCCCACCGAGTACATCTTATAGATGGTCATCAGTGACCTTCCACGACGGTGAAATCCATCCGGTTGGTAGAAGAGACAAGCAGAATTCAGGCTTTCTTGTGGCATCCGCAGCACATGTCCAAGCCAGGTCCATCGTCGCTTTTTTATTTTAGACGTAATTGAAGGCTGCTTAGTCCGTTATCTTATATGATTGTATTATTTTACGTAGTTATTTTATCTAGATATCTTAAGTAAATTAATTGAATAAAAATTACAATTAATTGTATAAGAATGATAAAATAATCCGCCCTTTTTCCATGACATAGCAGAAAGTTCTGAGATTAAGCGAGCTCTTTGTTAATGAATTAGTAGCCAACTGCTGCTTTATAAATATCCATAAATAAACGAAAAATTGGAAAATTTATTAATAATACTCTGTTGAGACTGTTGGTGATACAGATTTATTTGTATGTAAACATAAAATAGAGGCAGGAGAGGACAAAAAGTCTTAGAAGCACTTATCTTAATTAATTATGCTTAACCTTTTAACTGCCAGCAGGTGTATGTATGGCGGTACCTCGCACGCCACGAGTTTAATTGCAATTATATTTATTTTTTAATTTATCGTTTTTGAAAATGTTTTAAAGTTTATTTGTTAAAACTTACCAAATAAATGAAGAGTGCGCCGATGACGATGCGATTGTGCCGCCATTTATACATAATAACAATGTTAAAATGTTTATGACACATCAGGGTTGTCACAAATTTTGTCATAGAAAATACGCGAACTAAATATTATTTCAAAAGTAATTGTTTATTTGAGTTTAATTTTTAAAATGTACACACACTAAGTTTCAGAAAATTAATAGTCTTCTATAGATAATATGACTGCCACCCCTGAATTTTGCGCCATCTTTATACTCGGAGACAGACTTATTTCAAATTACATTTCAAGTAGTAAAAACGAAAACTGTTTCAATTGTGAGTATAGGACGATATTCCCAATAGATGTCGTTGTGTGTTCGACACAGTTGTATGTTTAACATAATTGATTTACGTTAGTAAAATACCGCTCAAAGCGAGCGTCCGAAGACGTCATTTTATGTATGATTGGCGTACCGTTCACGGAAATGTTCGCGTCTTAAGACGCTTGTGGCAGCCATCCGGTTAATAGCTAATCAATAAGCAGGATTACCGAAACCGGTTCTTGTTTCTGTCGATTATTTTTTTTACCTACTTTATGACAAGACATTTGTTATTATGTTGAATCATTTTAGAAGGTGCAATATAATTTCTAAAACTAATCTATGTCGAAAAAAAAGTGATTTAGTTTCCACAGGTTGCATATTAAAGTTATAAATAAATCAATAGTGCATAAGTTGGCACGCCTGCACATCCGCTCACTAGGCCAATAGACAACAAAAGAACTCTAAATCACGAAAATAAAAAAAAAGAAAACAACTTAACAGCGAGTCTTGTCAGAGATTCAAGAGTGAAACATTTACAATGCAATAAATAAATACGCTATCTAGCCGAATAGCGAGTAAAAAAAAAAAAACAAAATAGCAGGCCCGATCTGGGTTATTCGTATCACGAAGAGAGATGGCGTCGGCGATCGGGTTTCCCGCGCGCGCGCAAAGCAACACAATGGCCGCCGGGGCCGCCATCTTGCCCGCCAAAACACCTGCCGCGATCGTTTGATTCATTGTCTATGGCCGGCGCGAGACAATGGGACAGAGCGAATTTTACGCGCTCCATAATAATATCACAAGGAGAAATGGCCACTTAATGGTTTCAGTTTGCGCGATAAAAGTGATCTATTAACCACAGTTATTGTATTTTAAAATGTATCATTTTTTGATTTATTGGTGAACTCATTTTTTTTTTGCGGTTGATATTACAACTTTACTTGAAAATAGTTTTTTGATTAGGCCTGGTCCACCCAAATTGCTTCCAAGGCCGCATTTTTTAGTCATGACCGCTCCCAATGTGGAGCATATGGACTCAATATGGAGTTTATCTCAACAGAACTGTTTCTACGAAAACTGCTTGTTACTCAGTTGCTCAACCTCTCTTTTTCAGAATAGAGTAGGAATAGAAGGATAAGGTTAGGACAGGACTAGTGGTTAAATAATCGCTCTCCATACGTTCATAGGATAGGACAGGTGGGAGGGGGACATTCAAGACATCACATACATCCATGTCTTCGAACAGAAATTCATAAATTGATTGAGAAAACAATTTATAAAACTGTCCGTACTGGGATTCGAACCCGTGACCTCCGCAGCCGAAGCCAACGACGTTGACCACTCGACCACGCAGGCGTTAAGGCCGCATTGATGACCTTGAATTTTTCTGAGGGTCGCACATACATTACGCAAAATACTCTTTTTTATAACAACGAATTTTATACTTATTGATATTTTTGTAAGTAAACACAATAAATAATATGAATGCAGAGGTGATCTGAAAGCATTCAATCAGGGTATTTGTGAAAAACAACAATACTACAAATATAAGTGAAAAGAAAACACACAATGAGCCAGGAGTGGGCTGGAGTGGGCTCGGAGGGGCTCGCGCGAGCCCCTTGTTAATTTAAGAGAATGCCAATTAAACACCGGTTTAGAAGTCTCCGTGCACTTCCAGATTGTGTATATTTCATAATTTGCATATGGTTCAAAATCAACAAAACACGTTTTTTGTGCCTGCTGTAATTTTTTTTTATGTGTGAGTTACGTCCTTAAAATATCCAACAATAAATAAAACAGTATTTTAATTAATGAATTGCGTGAGAAGTGTAATCCGCTCTTAAATACTTCATATTATTAAGCCGACGTCAATATGAAAGGTTTTTTCGAGAAACACTATTTGTTTCAATTATAAGTGTCTAGATAAAATATGGATATTATTTGTTGGCAATCATAGACAATAATTGTTATTTATTGCCAATTTTGGCATGGACACTACTGGAGCATTGTTATCAATACGTGTCAAAATTATTATCTATGATTATGTGTCTGCATAAATAACAATATTGGCAGTTCGCAGACGGGGATCTAGGATTTTTTTACCCTAGGTCGGTTTGAAATGGAAATGATTAAGTATTGATTATGTCTGGTCTAATATAACCAGAACTTTTTTTTACCATGTAACGAGGTGAAACGACGTTCCGGCACTCTTTTTCTTTGTATTTTTAATGTTTAAGATCAAAAGTAGCAAACATTTATTGTTAATTTGCTTCGAAAACTTTTTAAGTTTGAGCAGTTAGCTAATCACTAGTCCTGTCCTAGCCCTATCCTTCTATTATTTCTGTTTCGAAAAAAAGAGAGTTTAAGCAACCGAGTAACATTTCTCGTAAAAAAACTTATGTTGAAATACCTCAATGAAGAAGCTATATGCTACACATTGGGAACGGACATAGATTAAGCTTGACAAAAAGTGAGTTCCGGCATCTTATTTTTCAAAAAAAGCTCTGAATATAACTAATTTATAATTAATTAATTAATTCTTGTGATTTTATTCAAATAAAGCATTGTATCTTTTTTTAACCGTGTTAAAGTGAAACCATTTAAAAGAAGTATCGCGTTAATCAGAGTTTTGGTGTACTGAGCTTAGTGCAGTGCTTTCTAAAAAAAAACAAATGTCAAGCTCGAAGCTAGTCAATTTCGACACTCCCATTCAAAACTTCTGAACTATTATAAATACGTAATTTAATTATAATCTAGTCACCCGCTGTAATCTAGTTGGTTAGAGTCTGGAGGCGGGTCTGGGTTCGATTCCCAGTGAAGTCAATGAGCGTTTATGATGACAATTCTTATTAATCTCGTATGAAATTTCAACTTCAAAATATTTGGCGAATTGGCATTAATTGTAGTGCCATTAAATATATTTTATAAAAAAAAATAGCTAAATTATCTATTGTAGAAAAAAATGATAGATTCCCATTCTGTCTCACTCGTCGTGTTTAGGGCTGGTTGGTTTTGTCAGCAGTCAACAAGTCAATATTATCTCACTTTATACAAGAAAAATCTGTTACAATAGGGCCACTTTATCCTCGATACGTTCCTTAATGTTAGTTAATATAAAGTACTGTGTGCGTTTATTTGTCTTGTACGTTATCTAGTTATCTTCGAATCAGATCAAATAATATTTCGTTACATTATTTATTAATCTATAATCGATTTTTTGAATTGTCATTGTTAAAAAATCGCCGCGCTGACATGTCCAAAATCGATTCAACAATCTGAACACTTGATTAACCTAGATTGCTTGCAAGTAACACGCTATATTCAATTTATTAATGCATAGTCCACGTAATAGCTTTCTGTTATTATTTTGATAGTATAGTAAAACCACCATTTACACTAAAGTCAGGAAAATGTAATTCGCGGTAGTGAAATTGAGAATGTGAATCTGATACAAAATTAGTGATTTGTTTTTTTCCGCAAAAAATGCAAATCTAAGATTTTCCTTGGTTTTGCAAAAAAAAAAAAAAATATTGACGAAATATTTAGTTACCAAGTGATAAAATGCAAAGCGCGTCAAAATCCCACACAGACAGTCGTCCGCTATACGTGTATAGCCTAGCACGCGTTGAATACACAGACGCTAGCCAACATACGACTGTATGCGTGGCACAGACGACCGTCTCGTATTCACGACAATATAATGCAACCGTACTATTAGGGGATTTACGGCGAATATTTCAAGCCAGCACGTAATTTGGGATAGTGTAATTGGGGGTTCCACTGTATTACGTCTCATGTCGATTATTTAGTCGAGTGGTCAACAATCTCAGCCGTTTTTCCTACTCGATTGCAGTGTCCATAAGCTGGAGTTCTCTCATAAATTGATTTCTGAATTGGGTGTGTGAAAAACACCGAATCCAACTCCGATTTTGAAATAATAATAAAAATAATATTTATAATATTATTATAAATATTATTTTTATATAAACATAAATGATTTATTCATAAAAGTCTTTTCTCAACAGACCTTTTGAATGGACGTTCAAATACAAACAATCATTATATTGCCTTACCTTACGAACATTTTAGCGTCAATCATTCACTCTTTCAATCTGGGGTAAGTAATTAAAATTTTCAGCTATAAACAGTGCTGCGGCGAGGATATTTTATGCCCAAGGCAACGGTTATTGCCGCGCCGCGCCCCCTTTTAAGCAAATCGTCCCATATTTCTTTTCGAAATAATGAAAAAATAACAATTTGGAATCATTAGAAACAGTTTTTTGATAAATCCATGTCCGCTCCCAATGTGGACCATATGACCTCCTTATGGAAGTATCTCATCAGGAGTTTTTATAGGTGAACTGTTTGTTACTCAGTTGCTCAACAGAATCATATAGAATACGATACATAATTACAACAAACAAATACAAACATCAAAATTAAAAATATAACGTACTAATATTTATTACTATGAAAGTATATAAAACAATTTAAATACTCCATTTGTGCGCCCCCTAATGATTTGCGCCCTAGGCGGTTGCCTATTTCACCTGTATGGTGGCGCTGGCCCTGGTAATATATAATATAATTATAATATATAATCATATTATTGCTATATTCATTGCATAGTATAATTGTACAACAATGATAAAAAAGTCCACCCCTTTTTTAGAATACTGTGAATAGCTCTGAGATTAAGCGAGCCACTTGTTAACTTATTTGCAGACCATCGCTGTAACGGTTGCACAGAATTAAAAAAATCTAAAGCTTAAATAGAGATAAAGAAATGAATATAAAAATAATCAATTATCAGCGGACATCGCCGATAGCTTAAAAACATAATAAATTATTATAATGCGTGTTTCATAACGTGAACCATTAAATCAATGAGATGTTGCTTTTTATTGCAATGTCGGTCAAAAATAAATAAAATAAACGGGCGTCCATTTCATGTCCTACAATAAATCCCGCGCATTTCTGACGTTTGAAATGGCTGTTCTGTATTCGAACACCTGTTTGCGTTCATTGCAGCCAGTCAGTTTCACTGCTCTGTGTTGCCAGTGTAAAAAAAATAATGTTACAAAATGGCGAGCGACCCAGTCGCAAAAAGGGTGATGCAGGGACATTAATGTTTTAATAACTATAAATTCAGGGGTTTTTGGCACATTTTTTCTCGGAATTTAATGTGTCAAATCAATATTCGCTTGTTTTTCCTATAATGCTATAAAAACCTTCATTTTTTTTTCTTGGAAACCATTGGCTGTGTGTCATTATCATAGATTGCTTTTGAATGTAATGTTATTTGTAATGTAAAACTCATAAATCAAAGTCATGATAAAAAAAACAATATCAAGTTCATAGCCTTACTGTGACCAGAACTAGGGGTCAAATGCTTAATTGCCTAATCGGTTTCTGTTCGAAAGCATGGGTGGTTATGAAAAACGTTCGGCAAATACACATGCCTATTATCTAGTTGTCGGTTACATTGTCAGTGTGTTGATTTTCAAGATTTTCAATTACAAAGTGTTCGACTTTCGACATGAAGTATCTGCCAGGGGTTTTACAAACAGTTAAAGCGAATTCAGGGAAAATTTCCAATAGAGTGATGACAGTGTTTGGGAGCATCCGAGCGCGGGTGTGAAAAAGTTCACCCGGACTGGACGCTGCGCAAACGGCCGAGCGTGCTAGAGGAGTGCTTCATCGCAATCTTCGAAATGGCAAAAAAGAGGCCAACGGCACGCGGTGTTCCCAAGCGGTCACCCATCCAAGTACTATCCGCGCCCAATGTTGCTTAACTTCGGTGATCGGACGAGAACCGGTGCTTTCAACGTGGTATGGTCGTTGGCGAGTGTAATCATTCAGCAGCCGTACATATTGGATGCGATCTGTACCGTAAACGTTCAATTAAAAAAAAATATATTCATATAACAAAGTGAGTCATTTAAAATACGTATGGATGTACAAAAATAAAAAATGCTGCAAATATAGATTTCGTGCTATTTACAAAAAAATAAAAACTTAGGCCTAAATTTCGTATACCTGCCTAGTCTTATATAGGGCGGGCTTATATTCCCTGTCCGGGTCCTGATACCGATACTATATGATGATTGACTGTACCTTTGTCACATGGTGTAGTTCAGTGGTTTAAAAATTCATTAGTCAACTGAGCTACATAAGTATCAACTATACGGAAATTGAAATTTCTTTTTCCAACATAAACTATCTATTAACTTGATTAGGGTAATCCTTAACTAGCTTTAGCTTAAAAGGTCCTCAATCTGATTGAGGTACGTTCGCTAAAATCGCCTCTTCCAACTCTAAGTTTTAAGACCGACTTCCGCGCGTGGGACACGAAGTTTCAATCGCACTTTATGTGGTATTTTGTGAAAGAGCCACACTCAAAGACCAAAGAGCCGCATGTGACTCACGAACCGCAGTTTTCCGACCACTGGTGTAGTCGGTTATCGCTTACTGTACTGATCAGGTGGGCCTGGTTTAAATTCTAAAGTCAATATAAAATTTAGATGTTTTTCAGTACATTGTACAGTACAAGTACATTGGTATGCTAATAGTTATGTAAAAATTGTAATATAAAAATAAAGTAAATTATTTAAAAAAAAAAACTAAAATACCGGGACCCCGGCTTCGGTATTACCTGTATTGCATTCCCTAGAAACGACGTAACCACTTTTGATTTGATATTTAACATGGTTCGATTATTATAAGTAGTCCGATTCAATTAAATTAAATGATTCAAGTATTCTTGGCCACCACTGGACGCCTTTCCTGAAGCGTCCATTGTCCTCTTAATGTACGGTTATTATCGTCATCACCGGAGCTCTTCAATTGAAAACAGCGGCCTCTAGATGTTATCTAAATGTCGAGATATTTTCATTGTGCCACGAAAGGAAAGAGCGAGAAAGTTCGCGTCGGAGAGGTCCAAGAGAAAAAAATGCTCTGAAGAAATATGATATTTCTACGTGTTTTTGTGACGTAATATAATACAGTTAGTCCTCTTTTTATGCGGTAGACACGTTCCACAATATATCGCATAAAACAGACTTGACTTTCATATAAAAAGTGGGGATACGTTCCATGAATTTTAAAATCCGCATAACTTTGAAACAGTGAGTTAAAATATACCTAGAATCCAGCAGTGGGCTGCCAATGCAATTCTCAGTGTTCTGAGGAAGAAGTGAATTTTTTTATCACTCTTATCTAATTATATGCAATACTTAAATAAGCAATCGATTGTTACTTAATACACTTATAATATGTAACAATATACAATTTACCGTAAACTAATCAATGTAAATGGCTACAAATGTACTACTGTGTATACTGAAGCTGTCGTAGATAATATATAAGTCGGAACTTGCAGTTATATACTTATTCGATCTGAGAATATTGTGTTCTCTTAAATTAACAAGGGGCTCGCCGGCCTTAGTAAAATTTAACAAGCTTCTTGTTAATTTAAGAGAAAACAATATTCTCAGACCAAATTCATACATAACTGCAATTTATGACTTATATATTATCTACGACAGCTTCATTATACACAGTAATACATTTTTAGCCATTTACATTGATACATTACGGTAAATTGCATATTGTTATATATTATAACTGTATTAAAAACCAATCGCTTGCTTATTTAACTATTGTATATTATTGCGTAGGAGTGATAAAAAAATCACTCTTTCCCAGAACACTGGGAAATGCTTTGAGATTATGTGAGCCTCTTGTTAACATAGCGGCAGCCCACCGGTGTATATAATGATTTAATTTCACAATTTACCTTCAGTAACGTTAAGCTATCAATGTATGATAATGCAACAAACACAAAAATGCCACTATTAATAAAGTTAACCAATTTTAATTTATTATGACAACAGTTTCACCGAATAAGAATGTTTCATTTTCAAACTAAAACTGATTAATATAATTATAACTATTGATTGTGTAATTAATATAAAAGAAATAAAATTAAATAATGAAATACTACTCTAGCGAAATGTAAATAATAAAATGGTCACCATCAATTTTAAAGTTTAATGGTTTTAGCCAATACCACAAGCTCTCAACATGTTGCAATACAATACAAAAAATGCCAGATCAACGAGTGCTACAGTAAGACAATCAAGAAATCTTATTTTCAAATTGTCGGCTTAATGTTTTGCATAATATAATACATTTTTTTTTATTAAATACTGTTTTAGAAGAGTACTGTAAATTTTTGATCCGTATTTTTGTATAATATTGTGTTCCGTTAAGACAAAGAGACGATATTGTATTCAATCAAATAAGAAACAATATAATATTAGTGTTTTGTATTAAATTACTCTTGCATTCATATTTTTCTAATTATCACTGTAAGGTAACGGTGGGCTGTCAATACATTACCCGTGGCCATGCATAATCTCAAAGGTATCGGTGTTGTTCGGTGGAGTGATTTTTTTACACTCTTATGCAATAATTATAAAAGCAATTAAATGTTTCTATACTACAGTAAAACCCCCATTTACAGTAAAGTCGGGACCGTGTAATTTGGAGTAGTGTAATTGGGGGAGTGAATCTCATACAAAATTATGGATTTTGTTTTTTTCCCCGAAAAATATGGACGAAATATTTAGTTACTAAGTGATAAAATGCAAAGCGCGCCAAAATCCAACACAGACAGTCGCCTGACTATGCGTGCTTACCCTGACACGTGTTGAATACACAGACGTTAGCCAACATTTGACTGTATGCACCACACAGACGACCGTCTCGTAGCAACGACAATGGTATGCGACCGTTCTATTGGGAGATTTCAAGCCAGCGCGTAATTCGGGATAGTGTAATTGGGGGTTCCACTCAGTGGTGTAGTGGTAAATAAATAGGAACCAGGTCGGTCATTGATTTATTCCCTATTTTTTTTTTATATCCGTCCGATGTTTAAAAAAATACGTTTTTTAACAATTAACTCAATAAAAAACGATTTTGATTATACGTATGTACGTGAAAATTATGTTACAAGTTAAAAAGGTGGCAGGGCGGCGCCCTAGCTCATTTCCAAGTGCCAGGTCGCCGACCTGGCCCCACTACACCACTGGTTCCACTGTATATACATATACTATGTTACAATACATAACGATATTTAATTTTATTAGTATTAATAATTTCACTCAATTGTAATTCCATGTTTTAAACGTTATACTTATCCGTTGTAGGTAATAATATATGTCAGAAACATTAAATGCACATCACTGTGCTTTTAAATTTTATTGCTATTCATATTAATACATTCTAGAACACAAAAGTCTTTGAATATTATTTGTCTTTATTTAACAAGGCGCTCGCTGGCTTAAGTAAAATTCAACAAAAGGCTCGCGCGAGCCCCTGCTGCAGGGGTGGGCTGGAGGGGGCTCGGAGGGGCTCGCGCGATCCCCTTGTTAAATTTTACCACGGCCGGCGAGCCCCTTGTTAAATTAATAGAAAACAATATTCTCAGATCAAACTAATACATAACTGCAATTTCTGACATATACTATCTACGACAGCTTCCAATATACACAGTAGTACATTTTTAGCCATTTACATTGATTAGTTTATGTTAAACTGCATATTGTTGCATATTTTAAGTGTATTAAGTAACAATCGTTTGCTTATTTAAACGTATTGCATATAATTGCACATGACTGATAAATTACTTTGATATTTAGCGAGCCCCTTGTTAACGTATTGGCAGCCCACCGCTGCCCTGCTGTAAGGAGATGTCACCGTGTTAGTCATATTTTATAAATTACATTGTATCCTACCATTGCATTGGATCCATTAATATTTTTTTTTCAGTTTATTATTGCGTTGACGTAGCAAAACTCCAATCGGATGACTTAAAAGTAATAAAATACAAATATCATTATATTTAGCAGAGAAGAATTATTGCTCAGAGCTTGCAGTGTTTTTTTTTTTGTATATTTCTAAATCCATTGAATAACTTTTAACTAAGAATTTGAGTATGGTTACTATTTTGTATCTTAATTTTTTCCGGTTCTGACTTTATTAACCCTCCAGAGACGAGAGCTTTTTTTTATATAAAACAAATATTTTTTAAGCCATATTGAATTCACGGACAACTTTTATTCCTAACAAAAATTTAAAAAAAAAACGCAAAGTCGATGTATAGAAACCCCGCATGACTATATGGTCATGCTCATCCTTTTACTGCCGTGCAATATTGTGTACGGACAGTAGTAAGGACGAGCGTGGCCGTATGGGCACGCAAACATTCGGGGTTGAAATATAGTTAAACGTGAATTTTTTAAAAATAATTACAATTTGACCTCTTTAGATCAACACAATTTCAATATAAATATATTAGCATAAAAACTGCAAATAATTTGATGTTTTAATAAAAAAATAACTAACAGTTTCAAAAAGTCCAATAAAAAAAAACGGAAATTAAAAAAATCGCATGTGCTTTTGGTGGCCGTTTCTGTCCCCACGGCTGATGACTAACTGAAGTCCGTACCCTTCTTAACCAAATATGAGTAAAAACAACGATATTCAGGTGGACAAAAGATGAATAGTGGGATCAATAGACAACGGTGTTTACTGTGACCATGTGGTCACGCTCGTCTTTGGAGGGTTAATATGAAAATAAAACTAATTTATGAAAATTGATGATGCTTATCAATGGCACATTCACAAACAGGTTCGAGACACGTGTCACGTTGTGAACCAGCACAACCAATGAAATAATAAAGTAAAATATCTTAGTAAAATATTAGCTTTGCAACTTGAATAATTATTGAATTGATAGTTTTTAGATTCTGTAGAGTTATATTTGTGTGAGGATATTTAAGTTAATATTTTATTTTTATGAACATAGCATTTTTTTAAATTTATAACAAAGAAATAGTCCTATTATAAAATGCTGCCCAAATCCAAGATTTCCCATACAACAATTTTAAAATATAGATTTACACAACGCATAAAAGCAGTGGCGAATTAATTCAAAATCGAATAAGGCGCGCGCTTGAGAGCCTCCGAATCTTAGAGGCCTTAAACATGGCTTAATATATAATATTATATAACCCATATACACTTTGTTCAGATTTTAAATATTTTTCATAAAATTTTCTGACGTTCGTATGTTATCTAAAAAGACAGGGCCTGCAAACAATGTTCCCTCTAATTTTCGGAAGGTTATGTGAGCAAAAGATATTGACTGTGCAACTTTGACAAGAAATTGAAAGATTTGTGCGCCACATAACGGTATGTAGACCTACTAAACGAAAAAGTTGATTTTTAATAATGACAATAATTAACAACACTATTTAATGTCAATTAATTTATTCTGGTGGTGGTTAAGCTGATGAAACTTTTGTGACCTCTGTTGTAATGTATGTTCGTGCGTACACGCTCACAGCTTAGAGGGAACACTGCCTGCAAATTGTATTGTATTTGGGGCCTCCCATGTGCTTAATTCGACACTGCTTACAAGAAGGTTGTCCTAACCACTACTCTCTATGTGTATTCAGACGATGTTTGTTGTGAAATCTGATGCCCTAAATATTCGAGAAACACGTGTCGCCTTTTTAAAAAAAGAACTATGTGTTAACATTCAGGGCATAATAAATTATGAAGTTTATTGCTTATTGTCAAAAAAGGTCACTTGCCACGGCAGTTATTTTGAAGAAACCATTAAATCGAGTCAATATACTAACACGTTTCTTGATTATTATTATTTCATGAACGAACTATCATATTTATCGCGTCGTTTTACGTTTCCCGCCTATAATGTGTTAATATAAAAAAGTATAAAGAATAACCCGTTTACCACAAAGATGATGTTTCTTAAAATGTGTAGTAGTAATCTGATCGTGCGGGGATTCGGGGGTTGAACACAATAAACAATTTTTTAAATACATAGTTTGAGAGCCAATGGATTCAACCGAATAAAAACGGAATCGATCAAGTTTTACCAACTTAAACAGACAGTTAAAAAGTGATGTAAACTTTGAAATTATTACCATATATCTGGAGCACTTGTAAATCACTCGATATTTTATTGTAGCTACAAATTGATTTTACGGTCGTTAGCTTAAAGCAGGGATGTAAAACCCACATGCGGCCCGTTCGAATTGTTTTGTCACCCTCGAATGCTTTATTTTAAAAGTAAATCATTCAAACAAGCATGATGCATTGTGTATCTCTTCTTAGCCAGTATATATAGCTGAGCAAATTTACGTTTAAAGCATAGTTCTGATTTACGATGGCGAAAGCCGAAATAGCTATCAACGTATAACATCTAAAAAACTGTAGAACTGAAATAATTTGATATTTTTACCCTATTAACGTGAGCAAACTTTGTTTTTGATGAAACAGAAGCAGACCAGTTTATAGTCATAAGTTTACTGATGAAAATTTGGACATGTTTTGCAGTTAAATACCACAAATATCAAGTCAATTTTTACAGAGCCTTTTGGCTACTGTAGAAAAAAATACGTTTGTACCTAGTACGGCCATAATTTGCAATTATTAATTTAATTAGTTATTGACGAGATAATTCGTCTCTGGCGTGTTGAGCATGACAAATTTGACGAGATATTTCGTCTGTGGCAGCCATCCAGTTAAGACAATTACATATCAATAATAAATGCAGCAATTTACTTTTGATTGCAAAAGTGAAGTGTTCCAAATCGATTTAGAAATATATGGGTACCAGTATTTCCGTCGTATATGTATTTTCCATTTCAATTTGTAACAATATTGACTGTGGAAAGAAAAAAGGACATAACCCACGCATAGAAAATTTTGAAGGTGCACGAAAAACGTGTTTTGATGATCTTGGGCCATATGTAAATTATGAAATATACACAACCTTTAAGTGCACGGAGACTTCTAAACTGATGTTTAGTTGACATAATCTAATATTAATTAAATAAATTGTCAGGGTAATACTTTTTTTTCAGTCTTTTTTCTTGGTTTGAATTTTCTCATCTTTTTCAAACTTAAAAGCTAAATTTAGATACTAATTCGACATTTTCAACTTACATCCTTTTGATAGAACGTGTATCAAGTTTGATACATTGTGATTATCGAAGCAAAGCTGTTTTGTTACGTCCTTTTTCCTTTCGACAGTCGATAAACTGATTTCATTAAAAAATATTGATTTTTCCTAATTTAACAAGGAGCTTGCCAAATTCAGTCAAGTTTAACAAAAGGTTTGCGCTAACTTCTCCGACCCACCTCCAGCCCACCCCTGCGTGCGGACTTTCTTTGTGTGGAGAAGTCGTGCCCGGAAAAATGTTGATCTGAAGAATCCGTTCACCGAAATTTTGATTCGATGTTTACGAATGAATACCACACATCGTATGATTGCTTTTTATCATCTTGCTATTTAAAAATGATCAATCATAAAATGTACAGAAAAAAACTGTTCATAATGTTATCATTTCGCCGTTAATTGATTGATGCGGGCAATGTTAAGCATTGATAAATTATTATTTAGCGTTTGGAAATTATTCACTCTCGTCCAAGATGGAGGCATCTGTCAAATTCTTAAGTCACGACCAGAGATAATGTAAGAGTTTCTCTGAATGTTTTTTTTCCGCGCTCTATGCTTTTATTTTGACGTCTGTTTCTCTATGGCTTGCGTGTCTATTTTTTTTTCATTTCATTTATGTAGAACGTTTTTTTACAATTCTATGTTTTTACTGCGGTTTGCAGCTTGAAATGGATTATAAAACATTGCTCGAAAAATATATATACCTACCGCATTGAGTATAACTTCCGTAGATAAATTAAATACGATAAATCAGCCATATTTTTCTGAATACTCTCCTGGCAATAATGTGAAAACATATCAACGTTTTTAAACTCTAAACACATTATTTTATATATGGTTGATAGCTAGTTCTAAAGAGAACATACGCTGAAATAGCTATCAACCAGGAGTAGGCTGGAGAGAGCTTGGAGAGGCTAGCATGTAACAATATTCTCTGATCAAATTAGTATATAACTGCAATTTCTGACTTATATATTATCTACGACAGCTTCAGCATACACAGTATGACATTTTAAGCCATTCCTATTGATTTGTTACGGTAAATAAAAAATTGTAACATATTATAAGTGTATTAAGTAACAATCGATTGCTTATTTAAATATTGCATATAATTGCATAGGAATGATAAAAAAATCCACTTCTTCCCCAGAACGCCGAAAAACGCTTTGAGATTAAGCGAGCCCCTTGTTAATGTATTGGAAGCCCACCGCTGATGGAGCATATGTACTCCTAATGGAGGATATTTTAACAGTTTTTTTAGGACAAGTACCTGTCACTCTGTCGTTCAACCTATGTTATTAAAAAAAAATAGGGGATAGAAGAATATATTTTATATAACAAAATTAATATCAGCTTAAAAATTGTTCTGTTGAGAGCGTAAGCTGAAATAGTTATTAACTATGTATACATAAAATAATATTCGTAGAACTTAAATACTTTGATATTTTTTCATCATTTTATAATGGAGCTCTACCAAGTAAATGCCAATGAAAATCAATATAATATCAATGAAAAATGTTCACTCCATGTTTACTCATAATTATCAATTTGTTACTTATTAACTTCTGCCAGTCCGGTGACGATATACGTATGGAAAACGAGTTCCTTTCAAACCTGACGATGGTATCTTTTCATATGTTATGGGGCGCTTATGGTGCAAGCTCCAATCTCCCTTTCATCGTTGGTTAGTGATGTTTAGATGATTTAGATGTTGAGGGCCCAATTATCATTATTATTTTTTTTGAAGGATTCTATTTATTTATTTTTAGAATCATATTCGGTTTGTCTTGTAAATATATATTTTTTAAGATTTTACATTTTTTTGGGTATAGAGGGATGGGTTGGTGTGGGAAAGGAAATGTAACATATATACGTGGAGGGGGAGGGGTGAAGAGTAAGGTAGGGATGAAAATTTAAAGTAATATAATTATTCAGCGACCTCTATTGCATGCAAACAAGAGAAGCTGAGAAAATGATATCAAAAAACAGTTCTTGTAAAACAACTTCTGTTAAATTTATATTTTTCACTTTTAAGTTCGGCTTTACAAAAAAAAAATATTAATAATAAAATTAATCTTTCACTAAATTAAATTAATTTGTTTCTATTTCTACACAAGTCAACAAACGCTAGTCAAAATTTTTACTGACAAAAGCTTTTTCAATATGTAGATTTTTTCTTTTTGCATGAATACGTATTAATGAAGGAACGGAAATATAAATTAACAGACATTTTTTGTGTGCTCATACATTTATGATATGCGCCGAGCATAATGCGATATGATTGAGAATTAATGAAGCCTTACATATGCCGGCATATAATGCAAGACGATGATGTGCTCCATCATGAGATGTCAGTCAAAGGAGTCACGCTCTTTCATTGCTTGGTCCAACGCTCTAGTTTCAACGTTCGGCGTTCGTAAATTTGGTGAACAGCTCGACCGGATGCATATTTCAGTACTAACTCTAAATAATTGATAGGTCAGTTGTAGCGAACGAGAAGCAATCGTGCCAAATAATCAAGCAATACAAATACAATTGTCTACTATTAATTATACTGGTCGGGTCCTATGGAGCAGCAGCAGTGGTGGGCTGCAGGGGGTTTGGAGAGGCCCGTGGGAGCTCCTTTTTAAATTATACTAAGGCCGGCGAGCCCCTTATTAATTTAAAAAAAAATATATTTTCAGATCAAACTAGTATATAAATGCAATTTCTGACATTTATTATTTACGACAGCTTCAGTATAATACAGTAGTACATTTTTGGACATTTAGATTGATAAGTTTACGGTAAATTGCATAAGTAACAATCGACGGCTTACTTAAGTGTTGCATATAATTTCATTGAGTATTTAAAAAAATCACTCCTTTCCCAGGACACCGAGTATTGCTTTGAGACTAAGCGAGCCCCTTGTTAATGTATTGGTAGCCCACCGCCATTCAGCAGTTAGAGTTGTTGGCTTCCATGCCGGATCTCACTGGTTCGAGTCCCAGTATGACACACTTCCGATCCTTCAATAGCTGGGCATAGTGAGAGCTATTAGCTAACCATTGGTCTTTTTATAGCCTTATCCTCGTATCCCCACTACTCACTTTGGAAAAGAGAGGTTGAGCGACTGAATAACAAACAGTTCTCATAGAAAAATGTGTGTTGAAATAATTTCATGAGAAGGTCATATGCTCCAAATTAGGAGCGGACATGAAAAAATACTAGTCGAACGGCAGTATATTATATATTAAAATCAAACATCTTTTATATACTACTTCCATAATTTAAATATATATTACGTCCAAAAAAACTAGCGCTCACATTTATTGCATAGTTCATTTGTCAGACAACTCCAAAAAATTGAAATTTAAATAATATTCATTCATGTGTAAATTTTTACGCTTCTTCGGGTCATGTAATGAGAAATATCTTTTAAGTCAAAACAAATCTATAGAATCAAAAAAATGTTGGTATCGTCTGGGTTGTTACACGAATATTTGTAAATGTCTTCCTACTGAACCAGACTATTTGAAAAAAATCTTATAGTTACTTTCTCATTATCTTAACCGTTTGAATACCGCGTAAATAAATCATTAATATAGAGATATCGACTGTAGAAATGCAAAATTAAGTAATCCACAGTTTTATCAAAATATACAATTTTATCACATTAGAACTTTTTTTTATCCATTGCTCATATAGATAGCACTACGCATATTCACCAAAATATTGCTTTTATTTTATTAGAATACCAAGTATTTGATTTTTTAAATGTCTTGGACATCTGTGTTCGCTTGCATATGTTCCGGGCACCTGTGTCCGCTTGGTATTCAAGTGGTTAAAATAGGTTATTTGGAGATGTGCTATTAACGAACTGGCCGGTACATATTAATATATCGACTGTAGAAATGCAAATTTAAGTAATCCACAGTTTTATCAAAATATACATATATTTTATCACATTGTATAGAACTTAATACAAGTTATATAAAAACAAGCTATTAAGTTTGACATCCTATACAAACTGCGACCGGAAAAAAAGACTTATACAAACATTTGTCGTAAACAACTTGAAATTAACATAAGATTGAATTAATAAAACATATGTTAATTAATCATTGTGCGCTTCAAGGTTCTGTGTATTAAGTATTTTGATTTTGGTCTAAAATTATTAAAAAAACGTTTGTTGTGCTTCCCGTAAAATTTCTCTTGTGTGAGTTACGTTGTTTTGCCTTTCTACAGTCAATATCGTACATAATATTAAACCTCAAACATAAAATGTTTCCAATTTCTGGGTTGTTGAAATGTATTTACGTGTGGCAGAAAAAAATCATTTGAATAGACAGAATAAAACAAAAAAGTATCACGGATTTGTTTCATAGCAAACTGACGTCTGTCTTCGGATATATTCACTGTAAACATTTCAACTATTGTGACTTGGACGCATTTGAATCGACTTAATTTTTTTTCCTTCATATGAATAAATGAAAAAAAAATTGTTTTTCATATACCGTATTATGTGAAGTATACTTATATTATTATATTCCATAAAGTGTTTCAACAAAATTTGTTTTTGTAAAACGTGGTTGTTTGTTTAGTCACGTATAAGATACTAACGGTATTACCGAAACCAGGACCCCAGAAATCATGACGTTTTTCAATACCAAAATACCGTCTTTAAAAATGTAAAAATACTGGTGTTCCAGTTATAAAAATCAAACAATATAGAATTATAAATATAAACAAATCATTAAATAGTTTAATACAATTTAAACTATTTTGAATCTGATAAGAATTGTATCTACTATAGATGTACCAGCGTAACTTGACTGCCCGTGAGGGCGCCACCATCGCATCATTAACGTTGCCATAGTCAACACGTCATAGGGTGACAATTTTAGTTCTGAGTTCTGCCACAGTCAAGTAATGGTAAATCTCTAGTGATAGATGATTCCATAATAAATGAGTTTTTTAATGATGTAAAATTATTTTAAGCAACCGTTAGTTATTCTGATACTTGGTTATTAGTTTAAATTTCAACGTTAACAAAATCAAATACATTAATATTAATATTAGCTTTCTTTTTTACAGCTTTTATTGGATATTAATTACCAATTCAATGTTGAAATACTAACTGTTTTAATGACAAAAAAGTAATCTTTTACATATCGTTAATTTAAAAAAAAATTGGTCAAAATAAATTTATCTTTGAAAAAAATAAAATTTCACGAATTAAACACGCTACTGGCTTCCTCTTCATTTTTTTAAAGATGACTATTTTTTTAATCCATGTCCACTCCCAATGTGGACCATATGGCCTTCTAATGGAGGTTTTTCTACAAGAACTGTTTTTTACGTAGTCGCTCGACCTCACTTTTTTTCAAAGTGAGTAGTAGGGACAGAAAGATAAAGCGAGAACACGACTAGTGGTTGACTAATCGCTGTTACTACACCCAGTTATTAAAGGATCAGAAGGACGGAAGGAGAGAAAATGATGTGAATTGACATCACAAACACCCAGTCTTCAATCACAACTTTGAATTGAATAATGCTCAAATTCAATGTGATCTGACCGGGAATCAAACCCAGACCTGCGTGATCTGTAGAGCAAGCTCTAATGAACTGGGCCACAGCAGGCGATGACTATTAGTGAAATAAAATAATAAGGAACGATTCACTCAACTGGGATTATTTAAAAATTCTATTAATCCAGATTTTATCAATTATACGATGTTTTGTCAATAAGTCACTTAAGAATATTTCTTATTCATAGATGGCGCTGTACGTGGTTTCATTTATTTACCTTTAAAAGTGATACTCAAATAGTTGTCAGCATTAAAAAATATTTTGTACAAAATATCTATCACTCGATTATTCTTAAGCGAAAAGTGGTAGATTGAATTAAAAAGCTTTGCGTTTTCAATCGGCGATTTTAAATAATTAATTAAGTTCTTGTATTGATTTCTAATTGGGACATAACTAAATATTAATATTTCAAGTGTAGGCGTCGTAATAAATGTATGATCTAATTTAAAAAGTGACAACACTCAAATCAAAACGAAATAAACATTAATTATTATTTATAGAAAACTAATTGGTGATTGAAATTAATTGGCGAAAGAAAATTAATCACATATTATAATTTAAAAACAATAATATTACGATAATTATAGATATAATCAGAGTTGACCAAGTCAACGAAATCAAGACGTAATTTTATTTAAGTTCTATTTGTAGACGAATGGTAACGTGGAAATGAATTCGACTACCCAAATGTAATTAAATTAATTGAATTTTCAGTATAAAACTATTTTTTTTAAACTCCACGTGTTGTGTTACAAATTGTGACACAAGTTTCGCCTCTTTAAAAAGTATCATCAGACAGAACGTCGCTTGTGTATCAAATTAGAACCAGTTTATAAAATAAATATAGGTTTTTTTTCTTTTTCTTCTTGACGCAAAGAGGATGAAATAATATGTATTTAATTTTATCAGAAATTGAATTATTCATTATTAAACAAGGGTCGGCTCTATGGCGCAGTGGTAAGCGTTGTTGGCTTATCTGCCAAATCTCACAGCTTCAAATCCCAGTACGAACAGAATTTTTTCGATCAATTTCTGCTCAAAGGCATGGATTACTTCCCACCCCTCCGATCCTTAAATAATAACTGGGGGTAGCGAGATTATATTAATTAACCACCAACCCTGCCCTTGAATTATATAATACTTCTATCAATACTATTCTCTTTGAAAAATATAGATTGAGTGACTGAATAACAAACGGTTCTCGTAAAAAACTTCTAATGTGATGGCTCAATTAGAAAGCTATACACTCCATATTGGCAGCAGGCATTGATATTTTTTTTAACAAGGAGCTCGCTGGACCAAGTACAATTTAACAAAGGGCTCGCGTGAGTAATTTTGAGCCCAATCCAGTTCACACCAATGCTATCTCTAAGACAAGAGGTTAGCTGCGCGGAAATTTTAAAGGCTGCGCGGACCGATCAAATATTAATCGAATAACTGACTTCTAATGCGCGTAGGTTTCCCAACTGCTGCGCGGCCGCGCGCGCACGCAACTTATAGGGAACGTTGGTCCACACCTGCTTTATAGTAGTATGTTTATAACTAGACAAGTTGTCGCATGACGATTTTAAGCAATCGGCGTTACCAAGACAAATAGTCTGTAAATTTGGTTATTTTCATGTAAATACATGATATGTATAAACAACAGAGTGTATAAATAATATTATTTATACATGTTGCGATTCAAATATCGAACACGATGCTGTGTGAGCCGCGGGCGTTTAACCTACATACCGCGCGGTCGCCGTGGCAACGCGAGTTTCTCAGGCCCGGCGCGAGGGGGACGCCGCTATACGGCGAGAGCGAGATGGGCACACTCCTGATTCAGCATTTTATAATATCTATCTGCCGGGAAACCGATTAGTCGAGATTTGTTTGGCGGTGACCGCCAGCGTGGAAAATTTCTGCGGGACCAAAAAATTGTAATTAAATAATAATTACTGAAATACTTTACACATTGCATAAATAGATGTTTTTTTTAAAAGATAATGCCCGTTTGCACAATATTTTGAAATTTAACAAATTATTATACATGATTATAGTAAAGTCAAAGATAATTGAAAATCTCAAATTTAAATTAATATTGACCTGATTAGGAATTGAACATAGACCCTCTTGGTCGATAGATTCAAGTCTTTTCAAGAAACGAGCGCCGGATGTTTTTTTAAATGTAAGGGGTCGCATAAAATATATTGTTGATAAAATTCTCAATAGATGAAAAGTGCAATGACTATCATTTATTGGTCTAAACTTTGTATATGAAATTAATCGTAAAGAGTATTAAAACCATCGATCAAGTCACCACTCGGCCATGGTGGCCACTCTTTGATCAACGGTTTAATTTGTAAAAATGAGTCAAATATGGATGGTTTTTAACCACTTGAATACCAAGCGGACACAGGTGTCCGGAACATATGCAAGCGAACACGGATGTCCAAGACATTTAAAAAATCAAATACTTGGTATTCTAACAGAATATAAGCAATATTTTAATGAATATGTGTAGTGCTATCTATACTGAGTAAATATAGGTTTTAAAATATCGAATTCGAGTGTATATTAGGCAAAATTATTTTTCTCAAAAACACGCATTATCTCTGGGACATATTAATAATTTATTTGCGCTGTATTCAAGTGGTTAAATAATAAATACATTTTTATATACAAATATGTTCAACTATGGTAACCCTACACTAAAACGAGAGGAAAGACAACAAAAACTGCAAAAGACAAGGACGGTCGTTGCTTTTTTTATTCTTCGAAATTGCTTCAAATGCGTGATGAGGGAAAGGGAGAAGCATATACAACTAGACTATAAAACAGAAAAGGACGACAGATAAAATATTGCAATAGGATGAAAGATTTTGAAAATTAGAACTAAATATACATTACTGTAGAAAGAGACAGTGATGCAAATTAGAACTGGAGTGATAGAGATAAATATATCGCTTAAGATAAAATTCGGAAAACGTGACATGTTTTATTTGTACCATTGCTGTTATAAGTTAGTGCAGTCACATTCTAAGACTCAACGCGTGGAATAATTATTCTAAGTGAGGTGTTATATTGTGACACTACAATATCTTGTACTGCATTATGCGTAATTGCCAGCCAAATGAATCACTTTTGCGTATTATATATATATATTTTTTATTACATAGTAAATTAGAATTTTATTATATTGGGAAATATATAAAAAAAAATTGATTAAGAAATGAACACCAATATATCACATCGTACAGATATTAAAGCCGGCCATTGTAGACTAGATGTAAAAGGTCTAATTATTGATTAGATTATTCCGGGTTCAAGTCATAGAAAGAAATAAAAATTACGTTGATTTCAAAATATATTATGCAGTTTCGTGGTCGAGTAGTTAACGTCGTTGGCATAGGTAGCCGACTACACAGGTTCTAACCTAAGTATAGAAAATTTCACAAACTAGTTGTTAGTCGATGTATGGACTACTCATTGAAGAATGTGATATCATTACATCATACCCATTTAGGGTAGCCAGATTTATTGACTTTCAAACAGGAACACTTATTTTATTGTATTCCGAACATTATTTATACTAGTATTTGTGAATTCATTTGAAAGGAAATAAATAAATATCTGAAAAGTGTATTTGGCTATCCAGAAAAGTTTCATTATGATTTCTGAAACTAGGACAATTCTGGAATGCAGGCAGCTCTACATCCATTTAAAAAAAAAACAGGACGTTGCAGGAGTAATAAGTTAACTACTATGTGTCCTAGACTTATTCTGCTATTCCTACTGTATTCAAAAAGTAAGGTTCAACTTCCGAGTAGCACAGTTTTCGTAAACAATAAAATTGTTGAGAAAAACTCGTTAAAGAGTCTATGTTCCAAATTAATCTTCATGTTTACATCAACGAAAAGGAAGGCGCGAAACCCATAAAAAATAATTTTATAAAACTGTTTTAGGTATTGAAGTCATTGTCCGTTGTGCTTTTCTTGTTTTTTTTGGATATCAAATTTATGGAGCTTCAAGTACCAGGACGCGCCAGCGTCAAGGTTCTTCCAGTCTCCTTCATCGATAAAGATTTTGAAAAATTGTAAATTGCATCCCCTTACCGTCGTTCGCAGACGGAAGGGCGCGATCACTACAGAGATAAGAAGTTCACGGGAACTCCATATGCATTATTTTGCAAATCACATTCCATATGCTTCCTCCATACTATATCCGTACATGTACACACACATGCGGATACATACATACACACATACAGTATACAAATTGTTTTTAAACAAAGAGAGTCATTTTCGTGATGCTAAGTTCGTTCTAAAATTGACAATTTTATACGATATAAGATCTATGGAGGGTCGTCGAGCAGGACTGCTCTGGGTCTAAAACGATTCTCAGGCAGTGTCTCGTCATAGTTGTGGAGATCAGAGATCGTTGGGTTAGAATGTTTTCCTACCTCGCTGTGAAACTTTTGTGATATTTCACGAACGAACTCGCGGATGGTAGGTATTTTCAAGTCTCTGTGAAGCAGCGAGTTACGCACGTACCACGGGGCGTTACATATCTGTCTCAGTGATTTATTTTGGACGTGCTTTTCTTGTATTTATTAGGTGTAAAAATTTTACTCAACAACTTTACAAACTTGTTTTTCTAAAACCATGTCCGCTCACAAAGTGGAGCATTTTATTGAAATAAGCTATTTAATGTAAAATAGTGTATGTGTGTGTTGCGTTAGATATGAAATGATCAAGCCAAATATGAATTGTAGATTTGTCCGTCACAGCAATATTCTACAACGCGGGTTCAAATTCCAGTGTGGACAGTGTTGTAAATTATTTCTTAATCGATTAATAGATTTAATGATAGCGATTAGCTAACCACTAGTCCAGACATATATGTATTTTTGTGTCCCTACTCTTTTTGCAGAACACAAGATTGAGTGTAGAAAAACTTCTGTTAAGAGTCGTCCGCTGTAGTCTAGTTAGTTATATCACTTTTAGGGTGTTCACTGTCAGTACTTGGTGAAAGGCATTATATTATTGAAAACACAATATTCCTTTGTACTTTATTTCAGTTGGTTAAAGCTTGCTCTACCGATCACGCAGGTTTGGGTTCGATTCTCGGTTAGTTCACAGTGAATTTGAGATTTATTCAATTCTAAATTGTGATGGAAGACTGGGTGTTTGTAATGTAAGTCCACACAAGGAAATCCTCTCCTCTTATCCTTCTGATTCTTTAATGACTGGGTGTAGCGATAGCGATTAGTCAACCACTAATCCTGTTCTAGCCTTATCCTTCTTTCCCTACTACTCACTTTGAAAAAAGTGAGGTTGAGCGACTGAGTAAAAAACAGTTTTCGTAGAAAAAATCGGTTGAGATACCTCCATTAGGAGGCAATATGCTCAGTGGTGTAGTGGGGCCAGGTCGGACCAGGTCGGCGACCTGGCACCTGAAAATGAGCCATGGCGCCGCCCTGCCAACTTTTTTGACTTGTAACTTAATTTTCAAGTGCATACATACATATATTCAATTTAAAAGCATTACATCAAAACTCATCTATCCGACGAATTTTACAAAAAAAAAAAAACATAAGGAAGAAATCAATGACCGACCTGGTACCTATTTATTTACCACTATATCACTGCATATGCTCCACATTGGGAGCGGACATGGATAAAAAAATATTTCATTTTATTTTTACGCTGAGAATGTATTTTTTTTTATAAAATCCATTTAAACTTTAATTCATTAAGGGCTTTTTAAATTAAATTATTCAATTTTCCGCTCGAGAACTTGGATCAGTACACATCGCAACCTGATAAAAAAAACATCCCAGTTCATCGTAGTACTTCAGTGCAGCGGTGGGCTGCCAATATCTTAACAAGGAGCTCGGTAAATGTAACCCATTTTTTTTATCCATGTCCGCTTCCTATGTCAAGCATATGGCCTCCTAATAAAGGTATCTCAACAAAAGTTATTTTTCTACGAGAACTGCTTGTTACTTAGTCGCTCAACGTCTCTTTTCCAAAGAGGGCAGTAGGGATAAAATGGTAAGCATAAGACACAACCAGTGATTGACTAATAGTAGCGCCCAGTTGAATTGAAGGATCGGAAGAGTGGGAGGCAATCTTAAGACATCATAAACACCCATGCCTTCAAACAGAAAGTATATAAATCGATCGAAAAAATGATTTTTCATACTGGGACTCGAACCCGTGAGGTCCGGAAGCCCACAACGCTGAATGAAAAAATGAACTATTTTTCAAATTTATCCATCTACAGAAATTGCAGTTATGTGATGATTTGATCTAAGACGAATGATTTTGTTATCTTAACAAGGGCCTTAACAATCCCGAGCCCTCTCCAGCCCATCCTTGCTTCATTGTAATTGATAAATGTCACCAAGTTTTATTATTTAGTTAGTTTAACTAGTTGTTGGTCAACCGCTGTTAGATTAATATTGCGGCAAAAACAGATAAGCGAGGTACAACTGTGCGTCAACTTGGAACACTAATTATTTGTTTCACACAGCAGCGTTTCGCAAAATTGTCGTAAAAATGAATATGGTTGCAATTAAATTGTCGCCGGGTTATATATAAACGATAATCAAACGGCAAATACGACCCCGTCGTAAGCTCTCCAATTAACTGGCAGAAGATTCAACTAATGAGAATCTAGTCAAGCAAGAGTTGTACATATTGCTCGTAAATCTACTTTCGTTTTAAATTCCCAGCCGTATGTCAAAGTGGTACGAGTGTACGATGGTATTGCGCGACTGCCCATGCAACTATTTGCAGAAGACCAAACGTGTTATCAGTAATTATCCAAATCCAAGCCGCTTACATGAAATCTGAATTCGCTTCCTTCTTAATCAATAAGATTTGCAATGTCTGCTTTAACTCTCGCGGCTCGGAGACTAGAAAAATACTTCTCTGCCGATGGGGGTCTTTTAGGGACCCCAATGGTTAGTCAGATAATATTTTTTAATAATTCTTAGCGAAATCGCATATTTACGATGCACGCTTCTGAAATTATAATAAATGCACGACTTATCAATAGCAATTATGAATTATGGACAGCCCATCTTTGTAACGTCTCGAGATACGTTTAAACTTATGTAGTGAATTTAGTATAAAAAAATATTTAAACGGTAAAAAGTGTTTAGTTTAGTGCAAAAGTATTGACTCTCGCGGCTCAGAGACTAGAAAAATACTTCTCTGCCGATGGGGGTCTTTTAGGGACCCCAATGGTTTCCTCATTATTGTCCTTATTCTTATGAATTTCAAAAAAAAAAAGTCTTAGGGCCTTAAAATATCTCTCTGCATCATTTCTCATACATTTTTTATAAAAGTCCGTGGTTTTTTAATAAATAATAATATTTTAAGTTGCGCGTAAAATAGACGTCATTTCAGTGCTAATATTAATGTGCTACTGACGCGCTTTGCTTTGTGGCGTTCAGCCTAGTTATCTTACGAACGAGCGTTATCGCGTATTTATATAAACTACAAAAGGTCCAAAAAACTATGATATAAGAATACCTTAATTATAAACATTGCATCACCCATATTAAAATAGATATTTAAGAAAATGTGGGTATTGGGGTCGCATTTCTTGAGCTTAGAACCGGAAAAGTTAATTAATAATGTTGGTAATGCAATTTAAAACTATACGAAATATAAGGCTATTATTTGCAAGCCTGACTTGTTCCATAATTGTTGAAATATGAACCATGAATGCAGTGACGTTCCTAGGCTATATGCTGCACCTGAATGCAGGGATTTTCTGGAGGGGGCTCGGAAGGAGGGGCTCGCGCGAGCCCCTTGTTAAGATAACAAAATCATTCGTCTTAGATCAAATCATCACATAACTGCAATTTCTGTAGACGGATAAATTTGAAAATTAGTTGTCGTTTCATTTTTTCATTCAGCGTTGTGGGCGTCCGTGAGTCCCAGTACGAAAAAACATTTTTTCGATCGATTTATCTATTTTCTGTTCGAAGGAATGGGTGTTTGTGATGTCTTAAGATTGCCTCCCACTCTTCCGATTCTTCAATTCAACTGGGCGCTACTGTTAGTTAATCACTAGTCCTGTCTTATGCTTATCATTTTATCATTACTACTAGTACTCTTTGGAAAAGAGAGGTAGAGCGACTAAGTAACAAGCGGTTCTCGTAGAAAAATAACTTTCGTTGAGATACCTTCATTAGGAGGCTATATACTCGACATAGGGAGTGGATATGGATAAAAAATGGATAACATTTACCGAGACCCATGTTAAGATATTGGCAGCCCACCGCTGCCTAAATGAATGTTTCGTGTTTATATATAAGAAATAAATATATCAATAAGCTTAAAGCCATTGCTGGCAAAAAACATTAACCCATGGGAATGCTTACAGATTTGGTGAGTAATTTTAAGAATTTTCTATTCAAGTTTGAAGTAGTAAATTTCTATTTAAAAAAAAATCGCTGTATAGCTAAAGAAGGTTAACTTATCTTGTCATGTTTCTATTTAATCGGAGATGACACTTTAACGTCAGTAAAATACGCCACAAAAACATGAATATCGGGAGAATCGTTTTATGTTCAATCCATCGAAAAAGCTTTTTCGATTCAATATACAATCTCGTATACCCATGCAAATATTTCTCTATCATTTAACGAATGGTTTTATGACACGTACATAATTCGATGTAGATTTATCTGACAAGCTTGCCCATTACTTGAGAATATCACAAGATGTAAGTAGTACAAACTTTATATTTAATATTGATTTTCTAGCCCATTGCCTATCCAACATATTCCGTAAATCTTCAATATTGTTAATTTTCTTTACGTACTTTTCAAAGTGTGTTAGGTTTGGTCAGGTATTGCAAACATACAGTTTTGTCGTGGCTGTAGTTAATATTGTACAAAATATTTTAAAAAAAAGCCACAATATTTCTTAAATTTGAACCGTTCAAATTGTGTAAATTTACACAAGTTTTGTCACCGACGACCCAGGTTTCCCCTTTCGGTATCTTCAGGCGTTCAAGTGCACCACGGATGAACTTGAACTGACTTGTGTGAATGTACACATTTTGAACGATTCAAATTTAATATTGAAATTCCACCATTCAGTCGAAATCTTAAATTCAATTTTTTTTTAGAAATAAAAGTTTTTGCTCATAGTTTCGCCCACGTAAGAATAAATTGGGAGCATGTAAATTAATAGTCATGAAAATATCAGGGTTATTTACTCGACCCCGAAGGAGAAGAGAAAAATGCTTTAAGCTTGAAAACTATCTTCGAGCTTCAAGAGAGTGAAATGATAATATTCCTACAAGAAATTTGGTGGGGTAGTAATTTAATTTTTATTTAATTAAAAATGTATATATAATAATGATTTATATTTCAGTTGTGAGTGTCTGAACAAGCTTTCGAAATTGTTTTACGATCGCAAAAAGGTAGATCGGTTAATGAGCTTTTGGTTTTACTACCAGCACTGGGCGATAAAGCGAGTGGAATATTTTCGAGATTGCAATATCATTTAAAATTAAGTCTCTTCGAATCTATATATTACATTGTGGCCCGTGAAATCGACTATTCATACATAGTTGAATCTTAAAAGGTACTACGTTTTTAATTATATTTTCGCACAGGGATGGGCTGGAGGGGGCTCGGGGGGGCTCTAAGATAGGACTAGTGATTAACTAATAGTAGCGCCCAGTTGAATTGAAGGATCGGAAGAGTGGGAGGCAATCTTAAGACATCACTAACACCCATTCCTTCGAACAGAAAATAGAAAAATCGATCGAAAAAATGCTGTTTCGTACTGGGTTATTAAGGGACAACTAGTTTTCAATTTTATCCGTCTACAGAAATTGCAGTTATGTGATGATTTGATCTAAGACGAATGATTTTCTTATCTTAACAAGGGGCTCGCCGGCCCCGCCGAAATTTAACAAGGGACTCAAGCGAGTCCCTCCGAGCCCTTTCCAGCTCACCCTTGTTTAGGAAAACTGAGTCACAATCCGAAAAATGTCCTGTTGTTACCTTCGTTACCTTCATAACCAACCCATCAACTGCCTGGTCAATAATTATGACAACGTAAAACCGTCAAACCACTCATACATATTGTAATATTTGTGTAACTTTGAATAATAGTGGTGTATTTATAATGCACAGTGGTCAATGCCGTTGGCTTTCATGCTGGACCTTACTGGTTCAAATCCCAGTACGATAAGAATTTTCTGTTCGAAGGCATGTACTCTTCGTTCAGGTCCAATAAGCCACGCTGATCTAGTCTCAAAACAAGGCCAATTTTGAGGCATTTGATAAATTTGCAACATCATATCGACTGTGGAAAGGTAAAAGGACGTAACCCACACATATCAAATTTTACAGGAGGCGCTAAAAACGTGTTTTGATGATTTTGTGACATATGCAAATTATGAATTATACACAACCTTGAAGTGCACAGAGACTAATAAATTGGTGTTTAATTGACATAATCTAATATTAATTAAACAAATTGTCGAGGAAAAACCTTTATTTCAGTCTTTTTTCTTGGTATCAAGTTGAATACATTGTGATTATCGAAAAAAAGTTTTTTTGAAAAAACTGTGGGTTACGTCCTTTTTCCTTTCCACCGTCAATATGGATATATTTTTTTTTCCAAAAAATATGTAATTTATAATTTATTAAAACAGACTCCTTCATATATATGTAGTTCTGTTTCGGGTAAAATGTTCAAAATTTTGTCCAAATAATAGTTGGCAGTATTAATTAAAACATTTAATATATAAAAAAAAAACATAATTTCTATTAATGGTTTATTCCTAAGTATGCATAATTAATCAAAAAAATATATAAAATAACAACTAAAAAAGCTAAAAGTAAAAAAATATGGTTGATAAATTCTTATTATAATCATGTGGATTTACATATATATTATAAAACTATTTCTGAAGATATGTATGTATATTAAAAATACATATATTATGTATAATATATAACAAACACGTTGTAAATTTTAATAACTGTATTTACATGTGTTGACGCCTTGAAAATTTATAATTTAATAACAGCAGTGGCGTAGCAAAAATATTAACTGTTTATTTTTTCACTTTAAAAAGGGCACTCCTTTTTATGTATTTATTAATAATATATATAAATTCATTTTATTGCATTACTCGGTCAAACTTTTTGAATACACATTTTGCTTTTTATACATTTTTTTCAGGTGTGTAAATGAGGTACAAGTTGGTTGTTGACTATCCCACTACCACCGTTACGTGTATGCAATACGATGAATAAAATAAACGAATTTACTCAATATATTATTGGCCCGATACAGAGCTGTACGGGATTTATGTTTTAAAGCATCTGTTGACTATGATTGTTTTGGGCATCACAAAAAATCTGAATGGACCGCAGGTTAAGTATCACTGCTCAACATAGTGGCAAAAAATATATCAAACAATTCATGTCCACGATTTCTCATAAAAAAAAGTGTGTTTGAAATTCTCATTTTCTTCTCATTTACTATTTTTGTTACGTTTTATTTTTAAGCCATGTTTTTGTTGCACAAAATTCTATATCGGAAAAACAGAAAGAATCTTAAAAACTAGACTTAGAGAAAAAAGATAGGCCGACTTTCGTCAATCACTTGATTTCAGAAAACCACGTTTTCAATGAGAATGGAGGGATTAAAATGCCACATCCAAACACAGATGGGCATAAGCTGTTTTTCCAGGAAATTTTAGGAATAAATAAGGCACAGCTAAGTATAGTCAACCAATTTTGAATGAGCAAGTAAATTTGTCAAATTCCCCACTCTTGTATCTTATATGTAAATAAATATAGTTCTTGAAATAACTCACCATTCGAATCTGTAAGCATTCTCATGGGTAAGCTTATTCGAAAGTTTAAATTATATAATAAGTTTTGATATAAGGAAACTGAGGTGTTACTTTTCATCGGTAAACCGTTACATCGGTAAAGTGTTAAGCACTGCCACTGAACGCAAAAAATACCCCCCGTTGGTAAAACTACCTATTAACTATTTTTTGTTCAATTTAATATTCGTTTAATCGACCCCTTAAAAAAACCTGACCAAGCCACTGTTAGCTTGAGTCAGGCTCACCACCCAAGGTCGATCGGTTGCAATAAGGTGCTTTAAAAAAATTTGCTTTGACGTAATTAAGTTTACGGCAAGTACAGCCAGTCTGCATAAAAGGCAGTTTCCTGTTTGCGACACTCCCCTTAATTAGTTTGCATATCGGAATTTATAAATACATACATCTGATTCTCTGTTTATCGTTTTGTAATGGACATGTTAAAAAAAACGATTGATCAAAGAAAACGATCAATAAAGAAAAACGTTTCATTATGTTTATAGCTCACTTATTGAGTACAAAAAAAAAAGTGAATTGTGTGACAGTAATGCATTTGTCCAAGCTGAATGTTCTCTGGACATGTAGGAACCCAAGTTTACGGATGAATACTTAGCTAATATATCAGTTCAGTGATGGAAAACCTATGACACGCGTGCCCGAGGTGGTACGTTTGAGAATTTGGATGGCACGCGAACTATTTTCAAATGTAAAAAAAAAAGTTTAAAAAAAAATTGATTAAATAATCGTTCAATTATTAATTTATTCCGTTTAATTAATTTTGAAACGTTGTAATTGTAATTTTGAAGCTTGTAAATAAAATTCAGAGCTACGAGAAACAGATGCTTGTGTGATAATGGGGTGAGGTGGTTTGATTTGTGAGGAATTCAGAGATAAGGGAGCGTACAAGACAGCGTCCTGTCACGTCAGTGGTTATGGAGAGACGTTGGAACTGGCTGGTCACGTGCTGCGGATGCCTCCGGAAATCCTCAATTTGCACTGCATTTATCATTTCGACGGTGGGATTCTGGCATCCTGGACGACCGTCCGTTACTATCCATAGGATGTACTCGTCGGAACTGAAGGCTGCTGACATGTCATGGGAGGAAACAAAGCAATTGAAGGAAGACAGGGAAACATAGAGGTGCCGTGTGGCGGCACAATGCTGCACATAGAGAGCGAAACATGCTACAAGAAGATTTAAATTTAATGAAGAAAAAAATAGTTCCCGTATTATTTCTACATTATTAATTTTATTAAATTCAATTCATTAGTCGCCAGTTTTTTACATATGCGAATATTGTTGGCTGAAACATCTTTTGACCTCGTACCTTATATTGAATGTTGGTCTAAAACAACAAAAAAAAATGTTCTAATATTAACCAAGACACATTGGTATTTCTATACTAGTGAAAAAATATTAAATACCAGGTCGCCACTGAATAATTTATTGCAAAGAATGAGAAAAAATCAATCGTGATGGCCTGGTGTGCCATAGCTGTGTTTTAAAAATATTATATAGTATGTCAGATGGCAATCGCCGTATAAACTTTTTACTAATGCTTAGTATTTAGTAGTTATTAAATTAGACGTGATTGTATCTAGATAAATGGATGAGATAAGAGATCATATATACGAGGAGCGCGTGCACAGCTCTTTTTCAATATCATGATATGTATTAGTTGTTACACAGGTCCGCTTTGAGGTTCTCGGCTGCCCGTTTGTAATTTGAGCGGTCGTGTAAAATATAGAAGTACAGTCGAACTTGGTTCGTATATTCGTATAGAGAATATGTATTTTTAAATGCTTACAAACATACCCATCACATGAAGACATGAAGTATTTGGATCGGTTATATAACACAAAAAGTCGCAATTCAAACAAAAATACACAATTAAAATTTATTTACACACCCGTTACACAATTTTTTGTCAATCCACTTTTCTTATACAATTAAAAATTTATGCTTGTTTCGTTGTTTTCATTCTCATTGACGATATCTTTTTTCGGTATGCGAAGAAGTAGCTTGTTATAAAAGTGAATAAATGTATGGAGAAAACCATAAACTAAAATTTCAACGAATGTTTTCTCATTAAATCCGAGATCTCGCTATTTCCGTGTTCGTAATAACCGAGATTGACTGTATACAAATGTGTGGCCATTTTTTTATTTCTGCAAGCAAATTCACAGTGAAATCAGTCGTAGTGGTTTACGAACACCGTATCTGCTAAATTGTCATAAAGAGTGATGTTATTCAAAATATATGAAAGGGAAAAAAATGGATAGACAATAAACGACACACATAAGTCTTGTTTCAGGCGGGCGATTTGAAACGGCTACGTGGTCGACCAGTTGACCGCGGTTGAAGACTTGGTCACCACTCTTATATACAGTATGTAACAGGGATGGTCAACGAGGTTAACGAGAGCCGCATTATATTGGAATTGGCTGTAATGAAAAATATTTCTTCAAAATAAAATAAAAACAAAAAAATGACAGTGATATTTTACTTTTTCTTGTTTATTTTACAAGAAAGTCAGTTTTTAATCTGCAAAATCTTATTTACGAAGTAAAAATCTTAGGTTGCATTTAGAAAAAAAACATTGATTGGTTTTTGTTCGTAATGCAGTTGGGCCACTATTTTTAACATTAATTATCTACGTTATCTGTTTTAATTGCCTTAATACGTAACTATGTATTCATTTAAATATTTTAATTTGGATTGTCAATAAAATGTAATGGGATGTATTTATAAAATATAAGTAAAATTGTAAAAAATAAACCATTTTTAGCGCCCACTAATTTGAAGCACCTAAGGTTAAAAAAATCGCCCATTACGAAAAATGCGGCTCTGATTTTTTCGAAGAATATTATTTATTGCTGCTATCTATACACTTAACAGCATCAGAAATCTTGCTATCTTGCCTCTCATACTTTTCGATTGATTTAATGTTTTTATGAAAGGTTTTCTAAAATTGATTCTTACGCAGGTGTCAATTTTTTTATTTATTCACTATCATCATCATGAATCATGTAAACCCTCTAGTTGCGGGCTAGATGAGATTTTAATCGGGAACATTTCCATCTGTTTGAAAAGCGAGTAAGGGTTTGTAATAGCGGCGTTATCGAAAAACAAGTAGAGATAGAAGGATAAGACTAAGACTGGAGTAGTGGTTAGCTAATCGCTTTTACTACGTCCGATTTAAAGAAAAGATAGATGTGAAAGAATTCAACGCGTAATATACATCCATACCTTTGAACAGAGAGCCATAAATGGTCTGTACTGGAATTTGAATCCGTGACATACGTCAGTGCTCCGCAACCGGTGTGCCGCGGCACACTGGTGTGCCGTGAGCCGGATACAGGTGTGCCGCGGTCAAATACATAATGACAAATTAATTTTGACCCAGAACTTCGGGTTGTGCTGTCAAATATCGAGCCGAATATAGAACCTTTGTGTTCATTGAAACAAGCGCAGGTATTACATTAATTAGTTATTTTATAATAATTATTAAGATTGCATAAAAGTAAATATATTATAGATTTATTTATGTATACTTTTCAAATAAAAAGCGAAAATTTATTGTAAAATTTGTGTATCAATTTAATACCTATATATTTTTGCTTTTGGTGTGCCGCGGAATTCTAGGAGGAATTTTGGTGTGTCGTAGGTGAGAAAAGGTTGCGGAGCACTGACATACGTAACCAAAGTAAACGACGTTGACCACACGACCACACAATTGGCTGAACTAAAACTTCACTCAACTATAAAAGATATCTGATTTTTATAATACTTATTATTTATTGCTAACATTCGTTTTAAATATTAAGTATGAAAGATTATAAATTTTAATTATTTATATTTAACTTTTTGTCAGTTAACTTTATTAACTATTAATTGACAATGTATAGTTTATAATAAATGAACGTGCAGAGTGAAATGCATGTTTTCTAAAATATATATATAAAAAAATCCCAGGTGCATTCGAAATAAACTTGAATAATCTCATCCGATGCAATGAAATATTGCTAGAAATATAATAAAGATTATTTTTAATATTCAGATTAATAGGTATGATAAAACAAAACATCCATTTTAGGTGTGCACGATTTTTTATAAATGATATACTATCATTTTAATATATAAAAAAATGTATGTATATATTGCTACTTAAAAAAAAAGATATATATTATATATCTGACAAGTTCAACGTTTGGGTTTATCAAATAGCAATAAATATTAATATTTGGATCAATTTCTATTTTTTTTTTACAATCTCTGGTCCCAATTTGAAGTTTACCTTCCAATGGAGTTTTTATCAGTTACTTAATTTTACTTTTTCGCAAAGAGTACATACGCAGGGACGTCCCGTGGGCATAGGCGAGTAAGCAATTGCCTAAAGGCGTGAAATCCTAAGGAGCGGCAAATGATTACAGATTTTTTAAAAAAACAAATTAGATTAAAATGAAGATTAGACAAATATGATGATGAGAATGGCAAAAGTAATTTTCGAGCTAAAATTTTCATAATTGGGTATTTTGTTTGCAAATACTAATTATTTGGGCATTACTTCTCAGTAGGGCGTACGCCCCACGTTTGGAAACACCGCATTAAAGGATATTTTCTGGGAATCTTTACTGCGATATCAAAATTGAATGATAAAAAGTTCAAAAATACAACTACAGTGTAAGTGTATCAGTTTTATCAGAACTCTTATAATGACGTAATGCCTAAATAGCTATTAGAATTTCTTGTAGAAAAAAGTCACTGCTAGTAATTTGTGTTAGTAATTAATTTTGCATAAGTAATAAGCCATCAATTAAGGCGTCAGCGGCCAGGTCATGTTTTTGTCGATGAATACTTTTTTATTAATTATGTTAGGGAATTCTGTTATGCGAATGTATAGAAATCGACATTTAATAATTGTTTTACTATCAAAAGATGCCAAGTCAAATGAATATTGTTATCATACCAGCCAAGTCATTAGAGACAATCATTTAATTTAATATTTTGTATGAAAAAGTAGTCAAACAAATAATATTGACTGTATAAAAGCAGTGTCGAAACCCACACATACCAAATTTTACAGGGAGCACAAAAACGTTTTTTTGATGATTTTGGGCAAAAGTTTAAATATTCAATATGCACAATCACGAAAACTAGTAAACTGGTTTTTTATTTACAAAATATAAAATTAATTTAATATAATATATTGCTTAAAGAAAACTTCTGCTTAAGTTATTTTTCCTGGTCGTAATTTTAACATGGCCTTTTTTCCAGCATTTGCACTAAGGTTTATACAAAAACCGACTTTTTAAAAAACTGGTTATCGAATGTCAATATTGTTTGAAAACCGGTTTTATTCAGATTTAAAAGTTTTATAAAAAAATGGATAATTCAATTAAAATAGCGAGAAAAAGTTATTTTTTTATGTTTATTTATATACATAATAATACACAACAAGAAATTATTTGGTGTTACTCTTCAGAAAATATGATTTAAGAAAACACAAAGCGTCCACTGACAAAATTTCCTGATATCGAAAATACCCTTTCGCTGGGTAATGATATGGGGCATATGGTCTTTAAGCCATCAAATAAAAGTCTGTCCTTTTGTTTATAGACCCGTTTATAGAAAATTCGGCACAACCGGTTACGAAGTTAAAAAACCGGTTTTCAAATGTCACAAATTTAGCCAAAAAAACTGTTTTTGAAGACCGACAAGCGCTAATTTGCACCATATACCATTTTTATAGAACTTATATTACACTGTGAACATGGGGTGAACATCGAAAAAACATTATTGTGAAAAAACTGTTGGTTACATTCTTTTGCTTTTTTACACTCAATGTGAAAATGGATTTGCCATGTTTTATATTGGTCGCTATAATTATATTCGATAAAAGATTTTCGTCTGTTAGTAAAATAGGCTAAAAAATAAACAAAACTGTAGATATTTATTTTCTTTCTAGTCCTATACAACTTGTGATAGTTAATACGCAATTATATTATTAATTGAAGCATGATTTTGTTATTGACATTCTCTTAAACTATAAAACAAATTAAAAAAAAAAAAACAAAAAGACTGATGGTACTTAAAAATTTAATAGAATAACTGATTAAAAAATATCGATAAATTAAAATCGCTTTCTATCTAAGTCCCATCACTATTAAAGCTCTCGTATCAATTTTTCTACTGTACACCTGGCAAAATAAAAATATTTGGACAAAAAAAAAACTATATAATGCATGTGTAGACGTGACTCAAACTAATCTTGGCAGAAGTCATTAATATAAAATAATGAGGCGTTCAGTATCAAACACGGTGAAGTAAGTTTCACTTTATTTTTCAGGAGAGACGAAAATTTCTGTTTATTTTTTAGCGAAATTTTAACCTAACCAAGGAGTGAATAGATTTATACAGACATTACTATAATTTACTGCCCATTCTTAACATGTCAATTTTCCGACTTTTTCCCGACGAATATATGTAAGTCATACTTAGAGGATATATATACTTACAGACAGACACTCTTGTGTTGAGTTTAAACTACTTTTATATTCATTTAAAGAAAAATGGCGCCGACGTACATGTACGTCCATACTCTAAAGGTTAATGCGAGTTACTCCCATAACTACGAGAAACACAGAAAATAAACGACAACTTATTAAACACAAAACGGAAAAGTATCATTGATTAAGAACTCCAGACGTAGACCTCCATTATAATAAGGTGAAAATAGCAGCGTATTTAGTTGTACAGTTTTTTTATATTTATTAGTTAATAGCTATTTCGGCTTTCGCCATCGTCAGAACTGTGATTAAACTTACATTTTTCTCAGCTATATATACTGGCTCCGAAGAGATACACAATGCATCATGTTATTCACTCTAACATCCTAATTCGAATTAAAATTACAGTATATATATATATTAAACCATGTCCGCCCCCAATGTGGAGCATAATGGAGTTTATCTCAACAGAAGTGTTTCTACGAGAACTGCTTGTTACCCAGTTGCCCAACCTCTCTTTTTCCTAAACTAGAAAAACTAATAAAAAAAAGTTTATATCGAGTAAAAACATGACTTGGCCGTGTTTGATACTAGACGCCTCATAAATAAAAAATATTAAATATATGTTTAATCGATTTAAATTCAGATTCAATGTAAAGAAATCAAGATGATATGTTTTCATGTTGTCGATTTCGAATCTTTAACTCATCTAGCTCGAATACTTTTACTTAATTTTATCCGCATCAAATTGTCAATTCATTGTTTCAATGCGATTTTTAATTTCGACGTGCAAGGGTTGTATGACGCATTTATTAGTGGAATCTGCAATTTCTACCCCCCAAAAAAGGGAATGTTAAAAGACCGTGACTTCGCTGGACGAAAAAGGTGTCGCAGGACTTGTCGGTTTCAGTTACCAGGAGGTTCACCCTATATTTGTAACGTCAGAAAGTAGTGGAAGAAAGATTCAATTTTACTAAGTAAAAATCGTAAATTTAATGCTATCATAAAAGAGAAAAAGTTACCAGTGTTCAACAGAATTGCCAATAGCAAGAAGTACTTCTTTGTCATTACCTGAAAAAGAAAAAAATATTTATAAGTCATCAGATAAATATAGTTTACAAGGAATGAGGGGTGAAAAAAATGGTTAAATTAAAATACGAATAATGACTATTAAAAACTTTGATTATAAAGCTGTCGGTTCCTATGGTGCAGTGGTTAGAATTCCAGAACGAAGAGCATTTTTCTATTCGAAAGCATGTGTGTTTATGATGTATGTATAAAATTACCCTCTCACCTTCCTGATCCTTCAATAACTGGGTGTAACTAGAGTCTAATAGTAAGCCACTGTGTCCTAGCCTTATCCTTCTATTCATACTACTCTCTTTGGAAAACATAGGCTGAGCGACTTAGTAGCGAACTGTTCTCGTAGTAATCGTTATGTTGAGATACCGCCATTACAAGGCTATATGCTCCATATTAGGAGTGGACATAGATATAAAAAAATTAGTGTAAAGCTCTATATTACAAATAGTGAGTACAAACGTTAAGGGATATACTGAATTTGGTTTATACTTTATTGAATTAATTTTGAGAAAACAACAGTTACAACTAGGGCTTATACAAAAACCAACTTTTTAAAAAACCGGTTGTCTAATGTCAATATTGTTTTACAAAAAATCAATTCAATTTTCAGTCAAAAAATCAGTTAATTTTTTTTTATGTTGTTTATTTATATACATAATAATGCACAACAAGAAATTGTTTGTTGTTACTCTTCAGAAAATATGATTTAAGAAAACACAAAGCGTCCACTGATCGTTTTGTAACAAAATTTTCTGATATCGAAAATACCCTTTCGCTGGGTAATGATGCGGGGCATATGGTTTTTAAGCCATCAAATAAAAGATCCAAATTTTCTGTCCTTTTGTTTATAGACTTGTTTATGGAAAATTCGGCATAACCGGTTACGAAGATCAAAAACCGGTTTTCGAATGTCATAAATTTAACCAAAAACCGGTTTTTAAAAACCGACAAGCTCTAGTAACAACATATCCATAATATTTTTGTTGTTTATGTATTTAAGTGTGCTATTTTCTTCTCCGTAGTTCATCAAATTTAAAAAAGAATTTAAGAAGGGTTAAAATATTTCACAACAAAACACTGATGGGCATAAGTTATTTTTCCAGGAAATTTGAGAAATAAATAGGACACAGTTATAGACTTAGGTTACCAATTTCAATAAGCAAGCAAATCTGCCAAATTTCTCACTCTTGTATCCTATATGTAAGTTAATATAATTATAAATTTTCCAGCAAAAAAAATTAATATGATTCTTGAAATTACTCACCGTTTAAATCTGTAGAGATTACATTTCGTCAGGAATGGCTTTAAGCTTAGTGAAGTGCGTGTCAGTTCGAGTGCATTCGCGCACTGGATAGCACCGGAAGATGACCCGGGTCGTGTTCGGTCAAAATTATAATGGAAACGTACATAATGATAATAGTTCTAATCTAAAGATAAATTTCCATCAAACACCTTCAGTCGGAATTCTAAATTATATTAAGGAGAGTTAAAAAAATACGTTCTGACTATTTAATATTTAATATTGTTTATTTGTTTATTATTTTCGCTGTTGAATAAAGAGCGCAAGTTCAACTGGTGTTAAGTGACCGCTCTTAGTAGAGCAAATGTATTTAATCACGTGGCCGAGTGGAGAAAGTGATTAAAGATACAAAAGCCAAGAAGGCGTGTTCTGCGATGGAGTGAACTCTACCAATAATTACGGGGATTTGCCCGCGACCAAGTAAAATGCTTTTAATGGGACCAGTAATTGAGGTGGTTCGGCGCTCGGTAGCCGATTAATTGAATAAAAAAAAAATACGAAGATTAAATATGCGAAGTAGTACTTAGGACAAAAAAAATATATAAATAATTCAATTTTGTACAATACATCAATTAATCAAGAATAGACTAGACGTTTAATGTTTTTTTTTTAATCTATTCTGTCGATGTGAATAAATTGTTTCGTGGTTTTTCTGAACACGAATTCTACATGAGAGAAAACTCCCTACATAGATTCTCAAAGAAGTCTCTTCCTCTACATAGAAAATAAGGACACAATACTCTGTAACATTTTAATGTTTTTAGTACAGTGGACCGTTTAAAGGACCGTAATAAATGAACGAATAATGCGGGAAATCGACAATGCCGGAAATCTTTAAATAATACCAAAAAATGTTTAATTTTCAAAAAACTTGTTAAATGCGATGTTAAACTATTTGAGCGAAAAAAAAATATTCTACAAAAACGGTCAATCGGGATAATAATAGGGACGGGACGATGATATTATTTAGATGATAGATCGAGGAAATCAGTAAATCGGGGAATGATAAACGTGTAATTGTTAAATATTTTTATGACGGGGTCCTGGTCGAGTAAAATATAAACGATCCATGCAAAAAAACGAAGATAGCGAGAACGGTAGATCGGGGTTCCACTGAAAAAAAACGCGAAACGAAATGCGAGGCAAAACTGTTTATGAAAAATATTCAACGAAAACGGTCAATCGGGATAATATTCGTGACGGGACCAAAATATTTAAACGAATTAAGAGGCTATATGCTCCACATTGGGAGCGGACAAAAAAATACATTCATAGTTCATGTTTCAACAACTTTGGAATAAGCCATGTTTGCAAGTAATACTCTCATATATCGTTCTACGACCATTGACCATTCGACCACGGACACGACAGTAGATATGACTGCATTGTAATAATAATAAAAACTGCATTCGTCAGTGCCGTAGTCACGTTATTTTTTTGACACATAATCTGTTCATAAATACGTGACGCCTCTGTGCGCAATTAATCTTGATGTGATTCTGTTACATTTGCAAGGTTATATTTCGAGCAACATCTCGGCGAACGAGATGGAGAAAAAAAATGAATTAAAATTAATCACTTGCATCCTTTCTAGACGCCCATTTTACATTTTATGTGCAAAGCGATACATCAAGCAAAAAAAAATCAAATGTCTATTCAGATTTTTTTGTGGCCTAGTTATTTTTATTGCGATCACACACTGGTGTAATTTACAGTGAATTCGGACTTTTAGCCTTTTATTCCTATTTAGGCTTCCGTGCCGGATCTCGCGGGTTCGACTCCCAGTACGAATAGAATCTCTTCGATAAATTAATTGATTTCTGTTCAGAAGCATGAATCTTTGTGGTATCTTAATTTCCTTCTCATACTTCCTATCCTTCAAAAACTGGGCGTACCGAGAGCGATTAGTTAACCACTAGTCCTATCTTAGCCTTTTCCTTCTATCAATACTACTATCTTTGGAAAAATATAGATTAAGCGACTGAGTAACGAACAGTTATCATAGAAAAAATCTGTTGAAATACCTCTGTAAGGAAGCCATATGCTTCACATTGGGAACGAAAATGGAGAGAAATAATGGTGTTTTAAATTTATGTAAGTTTTCGCGAAACACCTATTGAGGTTTCGTTAACACCTCCAGGCCCATGATGCAATCGTAGATAGTTGAGCCATTCAATCATTCAATATTTCTCTTAATATTGTCAATAAGTATTTATCATTTTAGGTATTCTAGCATATATACATTCTTAAAATTATTTTTTAATTTCTAACTTAGGTTTAAATACTGCCCATAAACAATGAAACTGAGATGCCATCATGGCAGGGAACGTGGTTTTTTTAGGATGGGATGTTACGGGTTAATAATGTATTTTCTTTGTAACCATATTGCAGCGGTAGGCTGCCGATAAGTTAACAAGATCTTCGCTTAGTTACGTGCTATTAGCGGTGGACCGGAAAAGTGGCGTTATTTTTTTAATCATTCGTATACAATTACTGCCGGGTCCTATATCGCATCGTTGTTGTAGTGTACTTTACTGATGAAAAAGTGCCATATCCGATTGAATAGAAACATGACAAGATAAGTTAACCTTCTTTAGCTATACAGCGATATTAATAAAATAATAATAATAATAAAATAAATCATCTACAGAAATTGCAGTAAGGTGCTGATTTTATTTGAGACAAATGACTTTCTTATCTTAACAAGGGGTTCGCCGGCCGCACCGAAATTTATCATGGGGATCACGAGAGCTCCCCCCCCCCCGGGCCCCCTCCAGCCCACTTTTGTATATAGCTCGTCAAATTGATCCTAATTCTGCTAAATAAAAGTAGAAGTAGTACAAAGGAATATTGTGTTTTTTAAAAGTATCTATGTATATTTTAATATTATAATTATCTATGTAACATAAAACATCAATACAAGAGGCTTTATTCTAAAAAGCGAATTTTTTAATTTGCTGCTTAATCAGAACAATCAATTTGTTACTTGCCAACTTCTTTTAGAAACAGTGACAGTATAAAAAAAAAAGATCGAAGTCAAATTGAATATCGATAGATTTATTAGGTAACAAAATAAATGGTCAGAATAAAAATATCATACTGTCAGATTTTTATAACCATTTTGGTTAGGTTAGGTTAGGTTTTTTTTCAATTTCATTTAAATTCTGACCATTAATTATTTATACTACCCTGTGCACACTGACCGATACATTATGAACATTTAATATAAATTCAGACCAATGTGATAAAAAATATTTAAATTCAGACCGGAAAAATACGAGCCGATTTATTAAAATGATCTGCCGTTGTATGACGCGCGGTTTCAACTTCCGTTTAGAGGCCGTGTTGTTATTGCTCGTAAATTTGCTCCAAAAATAGAAAAAAGCAATTAGATATTGCTTCTTCTAACTTAAGAGCAAGAAGCTTTTGACATTATAAGCCGTTCCAACTATTATACATTAAATATATATTGGCAAATTTATACGTTGAAGAATCTCGTTTGGTGTTATAGCAAACCTATATTTTTATCGAGTGATGATAAAGAACTTTCCCATTTTTTTTGTGGTAGTGTTTTGAACGTAAAACATTAATATATTATAATAAAAGTTTGACAGCTTTCACAGGCTTTTAAGTTGTTAATATATTGCCACCTTAACACTACAACTAGGTAAATTGATTTAACAAATAAACACTTCTATTTTAACTAACACTCTTTTGTAATAATTTCAAACTTATTTGTTAGGATGATGTTTGTTATGGCTTATCACAAACATTTTCAACCAACAAGAAATGGAAAATCTTCAGCTTTATATCAACCTTTGAATTAATCATTAGTTACCTTTTAAACTTCATTGTTTTTTATGCGATTGCAAATTAATATCATATATTTGTAAGAGTTTATAAACATTTTAATTAAATTCAATGCCGCCTGTGTGGTCAAGTGGTCAATACCGTTTGCTTCGGTTACGGAAGCCACAAGTTTGAATCCCATGAATTATAAAATGATTTAAAAAAAATTGAGGAAATCGGTAAATCGGTGAATGATTAAGTGGAATTATTAAACATTATTAATACGGCTCCTGGTCGAGTAAAAAATAAACGATCCATGCAATAAAACGAAGATCGGGGTTCCACTGAAAAAAAACGCAAAACGAGATGCGAGGCAAAACTATTTATGAGAAAACGGTCAATCGAGATAAAATTTGTGACGGGACCAAAATATTAAAACGATAGATCGAGGAAAACGGTGAATCGGGGAACGATTAATGCGGGATTATTTTACATTGTTGTTATGAGTGTTTGAGCGGGACTATGAAAAATAAACGATCCATGCGAGAAATGGAACAATGCGAGAACGGTAGATCGAGGTTCCACTGTAATCATTATTTAAATTTTTCTGCTACAATTAATGATAGTTAAAAACTGTAATATTTTGATGATTTATAAGTATTTATTCATTTTTTCGTGACCTGCCTTAAATCTTTGGATACACACTGCAGCCCTCGGCAAACAATCACTGATCTAGAGTATTTAATGCTAGCAACGACTTTTTTATCAGCCTCGAAATTCAGCTTAAATGCAAGTCATTTGATTTGTAATGAAATATATTTTGTTACTTACATTAAAACAACTTTTAAACAAGTACTCGAGGATTTTCTCGATTGAAACTGCAACATCGCGTGCTCTGGCAACATTAACTTGGAGAAATTAAAAAAAATGTGTATAAGAATACCAGACTTAAACCTGACAGAAGTGAATTAACGTTTTTGCAGCAATAAATTTCGCATATCTAAAAAAATAAACAGATGAGTTTTGAGCCCAGTACTCAACAAGGTAAGTGATCGCTTTGCCGACCTGTGCATTAATATACAAGAACAAAGATTTTCTAAAAAATATTTCGTTAAAAACCACAAATGTATTAAAGCTTTATTTAAAAGACTAAAACTTCACTTGAAAACACGTCTCCAGGACTTAAAACCTTACAAAGACAAGCGTGACCGTATGGTCACAGTAAACAACATTGTTTATTGATCCCACTATTCATCCATTTTCTACCTGAATATCGTTACTTTCACTCATATTTGGTTAAGAAGGGTACAGACATCAGTTTGTCATCGGCCGCTGGGAAAGAAACGGCCACCAAAAGCATATACGATTTTTTGAATTTCCGTTTTTTAATGGATTTTTTGAAACTGTTAGCTATTTTTTTTATCAAAACATCAAATTATTTACAGTTCTTTTGCTAATATATTTGTATTGAAATTATGTTGATCTAAAGAGGTAAAATTGTAAATATTTTAAAAAATTTCACATTTAGCTATATTTCAACCCTGAATGTTTGCGTGCCCATACGGTCACGCTCGTCCTTACTACTGTCCGTACACAATATTACACTGTAATAAAAGGATGAGCATGATCATATAGTCATGTGGGGTTCCTATACAACTACTTTGCATTTTTTTTTGTTTTAATTTTTGTTAGGAATAAAAGTTATCTGTGACTTCAAATATGGCTTAAAAAATATTTTTTTTATCGAAAAAAAGCTCTCATCTCTGGAGGGTTAACGTTACCAATATAAGACTTTCTTGTTTTCGAAATAAAAGATAACCCTTGATTTTAACGTCCCTTTTTAATCAAGTAAAGTGAGTTCTGTAGTCTTTCAATGACTGTTTGTTTGCAAAAGTGAATTAAAAAATGAATACGTTTCGAATGTACGATCATTCATCAGACAACCTTGCACGTAAAGATGATTTATTTCGTGCAAGATTTTAAGTAAGTTGGGCACTAAAATAAGTTTAATTTTTGAGATAATTACAAAACACATTTGAAGACGTAAATTTAACAGTAATTTTAAAAATAAGACAGATTTTCGTATATATTTTTGCTTAAATATAGTATCCTGCAGCCATCGTCTTGCGAGCTTGAAAAATAAATTAAAATTTATAAATTTTTGGCAACCTATTAACACATTATAGGCGGCAAACGTAAAAATACACTTATCGCACACTGTCGCAATAAATATGATAGTTCGTTCATGAAAAATAATAATCAATTAACATGTTCGTATATTGACTCATAGATTTAATGGTTTCTTCAAAATAACTGCCGCGACAAGTGACCCTTTTTGACAATAAGTAATAAACCTCATAATTTATTATACCCTGAATGTTCACGCATAGTATTTTTTTAAAAAAAGCGACACATGTTTCTCGAATATTTAGGGCATCAGATTTCACACTTCCAGTGATTGTAAGTTTGCAGGAATGAGGATATTACACAATAATTATTTATATAATTGTATGATTTGGATTAATTAATATATTTAATATTTCATATTGATAACAAGTGGAGTGCTATCTACTAAATGAATAACAGGTTTTTATATTCAGCTTAGAAAAGTAGTGAAATTATGATGTATTCAAAATGTTTTCATTTTACTTTTAATGATTAAATGTCGCTTGCTGTGGCCCAGTTGGTTAGAGCTTGCTCTACCAAACACGCAGGTCTGGGTTCGATTCCATGTCAGATCACAGTGAATTTGAGAATTATTCAATTTAAAGTTGTGATCGAAAGACTGGGTGTTTGTGATGTCAGTTCTCATAATTTCTTCTCCTCCCATCCTTCTGATCCTTTAATAACTGGGTGTAGCAATAGCGATTAGCCAACCAATAGTCCTGTTCTAGCCATATCCGTCTTTCCCTACTGCTCACTTTGAAAAAAAGTGAGGTTGAACGGCTGAGTAACAAACAGTTCTCGTAGAAAAAACTTCTGTTGAGATACCTCCATTTGGAGACCATATTCTCTACATTAGGAGAGGGCATAGATTAAAAAAAATGTCACATATGATTTCTTTGAAAATTTCAGCCGAAAATATTGTTTGGTTTAGTTGTTTTGATTTTAAGAATGCAATATATTTTTGCTCTAATCACTAAAAAAACGCCCGCTTACATAGTGTTAAGGGTCGATATATTACTGGCAAACTTGTGTCAGTATGTTGGCGATAAATACTGACAATTTTAACATTCGATTCAAGTTACTGACCAAATCAATATAAGTTTATTTTATATGCGGTCAATAAGAGAACCACACGTAAATTTATTTGACAGTACAGGCAGTAGCGTTAATCAATGTTTACGCACAACAAATATAACAAAGTCTTATTGACATCACGCCAACAATTCAACGCTTATTGTTTAAACAATGTTCAAACCAATTGTTCAAACAGTGCATAAATAATTATTTAAAGACAAACTGCTCATAATGTGTTAAAGTTGTTCGCGCAGTGTGTTTATGTGCTGAATGAGTGACAAACAATCCGCACGCAATGTGTAAACGCTTAAGACTTCATTAGCATACAAATATATTATTATACTGTGTACTTGGTCGTTGCCCGTCAGGCAGGGGTGCCACTTTTTTCAATGCCATTGCCACAGTGGCAAAGTGGGAGATAAATATAAATAATAATAAGATTTAATGGTGCATAAATATGTTAATATTTTGAATGAGTGGTTAATAATAATTTATTTGAGTATTCTTCCTGCTCAGTTGAAGTTCTTTATTTTTAATTTATCACGTTTTTTTCGATCAATTAAACGTTTTGTTTTTAATAGCAGATACTTTATTGGTGTTTTAAAGAAACTTTTATCCGCCTTAACATTTAAATGATAAAACAAAACCAAAAGGATGTAACCATACTTGAAAAATAGCTATATCAATGTTTATTCAAATTTTACACCTCCATGCCCATGATGCAATCGTAATAAGTAGAGCCATTAAATCAGTCAATATTTCTCTTAATATTGTCAGTAAGTATTTATCATTTTAGGTATTCTAGCATATATACATTTTAAAAATTATTTTTTAGCTTCTAACTTAGGTTTAAATACTGTCAATAAACAGTGAAACTGAGATGCCATCATGGCAGGGAACGTGATTTTTTAAGATGGCATGTTATAGGTTAACTAAAAACATGCTTGGGAAAAGGGTTGTAAGCGGTTAACGTTACGTCATAATAACGTCTAGGTTAATGTCAAGGTAAAGGCAATGCCAGATTAGAATTTTTCAATTTAAACATGAGATCTAAGACATGGATGTATGCATAGGTGGGCTGCCAATACGTTAACAAGATGCCCACTTAATCTCAAAGCAATTTATGACTCTTACATGTAATACTTAAATAAGCAAACGATTGTTACTAAATACACTTATAATATGCAACAATATGCAGTTTACCGTAAACTAATCAATTATAAATAGCTAAGAATGTACTACTGTGTATACTGGAAGCTGTCGTAGATAGTAAAAAAGTCAGAATTTGTAATTATGTACTAATTTTAACCGATAATATTATTGTCTCTTAAATTGTCAAGGGGCTCGCCGGCCGTAGTAAAATCTTACAAATGGCCCCACCGAGACCCTTCCAGCCCACCCTTGGGTGTATGTGGAGTTTTCGAGATCTTCTCGTATTATCTTTCATTTTAACAATGTGAGCACATGCAACAACAAGTAATGCGTCAATTACAAAACAAATTCGGTTTCTTTTTTGAATTCAAAATATATTATTTTATGGCAGTGAAAAAAGCGTGATGCATCTAACGTTACAATTGTATGAGTATCACTTGGTTATCGTGTGGCTTACGTCCAATGACCTTTGTGCATTTGATGCTAAAGGATGATGTCCTTGATTATCTATTCTATCTAAGAAAATATAATACGTTGAAGATGTGTGATTCAAACATATCGACTGTGAAAAGAATAAAAGACGTAACCCACAGTTTTTTCAAAACAGATTTTTTCGATAATCATAATGTTTACAATTTGATACACTTTCTATCAAAAGGATGTAAGCTGCAAATGCCAAATTAGTATCTAAATTTAACTTTTAAGTTTGAAAATAGTTGGGCCTGTCAAACTTGCAAATAGTGAAATAGACTTAAAAAAAAGTTATTCTTAAACAATTTATTAAATTATTATTAGGTTATGTCAATTAAACACCAGTTTATAAGTCTTCGTGAACTTGAAGTTTGTGAATATTACATAATTTGCCTATAGCCCAAAATCATCATAACAGGTTTTTTTGGCTTCCTGTAAATTTTAGTATGTGTGGGTAACGTCTTTTTTCCCTTTCAGTTTATATATAAACCACACAGCCTATCAGCAGAATAAGATCACCAGCTAACTGATTAAAATTATTAAAAAAGTAAATTTGGCAGAACAATATTCTTGATGATAATATTGCCGTTGGCCATTGTTATTTTGCGGCCCTAATAGGCAAACGCACAATCATTGGCCACAATATTACGTTTCGGTAAGACACATAAAGTGCTTTGTAGCCAAATATGCCACCTGCTGTCAACCAGTCATGAGCCAAACAGAAATTAAAGCATACACGATGTAGTGCGGTAGTTATTTTATGGCCAAACCTGTGTGAGTTGATTCATAAACAGTCCCTTTGTAAATATCAAAATCGTGTTACAGGGCACAGGATCAGTTGACAACTGTGTGTTGATGAAGGTTTTAATATTGATCATCTGGGTCAGTAGAGGGGAACCTGCGGCCTTAAAGCCTCATGCGGTCTTTTGGCTACTCTGATGCGGCCTTTTGACAAAATATTCACTTTGATCAAAAAGTTATACGCACGCGTTTTTAAAAAAAGCGTAAATCAGTCATTATATGTTCGACAGTCAAAAAAAGGGGGGGGGTGTCAACGTTTTCTTTACTGCGGCATTATGTTGAATCAGATAAATGAACGTAGTCTTTAGGAATGAAAAGGTTCCTCACCAATGATCTAGGTTTTAGACATTCCCTTATTTGCTTAAAACTGTCCTAGATTCTAGGACAGCGCTTAGCAAATAAGAGATCTTCCAGTTCTGTTAATGGGCCGACGAGTCACATCATACGTTTGTTGAATTTAACTTCAAACCTTTTCAAAAAATGTTTTAAAAAATACATATTTCTCAAATAGAACTATTTTATTTAACTTTTCCGGTTCTAAGCTCAAGAAATGCGACCCCAATACCCACATTTTCTTAAATATCTATTTTAATATGGGTGATACAATGTTTATAATTAAGGTTTTCTTATATCATAGTTTTTTGGACCTTTTGTAGTTTATATAAATACGCGATAACGAGATAAGCGCCCGCTTATCAGCGATCGTTCGTAAGATAGCTGGGCTAAACGCGTCAGTTGCAAATTCATATGTGTGCTGGGATGACGTCTTTTTTACGCGCAACTTAAAATATGATTATTTATTAAAAAACCACGGATTTTTATAAAAAAAATGTATGAGGAATGATGCAGAGAAATATTTTAAGGCCTTAAGACTATTTTTTTTTTTAATTCATAAGAATAAGGCCAAGAATGAGGAAACCACTGGGGTCCCTAAACGACCCCCATCGGATGAGAAGTATTTTTCTAGTCTCCGAGCCGCGAGAGTTTTAATATGGCAACAATTGTTACTAAAACCAAAAACGTTTTAAATAACAAGTATTTGTTTAACCTTGAACTGAATGTAAATATTTCAATGCATATGGAGCTGTGAAAGTACAAAAAACTCAATTACTCAAAGAGTAAGGCACGAAATTATCGGTGATGACTATTTTTTTTAGTACAGCAGTTTTTTTAAGAGTTAATATTTTTTTTCTAGCTGGAAATGAACTAAAATTCATTTTGTCTAGAAGAATATAATTTCGTTTAGAACTTTTTAAATTATCATCCATGGGAATTAAAGAAGCTGGGATTTTGCGCAAAATACAACATTTCAAATAAAACTTCTTAGAAAAACCCATATATTATAAGTATCCTTGATTTCAATGTTTGTTTTTTTGTAATATTTTCGTATTTGCCATAAAATTTAAAAGAAAATAGCATTGTTTTGCAGAATTAAGTAAAACTTCGGGGAGAAAAATTGTGCCCATTATAAATGAAATAAGCCAGGGGGTATTTTAGAAAAAATAGTGTAGATGCGTTGTAATATTCTTCACGTCTTAAAGTATCATTCATACAAGTGAGATAACCTCAGTAAAAACACATTGCA